>CM037158.1:35724153-36087820 GCA_020921065.1 Vaccinium darrowii
AATATTAAACAGAGTACTACAGAAGCACCTAACACCGTTTGGTGAACACTGCAGCAGCAGTGATTGTGTAGCAGTACCGTAAAGATTGATGCAACATATAGCTGCCCAGATTGGTAACTTGTCTCCCTCTACTAACATGGTGTTCCCTCCATTACACTTCCACTTAGAAAAATGGGGAATGAGGCTCAGTCTCGCAGCTCACAGCGCACAGCTCACAGCTCACACAGTTGTATAACACATGTACCAGTATATGTACCAATACCCAACAGTCCATGACTACTCACTGCTCATCCTTTAAGACAGAATACACAGAGAGCCTCACTGTCCAGATATGGCAAATCTGGACAGCAGCCATTATAAGAGCAGCCTTCACACTCAAAATATTCACAACACAGGTTCTAAATGGGCAGCAGCCCCAGAGAGCAATGGCAGGTGTTCAGAACAGAGAACAACTAAGTAAATGCATCAGTAATAACAGGAAATGCAGCAGTAGGACAGTGTGTATCAGAATATGCAGCAATAACAGGACACATCACTCAAGCACATTGTACAACAGCCCTTGTACAACAGCCCAAGTGATGATCAGTACAACAGCCCTTGTACTGAAAATATTAAAAGTAGATTGCAACAGCCCTTGCAACCCACTGGAAATCAAAGATGCATGAAAATCAGAAATATGTAAACCTGAAACCTGAGCCTTGCAATGATGATTCTGCATAATGAGCCATCATGCTCCTTTGTGAGTCTGAGACAAGCGAGAATCCTTATTCAAACAGCCTAAGCAAAATAAAATATGTGGGGATTCGATACAAAAAAAAAGAGTATAATCAATAAATCAACGAGTAAAAGTTGTTATTTGAACCTGTAAATAGCTTTCAAAAATGTGGTGGTGGTCATACATCGATCGAGAGCCCCAACTTCGTGAGCGAGCGAGAGAGAGGCCCCAGTGGTGGTGGTCATACATCGAGAGCGGGGCGGCACTAGTCCTTCTTTTCTCAATTTGGTCTTGCCTCCCCACCACAAGCCAAGACCAAATTGAGAAAAGAAGGAAGACCAAAATTGTTGTCATTACCAGAGCAAACCTAAACAGCAAGAGAAGTCCTGTTTAGACACATCACAACAAAAAAAATAATAGTGGTGCTACAAGCAGAAGTCAGTACCTTGTTCTTTAGTTCAATGATTTTCTTGACTCTCTCATCTCCACATAAACATTCACTTGCATATAGAAAATAATTTCCCTTTCCCTTTCCACTTAATCCCTTGTACCTCAGTTAAAAGAACTCCCAAGTTCACCATTGAAGCCGAGACCTACACCGCAAGGGAGAGGAATCCACACCCAAAGACAATCCATCCGAACCATCCCATGTAATTCCACAGAGACACACACACACACAGAGCATGTAGTACCTAATAGGCTAATTCAATGGTGGTACTGAGTTACCAAAGCCTCAGTAGTCCATCATAGGCTGCATAGGCTTATTAATATGAAAATGGCTCAGCAACCATCATTGCCAAAAGGCTCATAATTGATAATTCATCATTAGTCATTGCCTTGTATGGAGTAAAATAAGCCAGAAATGAGTAACAACTAAGTCATGGTCAGATTCCAAACAAGACAGAAACTATTAATCTGCAGCAGAAAGAAAGACAGAAATATGGCTCATTTGAACATCACATTGGCCAAAACTATTAAATTCCCCACAACCACAGACAGAACCAAACTGCAGCAGGAACAACCAAAGGGCAAAGGCTCAATTCACACATCACTGCCCAGTTCAACAGAATCAGAATTCCCCAGAAACACCAACATTTGATTCAATCACCACTCTCCACAGAATTCATATTCAGGTTCCTAGAAATCCAGAATATACTATCTAGAATATACTATAGTTAACTGCAGCACAAAGAAAGACAAACTTGCAGCACTTACAGCCAAGTCATTCAAGTTTCAAACACACACACACACACAGAAACAGAGTCAACCAAACTGGGCTCATTCGATTACATGGGCTCAGATTACACATCATTGCCCAGAAAACTCAGACATTGAAAACTCAAACTTGGTGCACCATTGCCCAAAAATGGCTCAGATTACACATCACTACCCAAGCATCATTGCCAAAAGGCTCCTTCCAATGATATATAAACCAGAGTCTGGACATAATCTACACAAGCTTTACCAAAGCCATAACCCAATTTCTAATGCAGTGAGCACAATCATGGAAATACAGCAGCTCTGCCCAAGCATAGCAGTCATTGCCAAGAGGCTCAAAATGGCTCAGCAAGCATCATTGCCAAAAGGCTCATAATTGATAATTGGCTCAGGTATGTTTCATCATAGCCAAAAACTGAAATGGATGCAACATTAAGTTGCCATTTAAGACCCTCGTAAGTTGCAAATCACAATTCAGCTAATTTTGTAAGTTTTAAAATCGTGACAATGGGTTGTGTCTGTGGCTTATTCATTTCAGACTAAAACAAGACACACAAATGCCATCAATCACTATCTATATCGGAGTCTGCATAATAACCTCTGAATTCATCTTTAGCTAAGCGTTTTTCAATTCCAAGGCGCGCATCCTCCCAATCTTTCAAGCACATGAGACAATCCAAAATGTCTGGAGCTAGTCTGCTCCTCTTCTCATCCAACACTCTTTTACCTGCACTAAAAGCAGATTCCGATGCCACTGAAGACACAGGAGCTGTTAGTAGATCACGTGCCATGATTGAAAGAATGGGATAAGTCGTGTCGTTTTTTTTCCACCATGCTAAGATATCAAAATTAATCAAGTCATTCGCACTAACTGATTCTAGGTCCAAATATTTACAAAGTTCATTGCGTGAAGTTACAGTGCTACTTCCTAATCCTAAACTTGAACTAAGCAAAGACCAAGATGCATCATTACATGTAGAAGATGAGGTCAAAGAGGCAGGAGTAAGTGAAGTAATTGCACCAAACTTAGATTCATATCTAGCATACATGGCATTCAATAAATCAAGCACAACATTAGAAGAAGGTAAAGTAGTAATACATAAATTCGTACCAATCTCTCTTAAGAGCACTGAAACACCCGCTACCTTAATCCTAGGGTCCATTACCGCTGCTAACATAAATAGTGGTGGCATTTCCTCGAAATATTTTCTAAATTTTTCTTCCATATCCACACAAGCATTTACAAAAATTGGGCGTGCCCTATATTTACGAAAAGTGAGACTAATATTGTAGAGATGATTAAGCACAACACAAGAAGAAGGATAACGAACAGCAGAACAAGCTAATGTAGCAACATAAAACACTTTCAAAAATTTCAAGAACTCAAAACCAATTTTCCAATCAGATGGAGATAAAGAATCACCACGAAACCTCTGGTTAAAATAAGCAGTTATCACATCACTATATTTCCTACAAGACTTTAACATAAGGTAGGTCGAATTCCAACGATTCACAGTATCAGAGTTCATTTGTTTTGCTTTCACATTGTAACATGTAACACACAATTTATCAAATTCTTGTTGCCTAGATGAGGAAGTACCAATAAAAAGAATAGCAGATCTAATTCTTGAAATCTGTGGTGCTATATGTTTCAAACCATCTTGCACAACCAAGTTAATCACATGGCACACACATCGAACATGCAATAATTCACCAAAATAAGCAGGAATCAAATTTCTTTTAAACAATGGTAATGAAGCAGTATTAGCACTTGCATTGTCAAAAGTAATGCCAAAAACTTTATCAACAAGTTCATAATCCCTAAACACGCACATAATACTTTCAAAAATCTGTTCAGCATCATGAGGAAACTCCACTAAACGGAAAGCAATAATTTTTTTTTGCAAAGTCCAAATAGAGTCTATATAATGAGCAGTGACACACATATAACCACGATTATTTATACCAGACCACATATCAGAAGTAAAAGCTATCGCACGACATTTAGCAAGTTCACAAATCAAATCTTTTTTAACTTCGTTATATGCTTTCATTGTATCACTACGGGTTGTATTTCTAGAAACTTTAGCAAATTCAGGATTCACACAATTTTGCATAAAATATTCAAATCTAATATCATCACCAAAAGTAAATGGTTGTTCAGCTGCAGCTACGTAACGGGCCAGTCCATCTCTCATTTTTTCTTTCGTATAAACAAAATCTTTCAAAGTACTCGCAGATTCACCACTCACTATTTTCTCTGGATGTTTATTTCTAATATGTCTACCATGAGGCCTTGTTCCAGTATCACTAATGCAAGTATAATGCATGTCACAATAATTACATACAGCCCTAGCTCCTATGTCAATACCATTTTCATCTTTAAAGTGCTCATTTATAGAGAAATGTTTCCATACCCATGACGTGCGTTTTCTTTTTGAACCACTACGGGTTGAATTAGTAGGAGTTGAATCTGCTGGAGTAGAACTAGAAGCCCCTGTTCCACTGTGAACAAAGTTTGAAGCAGCTTCGCCTACACTTACAGACTCCAAACCCCGTCCCCCTGGTGCAACAACAGGGTCTCCACCATAACCATGTCCATCATCAGAAAAATCAAAATTACCAGCATCCATCTACAAAAAAAAAAGAGTAAAAATCAGTGATGAATGAGTAAATAAGTGGTGAATGACTGATCAAAGATTCAAAATACAGACAAATCAAACCCTAGTTGTGAGTCGTGACTGGACTGTGGCTGTGAGCGGTGGTGGTCCGGTGAGTAGAGTAGAGAAAGAGTGTGTATCGTGACTCGTGAGCGGTGGATGGTCCGGTGATTAGAGTCGAGAGAGACTGAGAGAGTGTGGATCGACCGCGTGACTCGTGAGCGGTGGATGGTGGTGAATCGCCGACAGGTGGTGGCCCGGTGGATGGAGGTGGTGACTGTGGATCGTGATCGTGATCGTGATGTGGATGATGGTGGTGACTGGCCTGTGGATCGTGACCGTGACTCGTGAGTCGTGGTGGTTGGTACGATGATTAGAGTAGGTGGTGACTAGCGAGCGGTGGTCCGGTGGATGGTGGTGGTGACTGGTGACTGTGACTGAGATCGATGAATCGGTGGGCCGGTGGCTGAGATGAGATCGATGAGAGAGAGAGAGAGAAAGTAGAGAGAGAGACGACCGTTTGACAGTCAGAGAGAGAGAGGCGATTAGGGTTACAAGAAAAGTGGCTGGCATCCTTATAATGGTATATTTATACTAGGGCTAGCTAGGCTACCGGTACAGAAGATCTAATGCACAGAAAATGGCTTTTGGGGGCCACTTTTTGGTCCCACGTGAATAATCCGAACCGTTGAATGATTTCAAAATAATGTTTCGTACGGCCATGCAAAAAATCAAGTCAACTGGATATGCGTAACTTGTCTATCCAAAACTTCAAGTATTGAAATCAATTGGATATTTGTAACGTGGATCGATGAGTTACGCATATCTAATTGACCTGATTTTTGGCAAAACCGTACGAAACATTATTTTGAAATCATTTAACGGTTCGGATTATTCAGGTGGGACCAAAAAGTGGGCCTCTAAAGCCATTGTACGACATGAACGGTGAGGATCATCGCAATTGTGTTGCGATGGAGGGCCTTTCAAAATCCGATCATCTAAAAAATTGGCGAGAATCATTAAAACATCAACACAAACAAAGTGAACGGTGTCGATCGTCATAATTGTGTTGCGATTGTGTGACTATTGTACATTGTACCATGACACAATAGCTTGGTTCATAACCAAGTAAGTTCGATGTATAGAATTGCAAGGTAGGTGTAGACTCGTTTTTCCGAATGTTCGATCTGAACCGTTGCAATTTAATATCTCATCAATTCTATCATCCTCCCCAAAATCGATGATCATCCGATATCGGTAACAACACGATCGAAACACATTCAGTGCTTGTAATGGAACTTCAGTACTATAATGCACCACTTCAAGGCCACCTAATCAATTTTTTTAAAATCTGAACCGTTAGATGTGTTTAAAGCATGTTTTTAAGGTCCTATGCAAAGATTTGAAAAAAAAAATACCCAAAAGGGCTTGATCGGGCCAGGTTTTCGTATAGTAGTTTTACGAAAACCTACTCCGATCAACTACTTTCGGGTATTATTTTTTGCAAAATCCTCGCGGAGGATGCTGAAAACACGTTTTAAATGCATCTAACGGTTCCGATCGTCGAAATTTTGTCCGGAAAGTGGAGGCCCATTATTGTGTTCCTGTGAGAGTGAGACAATGAAACTATGAAAGGAATCAAATTTAATTTGTATAATTTATAATTTTCTATAACCAAATTTAATAAAAATAATTCTATAATTTATATAATTTCTATAATTTAACATTTAATAATTTCTATAATATAATTTAATAAAAGAATCTAATTCCTATAATTTGAATTTCTATATTTTTTTATAAAAATAATTTGTATTTTTTTTTCTTTTTTTGTCCATCTCTCTCTCTCCCTATTTTTTTTTTCTTTCAAAATCTTTATTAGATAAAAGGCAATGTATCAATTATCAAACATGCAAAAAAATATTTAACAAGCTTATTTTATTTTTTTGTCCAAACTCTCTCTCTACAAAGAATTATTAATATTTTTAAATTTTAAATTTTTTTGTTTCATGACTTAGGGACTTACTTACAAGTTGCAAAACACTATTTTTTTCACAAACAAAAAATGTTATTTTTTTGTCAAAATGTTTATTACATAAAAGGCAATGTATCAATTGACAATTATCAAACATGGCAAAAAATATTTTTAAAGCTTATTTTATTTTTTTGTCCAAACTCTCTCTCTCTCTCAAAATTAAAAAATAAAATAAAATAAATCAATAAAATTTTTGTAACTTCTTTTTCCCTCTTGTTTATTTTTTTGTTCATGACTTAATTTTTTTTAAACTTGATATAAATATATAATTCACTGGCACAAGTTACACAACCAAAAAATAATTCTTTTTTATTTTTGTGATTATCAAAAAATACATACAAATAAATTAATAATTTAACATTTTTTTTTTTGCCTTGTGCCGTGCCCGTGCCGAGCGGTCGTGTCGTGCCGTGCCAGGCCAACTTCCGTGCTCGTGCCGTGTCGTGCCAGGCCAACTTCCGTGCTCGTGCCGTGTCGTGCCATGTCCGTCCTACTTCCGTGCCGTGCCGTGCCAACTTTCGTGCTCGTGCCCGTGCTCGTGCCGTGCCGTGTCGTGCCGTGACTCGTGCCGCGTTGACTTCTTACCGTGCCGGTGTCGTGCCCGTAGAAGACCGTGTCATGCCGTGCCACGTGCCACCTTAGCCCGTGCCGTGCCCGTGCCGTGCCGGCTCATTTCCGTGCCCGTGCCGTGCCGCGTGCCAACTTATACCGTGCCGTTCCGTGCCGTGCCAGGATTTTACCGTGCCTCTGGCGTGCCGTGCCGCCTCCCGTCGTGCTGTGCCCGTGCCAGCACGGCCCATTTGACACCTCTACTCCAAGTTAGGAGGAGTTTCAACTTGACGGGCTGAGTTTTTCTGAAGTGGGCTAAGAGCCTGCTAAATTAAGAGTCCTTTTAAACCCTACTAGAACTAGACTCACCAGAGGCCCATCAATGACAAGGCCGAATATTGGGGCCTGAATCTCACATTGTCTTCTTTCCATGTTCATTTTTAAGCTTTCACAAAAAAAAAAAAAAAAAGACTTCATTATTTTTTTGAATGATGAAGAAAATTTTCATTTATCTCAAAAGAAAAAAAAAAATGAGAACTCTACAATAAGAAAAGAAATACATTGAGAGAGAGTCTCGGAAAGTGCACAATACTCTCCTCGTACTGCTACCGCTACTGGCAAATACTTAACATACCTTTCTGCCTTTCGGTTTCTTTGATAAAAAAAAATACATGCATTTTGCAAATAGTTAACTTCACAAAATACAAATGCTTGACAACCCAAAAATCCACCATAAGAAAGAGATTATTAATTAAATGGAATGCCATTAGTCACAAAAAATACATGCATTTTGCAAATAGTTAACTTCACCAAATACAAATGCTTCACAAAATACATGCTAGAAGATGGTCCATGACATCCGCGACGCATTGGACATCTAGAGTTCGAATTCAACTAAGTTTACTAGACCATCATCATAAGAAAGAGATTATTAATTAAATGGAATGCCATTAGTCAAGACCCAAAAAATGTTACCCGGAAACCAAGTTTAACACAATGGAAGACTTATTTTCAGCACCAATTATACAAATTTACAGCATCAAATCTGGCAGCATCCTTATCTGACACAAAAAAAAAAAAAAACACCAAATTTAACCTCAAAAACACCTTTTATAATTTAGCAAGCCAGTTTTCAAAAAATTCACAAAATCAGACTCTCTATTCAAACTTTAGCAAATCACTTTATCAAAAACTCACAGAATCAGACTCTCTATTCAAACTTTTACTCTTCCCTCCCTCCTTCTCTTTTGGTGAGTGAACAGTATGTCACCAAATTTGTTAAGTTACTGTAGCAAAGTTAGGAAATTTTCAAATTAGTAAGTTTGTTTATGAGGCCGATTTTTCAGGTTTTGGAGGAGTTTGCTCTCTACTTTAACTTGATGCTGATATTGATGCTAGCTCTAAAGCCAAAACCCAAAAGCCTTAAAGAATAAAAAAAAAAATACTCCATCAGTCCTAAATTGTTGGTCCTGTTTGGATTTCGATGCAATTTTTAAACTGTTCAAATCTTTCAATGTATTATGTATTTCATGTCCATTGTAGATCTTATTTGATAGATCTTAATTAGTTCTATTATACAAAGTTTTTAAAAAATACATCGAAATCCGAACGAGACCAACAATTTGAAATGTTACCCTGATACTACCAAGTTTGTGCAGCCTTTTATTACCCTAATACCAATGTTTATACCAATTCCAAATTATTAGCTGAAGTCATATTTTTTGGATGATACTTAATTTGTGCTTAAAAAAAGGAACGTAATGTATGTTAAAAATTTGGTAATTAATTAAGCAGTACATCTCGACAACAGTGAGCACGCGGTTACGTGCTCCATGTAGCCTAACACTAGTGGATAACATAAGAATTAGCTGGTGAGATTTATAGTTGTGAATACATTAAAAGACGATCATACCATTTTTCAATTGTGATGAGCAAATAGGCAAAACTTTTACCTTGTTTGACAGAGCCATACCTATTTCCAATTCCGCTACTGAATGATCGAGTTTCATTTCTTGGTGCGATGCCAGAGCTTAGTACGTAAAACACGATAGCTACAAAAAAACATAATCATGTCGTCAACCATACAGTAATGATATATTAATATTCATGCATGAAATCACAGCATACATGTAGAAGATTAAATACCTATACCTGATATTAGATTTGGCTGCAAAATAAAAGAGAGAGAGCCTTATGTCATGGGAATTTCGATTATGGTTTGTAGCAGGAGAATTTGCTTGCAAGTTTTATAGTTGTGGTCCTTGTGAATGAGTCAATGAGGAGAGAGAGAGAGAGAGAGAGAGAGAGAGAGAGAGAGAGAGAGAGAGAGAGAGAGAGAGAGAGAGAGAGAGAGAGAGAGAGAGAGAGTTTGTTAAGCCCTATTCCCTGGGAAAGAATTTTTCTGCAGGAATTAGTTTCAAACCGAAAAGTTAGAGAGCAAATTTCTCTGAGCCCTATCGTTGTTTGGAGACCCTTCCATATCAATTTTGCAGATCACAATTAATGGATCTCAAACATTGATCTTGTTCATTTTGTAATTTTACAAACTATTTTGTTCAACAAATAATTTTTATGGGACATTGATACACGTACAAACAAATTAAAATGGCATATGAATACATTAGTTGTTTAAGTTCAAAATCATATTTACTATTGAACAAAATATAAGTAATTTGTTTTCCAATTTATCTCTAATAACCAAACCAAACTATACCAAGCCGAGCATTATGTTCCAACAAGTTGGGGTCTGCTACATGAAGTCTGTTCTTCCATTATGCTCTCTACTTAGGGCCACCTGTTCACTTAGGTTTAGAAAGCCAAAGTCCTTTCGTATGATGGCATCTGAAGTTAATTTAGGTCTTCCCCTTCCCCTAGCCCTACTATGTCTACAGGTCTACAATAGATATGTCCAAACCATCTCAATCTATTTTTTCTCAACTTATCCTGTATAGGTATAACTCCTACCGTTTCACGAATAGTTTCATTTCTAATTTTATCACTCCTAGTTTTGCCACACATCCACCTCAACATCCTCATTTAAGCTAAACTCATCTTACTCACTTGTGGCTTTTTGATAGGCCAACACACCGTCCGTAAAATATCGCTGGTTTGATAGCAATTCTGTAAAAATTCCCTTTCAGTTTGCTAGGTATCCTTCAATCACACAATACACCTGAAGCGGCTCTCTACTTGAGCCACCCAACTTGGATCATATGGGTTACATCGTCCAAAATCTCTCCATCCTTGCTTAAGATTGAACCTAAATATCTGAAATGCGTACTTTTGATCCTAAATCCTTATTACTTCTGTTTGGGCACTTCTATTGTCACTAAACTTATAGTGCATATACTCTGTTTTACTCTTATTTATCCTAAATCCTTTGGACTCAAATGCTTGTCTCCAAATTTCTAATTCAACATTAACCCCCTTTGCAGTTTTATCCACTAACACAATATCATCTGCAAACAACATACATCACTGTAGACACCCCGATTTTGAACCCGGGATACGCTCGAGCATTCCCGATGATGAAAACGAACTTTCAAACACGTTTTAGAGCTTAGAAGGGATGATTGAAATCTATCCAAAACACTATAAAACACTTCCAAACCAAAAACCAAAAGAAACCGTCAAACCTATTCCATGCACCTGAAGCACTCCCTTCAGGCACCTGAACCTTCCTCTTGCACCTGAAGCACATCCCTTCAGGCGCCTGAACCATCCTTAAGGCACCTGAAGCATATCCCTTCAGGCGCCTGAACCCATCTCTTGCACCTGAAGCACTCCCTTCAGGCGCCTGAACCCATCTCTTGCACCTGAAGCCTTCCCCTTCAGGCGCCTGAAGCATTTTTTCAAAGTTTTAAATTTTGAGTGGGTGTAATGATTATGATGCGATTTTGGCTGATTCTGCAAGGGAGGAGCGTCTGTGGCCTAAGTGAACCCCTAAAATGACCCCTAAGAGGCCAAAACAACCTTTGAAAGCCTTATAAATACCCCCACACCCCTCATTTGAAGGGGTTCCACCACTTTTCTGAAAAATCCAGCCAAAATCAGCCATTTCTCTCTCTAAGAAACCATTAACATCAACCAAACATCACCTCCAATCCATCCTTCTTCCACCTAAAACACATTTTACTCAAGTTCTACCATTTTCCTCTCAAGAAACTACCCAAAAACCAGCCTCTAATCTGATCTAAGCCACCCATCATCCATCCAAAATCTATTTCTATTGCCCAATCTTCCATTTCAAGCTCTAAAAGGTAGTGATTCTACCAAATCAGTGTGAAAAAGTTCTTATTGAGGGAAGTCAGTAGGCTCATGTTGGTTATTAATACCAATAATGGGTTTACAATGACTTGAACATATCAAAAAAAGCTTTTTTGTTCGACACCTGAAGCAGTAGCTTCAGGCGCCTGAAGCAACTGGAGCAACAGCTTCAGGCACCTGAAGCAACAGCTTCAGGCCTTGTTCATTTTTGTCGCTTTCTTTCTTAAAACACTTTCTTTTGGTCTATTTTTACAATGATGATGGTTTAAATCCTAGGAACAATCTGCTTGCTTTCTATTTTTCACTCCAAGAGGTGAAAATCAAGCTTTTTAAGGAAGAAAATGACTTTCAATGTAGTTAAAAATCAAGTATTTATCACAAATCTCTATTGGAGGTCATTTTCTTTCCATGTAAGAGTGAAAAGCCTCTGTTTTGCTATTTGAATGTATGAAAAACATGTTTTTATGAGATATAAATGGTGTTACATGGTTCAAATGAGTTGTTAGATGAAGCTTTCTAGTTTGTTTGCCTCTCAAAAGAGTTTTAACAGCATTATTTTACCTGTTCCAGTAGCAAAACATAGGTGAAAGTTGGTTTGATCAAGCACCTGAAGCAGTAGCTTCTGTACGGGGAAAATTCCACGTAACCCTGGATCACGTGCTTCCTTGATTCAGCCCTGGATCTGCAAGACAGAAAAAGGGTTAGAGCACCTTTGCCTCTCGTTGGCAAAGGCCCTCCGATGCCTAAGTTAGTATCACGTACTTGAATTCTCAAATCACAATGCGTATGAAAATAGGTTTCACAGCGTACCTTTTGTCATGGTCATAGTGCTGTATTTATAGGTGTAGATGTTCATCACATTAGGCATCTCGTGCCCCCGTTTCCTATTCCCTTTAGGAATCTGTTTCCTAATAGGACTTCTTCCTATAAGTGGCCCATTCCTAATCATATTAGGACTGCCATATTAATCCCTTATTTCACGGGATTACTCCTTATCTCATAAGGAACCGTTGTAGAATTTTCTGGAATGTCTTACCGCCTTATTCGTGGCAGTGCCGTGCTTCCTCATAGCTCGGCATGACACGTACATAACTCAGCTACTCACGCCGAGCTAAGTCCATGTATTCCAGAATGCCGCTTAAGCTTTACCCGTAGCTCCCCTAGCTCGGCCGTACCAAGGGCATCCCCTTATGACTTACACCGAGCTGGCACATCCTGGTATGTTAGTTCACTCCTGTCGTTCTGGCCTTACTCATGACCAAGACAGCTCGGCACAGGGCCCACGAACACTCTATGTGGTGCCGAGCTATTCACCCTTTCGTGGTGACTGCCATAGGCACGTGTTTATGCCTAGTAGTAGGGTAATCAGATTTTACCCACTCCAATTGCTCCCCAGCTCTGCTGCTACTGTTATGCATCAGTAGTGCGCAGAGCTTCAACGGTTCCTGATGCTTTTCTCGCATGCTTCCCCCTCGCGTGGGGAGCAACGTCGTTTTCATATTAAATGTGAATGACCCTTTGGTGGCTCGGATAAGTCGAAAGGACGTTTCTGCTGACGTTTCGCGCATGTCACGTTCCACTTCATGGGTTTTTGGGCGGGATAATGATTATCTTATTATATTTTTTTTCTTTTCCCCCAAAACCCCCAAAACCCTTCTCCTTCTTCCATTACATCTGAGAAAAGGCTAGTGAGAGAGAGAGCACTTCGTCTGTCATCAACGCCTCTCTGTGCCTTCTGCAACTAAGTCTTTTCCGTTTCTCGTCGGAAAACGCTTCCCGTCTTCGCCGGAAAGTGTCATCTTAGGCCTCCTTATCATGTAAGTACGTCTTCTTGACTTTAGATTTCCCGTTATCCGTCAAAACCCCTAGGTTTCATTTTTAGTTCTTGTTCATCTTCTTGCCATTCTGGGTTTCTACTGTGAAACCCTAACTTTCCAGAAAAAATGGGTAGGCACAGGGCTCTCATAAGTACTCCAGAAAAAATGATGGCGTTCCGTAGAGAATACGAGATTCCCGCCGATGTACAATTCCGGCTAGGTAGGTCTGAGGACTTAATAGAAGAGGGTCAAGACGAGAACACGATTTTCGTTCCTCTGATTTTTATCGTGGAGGGTGGCCTTAGGTTTCCCCTTCATCCCTTCTTCCGTGAGGTCTGCTTCAGGTGTCAATTGAACCCTAGGCAACTCTGTCCCAATTTTGTCAGGGTAGTCATGGGCACAGTGGCCCTCAATAGGCTGCTCGGCCTTAACCTTGACTGGTGGGACTTACATTACCTCTATAGTGTAGTCCCTACAGCCGAGAAGAACTACTACTTCAAAGCAAGGAGTCCCAGTCAAAAGCTTATCCTTGATCTGCCGAACTCCTCAAAGGGAGAGGCGGATGACTTCATCGTAGTCACCGGCAACTGGGAGCCCAGAGATGCCGAGGGGGACACCATCGGCCTTGCTTGCCCCAGAGCTGCAGGCAGATTACGTTAGTATTTTCGTTCCCGAGCTGGTTTTATATTATTACCTTTGTTTTAAGTTGTAGCTGACCACTTCCTCGTTGTGTTTGTTTTGCAGCGGACAACCTTAACCACGGTGGCCGCCTGATCCACGGCAAGCTCCACCGTGAGGACATTGCCAAGGCCCTCTGGTGGGACGGTTTCGAGCCGACTCCTGTTGGGCTTGGTCGTTCAGCCCATCGGTTGCTGGATTATACTCCGACCTACTGGGGTAATATCAGGAGAGAGGGAGAGCGTAGGACAAGGCACGCCTGGCCGCCACCTTCTTCTGTGATCGCCACAGGCCGACCAGCTGATCGAGAAAGAACTCGTGCCCGCAGAGGCCGAGCCAGACAGAGGTCATCACGGTCCCAAGCTCCTGAAGATCTCCAGAGGCAAGTCACATTTGCCCATATCCCTGAGATCCAAACCGCCATCCCCATCCTCGTGCGTACTGACCTAGAGCCGAGCACATCCGGGAGAGTTACTGAAGAAGAAGAAGAAGAAGAAGAAGAAGGCAATTTGGATCATCGCGGACTCGTCCAAGCACTAGCCGTGCAATCGGAATTTCTTGCAGATTCGGACGACTCGCCGGGCTACTCTCCTTCACCAGATCGCTCTGAGATGCCTCTACAGCCGATCAATTTGCTGGACACACTCAGCCTTGGTGGAACCTCACGTGCTCCACCACCTGTCAGAAATGTCACTCCCCCTCCTCCAGCAGCAACCTCCCTCACTGATCGGCAAAGAGACAAGAGGCCATTGGAGGGTACTCAGGACGTGCAACTCCCAACCCAGAGGAGAAGGACCGGGGATACTAGCCTATCTCCATCCGAAGCTCGGCCGCTGGCACAGCCCTGGGCCCCAACACTTGCCCGCCCTGACGGCACTCCTGTCAACGACAATGACAAGATCTCTTCTACTGATGTGGCGTTCGGCGTCGCCAGAGCTGCTCTTCTGCCCAATGACATAGAGAGGGAGAAGAATAATTCATATGAAGTGCTGATGAAGTCAGTGTTCCAATCTAGTGCTAAGGTACAATCATCACCCTTAGTTTCATTTTTAGCTGTATCGTCAGACCTCTTTATGCACTGTATTTTCATTTGCAGATCATGCAGAAGGCGCACGTGGGTTTCGAGAGGGCGAAGGAGGCCGAGAAGGAGCTCAAGAAAGAGCAAAAGAGGGCGGAGAGGGCGGAGAAGGAAAACACCCAGTACTCCCAGTTCCTTAAGGAAGCCCGTGCTGAAGTGGAGGCGCTTAGGGGGGAGAACGCCGACCTGGTAAAGAGATCGGAGGAGGTCGAACTCGGACTGAGCAATCAGCTGACCGCTGCTGAGGCCAAGGCGGCAGCCGAGTACGACCGTGCTGTCCTGGAGGTCACAGAGCATTATAAGGCGCAGATGCCGGTTGTGCAAGATGCCATTTGGGGGGCGGCTTGGCGGCGCTGCCTTGAAAAGCTCGGCGTTGACGAGTCGTCTCCACATTGGTCTGACATGGAATTGCCGAGTAAGACGGTCGCTGCTCAAGTTCAAGCAAATGCCCAGGCCCAACCTGATCCTGAAACCAGGCCGAGCCTCCCTCCGAGCAGACTCAGACTGATAGTCCCCGAGCCGACCTCTCTGCCCCAGAAGATGCTGGTAACAATTCTGGTCCCAACCCTGCCACTGATGCCTCCGGGCTTAGTGAAGAGGCTTAGTGCCTGTCTGTTTACATTTTAATTGAATCTTTTTCTCTGGACCCTGCGTGGTCTGTTCGGCCGCCTGTGGCCCTTTGCTACTTTGACACCTTGCTCTTTCATGGTTTGGCTTGACACATTGGTTCTGCTGGTAGTTGGTCCTGAGTGACCAGTTTTGGCCATATGTGGCCTGGTGACATTTTAATTCTGTCTTTTAGGGATTTTGCTCGCCCTTTGTTGCAATATTTGCTCGCCGACCTGAGTTTTTTCATACTACTCTTTTAAGGCTCTCCAAAGGTTAATATGAACTGCTCAAACTAAGTTTCTTCATACTTAGAAGTTTTTAATACTAAGTTTCTTCATACTTAGAAGTTTTTAATACTAAGTTTCTTCATACTTAGCAATATATAATACTAAGTTTCTTCATACTTAGTAATATATAATACTAAGTTTCTTCATACTTAGCATTTTGTTGCAATATTCGCTGCAAACTAAGTTTCTTCTTACTTAGAACCTTTTGTGCAATATTCGTTGCGAAACCCTAAGTTTTTTCATACTTAGGACCTTTCGTGCAATACTCGCTGCACATGCACATATTCACTGCAGATATACATATCCTCTGCTCCCCAATAGGAATCCAAATTTTGAAGTAGAAATTGCGGTTCATATTAACCAAAATCATGATAACATTTCATTAATGCTAGAAATATCAAAAAATCTGAATAACTAATGTTGGTGATTTTACTCGTAATCCCAATCTAAAAAACAAATTCGAAAAAAGAGATGTGATTGTATTCGTAATCACACAAGCATTACTGGAAGAATTTTCTGAGGTTCTGGACATTCCATGGTCGTGGGACTGGTTTCCCATCCAGGTCGGCCAAGCGGTAGGCCCCAATGCCAGCGATCCCTACGATCTTGTATGGGCCTTCCCAGTTCGGGCCAAGCTTTCCGTCTGAGGACACTTTGGTGTTGGCCAAAACCTTCCTCAGGACTAGATCGCCAACTTTAAATTCTCTTGGCTGTACCTTCTTATTATAGCTCCTTCGTAGCTGCTCTTGGTATGCTGCTAAGGTAATGAGTGCCCGCTCTCTCTTTTCCTCGGCGAGGTCTAGCTGCTCGGCCAGGGCTTTATCGTTGCCCCCTGACTCCACCAGAGTAGTGCGAATGGTTGGCAATCCAACTTCTAGGGGAATCACTGCCTCTGTCCCATAAGCAAGGGAATACGGCGTCTCTCCCGTAGATCGCCGTGGGGTGGTCCTATAAGCCCAAAGCACGGCTGGAAGCTCATCTGGCCATTTACCCTTCTTCTTTTCCAACCTCTTCTTGAGACTCTTTAGGATAGTCTTGTTGGATGCTTCTGCCTGGCCATTGCTCTGCGGGTAGGCAGGGGTCGAGTAATAATTTCTGATGCCGTACTGAGCACAGAAGGCTTTGAACTTCTTGCCGAACTGGGACCCGTTATCTGAGATAATAGAGTAGGGCACCCCGAACCTCGTGATTATCTTGTTCCAGACGAACTTCTCCACCATAGCTTCTGTGATTTTGGCGAGTGCTTCCCCCTCTATCCATTTGGTGAAGTAGTCAGTGCCAATGAGTAGGAACTTTCGTTTCCCTGTTGCCATAGGGAGAGGTCCTACGATGTCCAATCCCCACTGGGCAAATGGCCATGGACTGGTTAGAGGCAATAGATCCTCTGCTGGAGCTCGGATGAGGGGGGAAAACTTCTGACATTTTTCACATGTCTTGACAAAGGCCTTTGCATCCTCTTGCATGTATGGCCACCAGTACCCCTGGGATATTGCTCGGTGGGCTATGGATCTCCCACCAGTGTGTCCCCCACAAGTTCCATCGTGGATTTCATGGAGAAACTTTTGAACAAGGGCTGGGTCTACACATAATAAATATGGGCCAAGGAAAGACTTTCTGTAAAGCTTACCTTCTGGAGAGAGCCAAAAACGTACTGACTTGGTTTTGACTTTGTGTGCTTCCCTCTTATCCTCTGGCAAAGCCCCATCTCGTAGGCATGCCACTATTGGGTCCATCCAGCTCGGCCCAAGCTCTGTTTCCATTACGATTTCCACGGCTCGGCCAATACTTGGTTTGCCCAGATAGTCTACTGCAATTGTGCGGCGATACTCCGTCTTGACCGCTGACCCAAGACAGGGCAGTGAGTCTGCATGTGCATTCTGTCCCGAGCTGATCTGCTGGATATGGATCCTATCAAATTTGTCTAGCAAATCCTTGGCTGCTTCTGAGTACGCAGCCATCTTTTCGCTTTTCGTAGCGTATTCTCCTGAAAGCTGGTTAACAACTAGTTGGGAATCACAAAATATTCGTAATTTATGTACCTTGAGCTCTAGAGCACTTCTCAGTCCAGCTAGCAGTGCCTCATATTCTGCTACATTGTTTGTGGCACTAAATCCCAGCCGTAGTGCGCTCCAGGATCAGTCCTTCTGGAGAGAAAAGCACAACCCCTGCTCCAGATCCTTTGTTGCAAGCTGACCCATCAACGTAAAGCCTCCATTCGTCTGGATCCAGGTCGGCCATTCTCGTTGGTGGCTCAGGATTACTGACTTGCTCCTTCTCGTGGAGACCTGGTGGTGGTGGGGCCACTGTCGGAGCGAATTCTGCTATGAAATCAGCTAAAACCTGCCCCTTGATTGCTGTTCTGGGCTGATAATCGAGGTCGAACTGACTTAGTTCTATTGACCACTTGGAGATTCTGCCAGAGAAATCTGCTTTCCTGAGCAAGGCCCTTAGTGGGTATTCCGTGAATACGGTGATGGGATGTTGCAAGAAGTAGTGGGGCAGCTTTCTTGATGCAACAATGAGAGCATATACCAGTTTTTCTAGTGGTAGGTAACGTGTCTCAGCTTCTAACAATGTCTTGCTCACGAAATAGATTGGAGCCTGCTCCGTCCCCTTTATTCGTAGGAGGACCGAGCTGACCGCATGATCAGATACCGCTAAGTATAGTATCAACCGCTCCCCAGCTTCTGGAGTAGAGAGCAAGGGTGGTGATGATAAGTAGCTTTTTAACTCCTGGAAAGCCCGTTCCTGTTCGGCTCCCCACTCGTATCCGTCTCTCTTCTTCAGAAGTTGAAAGAAAGGTCTGCAGCGGTCTGAGGATTTGCTGATGAAGCGATTGAGTGCTGCTGCCATTCCTGTTAGCCTTTGGACCTCCTTCGTGGTCTTTGGGCTTTGAAGGCCTTGCAGAGCCGTGATTTGATCTGGGTTGGCTTCAATCCCTCTTTCAGTCACTAAGTGCCCGAGAAATTTCCCCGAGCTGACTCCAAAGGCACACTTGGAAGCGTTTAACTTTAGCTTGAATTTCCTCAAAATGTTGAAAGTTACCTTTAGGTCAGCTAGGTGATCAGGCTTCAACTTGCTCTTGACTACCATGTCGTCGATGTAGACCTCCATAGTTTTACCGAGCTGTTCCTTGAACATTTTGGTCACCAATCTTTGATAGGTTGCTCCAGCATTCCTCAGCCCAAACGGCATAACCTTATAGCAGTAGAGCCCTCTGGGGGAGATAAAGGACGTCTTTTCCTGATCAGGCTCGTACATAGCTATCTGATGGTATCCTCGATATGCGTCAAGGAAACTCATCCTTTCATAGCCTGATGTAGCATCTACCAGTTGATCAATTCTGGGGAGTGGAAAGCTATCCTTGGGACACGCTTTGTTGAGGCTTGTAAAGTCCACACATACCCTCCACTTTCCGTTCTTCTTCTTGACCACCACAGTGTTGGCCAACCAATCTGGATAGCTCACCTCACGTATAGCATCTGCTTCTAGTAGCCGCTCTACCTCTTCGATCACAGCGTCTGCGTGCTGTGGTGCCGACCTCCTTGCCTTTTGCACAACTGGCTTGTGCTGTGGGTCCACGTTCAGGTGGTGGCATATGATTTCAGGATCTATCCCAGGCATCTCCTGGGGGGTCCAAGCGAATACATCAATGTGGTCTTTAAGGAAGGTGACCAAATCTCTTTTCTCCAGCTCGGGGAGGGTCTCGCCGATCAGGAAATACCTTTCTTCATCGTCCTCTTGAATCTGTACCCTCTTCAACCCTTCCACCATCTTCTTAGTGGGATCACCTCCAACGTCTTCTAAGGTTGGTTGGTCTGGAACCTCAACCGTTTGTACCAGCTCGGCCCTTGGTGATTTCCTCAAAACCATATTGAAACATAGGTCGGCCACCTTTTGGTCGCTTCTAATGCATTCGATGCCATCTGCCCCAGGGTACTTGATCTTCTGATGGTAAGTTGAAGAAACTGCCCTCATCTTGTGCATCCAAGTTCTTCCTATAATCACGTTATAGGAAGAAGGGATGTCTACCACAAGGAAGTCTGTGCTCAGAACCACTGATCCAGCTCGGACGGGCAGTGTGACCTTTCCCATAGGCCATACTGTCTGTGCACTAAAGCCGACCAATGGAACTAGACACTTTTGCAATGAACTTGGAGGGAGCTCCATCCTCTTGAAAGTATTGTAATACATGATCTCTGTGCTGGCCCCTTGGTCAACAAGAATCTTCTCCACGTCGTATTCCCCTATTCGTAGGGTGATTACAAGTGCGTCATTATGGGGTACTGATACCCCTTCCAGATCATCATCAGTGAAGGTGATTGGGGTCTCCATGATCCCTTCCGCCCTTGGCCTCTTCATGCCGAGCTTCATGACTTGTTTTGCCTGTCCGTTGACCCTCTGGATATGTCTTATCTCGTTGTTTGTGTAAGGGGCAACTAATCCATGTATCATATGGATTGTTCCCTTTGGACCTTTCTCGTAGTCCACCTCCTCTACCAGCTCGGCATCATTCTTGACATCAGCCAGGAATTCTTTGAGATGGCCCTCTGCCACCTTCTCATCCAGGAATTTCTTATATTCCACACAGTCCTCAGTCATGTGTCCCCAATCTCGGTGATAGCTGCAGTGTTGGTTAGTGGCTCTTCTCTTTTCTGGGTTTCCAGTCATCTTTGGGGGCCTTCTGAACCACTGTTCGCCCTTGATCCCGTATAACATCTTATAGATGGGGATGTTGAAAGTTGCCATAACGCTGAAGTAGGACTTGGGATCTGGATCAGCTTTTTCTTTCTTTTGCTGTGTGTAGTCTTTCCGTCCTGTTAGGTACTCCTTCTTGTATGCCCTTGACTCTACTGGCTTCTTTTCCGGAAGCTGAGGTTGCCCTGCCACAATCCTTCCTCCAGCCTGCAAAATATCATCTTCCACCCGAGCATGCTCCTGGATTCTTTCCATGAGTTTGGCCACCGTTCTTACTGGATGCATAGTAAGTGATTCTCGTAACTTACTATGCATGGGCAAGCTTGTCTTGAACGTTGCTAGAGCATATTCCTCGCTGCAATTCTCAATCTCGTTGAATGTTTCCCAATAGCGTTTGGAATATTGCCGTAGTGTCTCATCATCCTTCTGTCTCATAGAAGTCAATGCATCAAAAGTCTTTGGAGCTGCTCGGCTTGTTAAAAACCGAGCAGTAAATTCTTCAGCTAGTTGAGCCCAACATAGGACTGAGCCTTCTGGGAGCTTGTGGTACCAACTCAGAGCCACCTTTCCCAAGCTGGAAGGGAACATCTTGCATAGCAAAGCATCATCTTGCTCATGCATGAACATGGCTTGCTGGTAATGTTGGATGTGAGCCACAGGATCCGTGCTAGTTTCGTAAGGGATGAACGCTGAGTGTTTCACCCTGCTCGGTGCCTTTTCTGCACGAATCCAGTGGGCTAACGGCGATTTTGAGATCTGGCCTAGGGCTTCCTTAGCTGCTTCTCTTGCAGTTTTAGGACCTCCCTCAGCTCGGCCGGCATCCCCCTTCCTTGTGTGCCGCTCGGGAATATGCTCATTTGATCCAGATCTCTCGTATCTGTCCCTAGCATGCTTCTTTCTTTCTCTCTTTTCCACAGAAGCACTCCTGTCTCTCCTTTTTCGTGGAGAGGCAGCTCGGTCGGTGGAGGCCCTGTTATGGTGACGATCCTTTCCCTCATAATGCACGGATCTCGTCCGTGAACGTAAGTCTTTCTCTTTTTCCTGGAGTTGTTTCTTCAGGTCCTGAATCTCTCGTTCCCGTCGAGTGACTTCACGGGCCAATTCTTCTGCCTCTTGCTCTTTTCTGTCAAGGCTATCTTCCCTCTCTCGATTCCTTGTGTGCCTGTGACCATCCCTTTTTGGGGGGCTTCTGTCCCGTTCACGTCGGGTGGAGGCCTCCCCACCTCTTGGTGGTGTTTTTGAGTGTCTCGCCCTTGGAGAACCATGGCGTATTAGGTGTGTACCCCTGAATTTTGGAATCTCAGGGATACTCCCTATGTCAAACCTCTTTGTTGCTGGTTTTTTCTGTGGTGCTTTTAGTACTGCGGGGGTTTTGTCCACCCTTGTGCTCTTTCTCGTAGTATACACAAGCGTGGTACCATCACCTTCTACGTCCTGCCTTCGTGGAGTGCACAAAAGAGGCTCTGAAAGCACCATTGTTAATCTTCGTTTGAGAAAGATCGAGCTTTTTTGGTAGTTTCCCACAGACGGCGCCAATTGTACGGGGAAAATTCCACGTAACCCTGGATCACGTGCTTCCTTGATTCAGCCCTGGATCTGCAAGACAGAAAAAGGGTTAGAGCACCTTTGCCTCTCGTTGGCAAAGGCCCTCCGATGCCTAAGTTAGTATCACGTACTTGAATTCTCAAATCACAATGCGTATGAAAATAGGTTTCACAGCGTACCTTTTGTCATGGTCATAGTGCTGTATTTATAGGTGTAGATGTTCATCACATTAGGCATCTCGTGCCCCCGTTTCCTATTCCCTTTAGGAATCTGTTTCCTAATAGGACTTCTTCCTATAAGTGGCCCATTCCTAATCATATTAGGACTGCCATATTAATCCCTTATTTCACGGGATTACTCCTTATCTCATAAGGAACCGTTGTAGAATTTTCTGGAATGTCTTACCGCCTTATTCGTGGCAGTGCCGTGCTTCCTCATAGCTCAGCATGACACGTACATAACTCAGCTACTCACGCCGAGCTGAGTCCATGTATTCCAGAATGCCGCTTAAGCTTTACCCGTAGCTCCCCTAGCTCGGCCGTACCAAGGGCATCCCCTTATGACTTACACCGAGCTGGCACATCCTGGTATGTTAGTTCACTCCTGTCGTTCTGGCCTTACTCATGACCAAGACAGCTCGGCACAGGGCCCACGAACACTCTATGTGGTGCCGAGCTATTCACCCTTTCGTGGTGACTGCCATAGGCACGTGTTTATGCCTAGTAGTAGGGTAATCAGATTTTACCCACTCCAGCTTCAGGCGCCTGAAGCCCCTTTCAGGGCCTGATCCTCTCAGCTTCAGGCTTTGAAACATGTTTTCAGGTGCATGGAGAAAAGTTCAAAGATTAGATTGTGTTTTTCCAAAAATGGTCCCAAGTGGTTTATTCTACCAGTTTCAAAGTCAAAACAGTGGCAAAAAAGAGTTTGAGCAAGCACCTAAAGCATTGGCTCTAGGCACCTGAAGCAGTAGCTTCAGGTGCCTGAAGCCTTTTTTAGGCGCCTGATCCTCTCAGCTTCAGGCGCCTGAAGCACTCCTTTAGGTGCTTGAAAGAAAATGGAAGGATCAAATTTGATTTTACCAAAAGGGTCCCTAAAAGCCTTTGTTCCATTGTATATACAGTTTGTAGTTGTTCCTTTTGTCATTCATGTCATTTCGTCATCATGTCACATCATTTACATGGTCACAAGCATCCACTTTCATATGATTAATTGTGGTGATTTTTGCATTCTTATCTTGTTCATGTGATTTGAGTTCAAGAAACAAGTGTCTTCCTAAAATCCCTTAAGTACTTAGTAGAGACCGGTTTCTATAACCGGGCGAGGGGGGTGCCTTAAAAACCTTCCTCCCTCACAACTTAGCTCCCGAACCCGAGAAATCTTGGTAACAATGCGCCGGTAAAAGTTCTTTCCAAAATAAGGGCAAAAGAGTCAATTTTTTTTAAAACCGGTTTCTCGGGTATGGTCCTTAAACCCGGGTGGCGACTCTAAAATCATAATCAGATTTTTCAAACTATTTCCGTGGGGTGTTCACAACCACAAAATATTATTCTGAATATATCTAGTTAACCCATTCATTACTAAGGCAAAAGATAAGGGCTCAAAGTTGACACTTGATGTAACCCTATTGTGATTGGAAATTCACTTGTTTCTCATACTGGTGATCTAATAGTAGTAACGACACCTTCATAAATGTCTCTAATCACATCAATATATCCTCTTGTCACTCCCTTTTGTCCGAAAACCCCCCAAATGATCTCCATTGGTACCCTATTATAGGCTTTTTCTAAGTCGATAAAAATCATATGGAGATCCATTTTCTTCTCCCTATACTTTTCTACCAACCTCCTTAACATATAAATTGCTTCCATAGTCGGTCTCCCCGCCCTAAATCCAAATTGTTTCTCTGATACTGTTGTCACCATTCTCAAGCGATGCTTAATAACTCTTTCCCATAGCTTCTTTGTATGGCTCATAAACTTAATGCCTCAATAGTTGTTGGTGTTGGGAGTGTTTTTTCTCTGCGACATCAGTCATTTGTGTCGTGGCATGCTATTTTTGGAACCCTGGTTAGACTTGTAAGCTCAAGTTGGAGGAATTTCGAGATTTGGAAAAATGGACGTGAGTTCCTTCCGAAAAATTATCACCCATAATTATAATTCAATCATTCGTTTTGTAAAACGCACAGAAAAATTATAATTTTGCAAATTGATGTAACTATTAATACATGATATACATCTACATCCTTTTCTCTAAAATGGATGATGATAAGTGTCGTTACATGGAGGCTCGAAAACTTATGCTTGTGATATTCTTTATACCTATTACTTGACTTAGCTTGGGTTAATTTGTGATTATAGATTACTGGAACCGTTTGCATGAAGTGGACTATAATTTAGAACTTTAAGGAAATAATGACGGAGCGGGGTGCAATTTGGAAAGCCTAAGTGAGAAATAAGAAAAAACTACATTCGTAGAAGGTTTTGATCGTAATTTTTGAATTTTAGATTCCTCTAGTCAAGACAAACCAGTAATATACAAAAAAAATTGACGCAAAACAATGTTGTGCATTTGTACGCAAATGTTGAAACCTCAAGGTAAGTCAAGTGGTACACGTCTTATATTAAGGGTTTAGGCTCTTTAGATTTAGGCACTTTGGGGATTCAATTTTAGGGCGTCTAGGCTCTTTGGGGTAGGGTATAGTGGATTTAGGCTCTTTGAGTTTGGCACTTTAAGTTTAGGCACTATGAAAATGATTTTTCTTTCTTCCTCCAAACAGGGCCCCTTGATGATAACTTCATAGGTGTGCCAAAAAATGCGGCAAAACGACATAATTTTGCCACACAACATGGTGCACAACACGCACCACACCGTACCTCGGATCCAAAATTTATGTTTCCTTTTAAAATATGCAACTAAGCCCAACAAATCATGGAATCATTTACCTAATAAGATTTTATTTAGAAAAAAATTCTTAAAATAAGACATTAATTTGCAAGATGGATGTTCTTAAAATGTGTCTATAAGTTCGATATTTACATAAAATGAAATTGTACAAAGTCACATGTTGCTCTCAATGTTTTCCTTTGATGAAGTCGCAATTATGTAAAAAAGTATAAATATCAAATCAAGCCAATAATGAAGCTTAGTGTGGACACACCGCGGAAATTCATAAAAATATTGTTTAAGAAAACGGTTTTGATTTATTAACGGGAGTCGCCACCCAGGTTTGAGGATTGCACCCGAGAAACTAGTTACAAAATGACTCTTTTACCCTTTGAATAGAAAATATTTCACTGGTCTGCTTTTATTGAGATTTCTCGGGTCCGGGAGCTAGGTTACGAGAGGGGAAGAAATTCAAAGCACCCCTCTCGCCTAGTTTGACCACCGGTCTTTACTCAATGCTTAAAGGGATTTCAGAAAACATTGTTTGGATGGACTTTAATTACAAATACATGTGAGAGCACATAGATGCATTTAAAATGTCAATATGATGTATGTGAATACATATGCTAAGTGTCATGTGTGGTAAATAACCAAGCATAAAACCATGAACTATGCTAAAACATACTCAAACCATGCTAAAAGACCCCAACACAAACCCACGAACTCGATACAAATCACACCTAGATTACAAACTGAACACCTGGATTAACCTGGTCCAAGCACCTGGACTAGGTGTAGGCACCTGGATTGGGTGAGTGTAGGCACCTGGATTAGGTGAATCCAGGCGCACCTGGATTAGGTGTAGGCGCCCAGAATGATGAAATTCAGGCGCCTGGAATGCAATGCAGACTGATCTTTCTCAATTCCAGGTTCATTCTCAAACACTAAATTGAATCTCCATACTCTCTCTTAACATGTTCAAAGTAGTGAAATATGCCTAATGAATGTTGGTTAACTTTAATCATGATCTACACTTGAAAACCATGTTTTTGATGTCTTTAATGAGTGATATGAGATGTATCCAACTGATTTATGACATGATTCATCCCCTACTGTGCACATGAAAGAATACTAAGCAAGACTGAAATTGAAAAAAAGGATACAACATGAGCCTAATATGGATGTTTTGTAAATACAAGTGATGAACAAAGATGAAATCAAGATTCCTTTGTTATGATATTCTCAACCTTTCCAAACCCCTAACTGGTATTGAAGACCAGTGGTGGTTTGGTGGTGTCCCCTCAGGGCCCTTTTGATCACATTGGGTAGAAAAACTACCTTGGAAGCTTGATGGATGAACTAGTTGGATAATTTTGGGAGTTTTCTGGTGGCTACGCAAATTAAGGTAGGTCTATAGAACTGGAACAAACTGATTGCTTGAGTTTTTGTTGAGCTTGATGGTGGATGATTGGGATATGAAGGCTTTGAGTGATGTAAAGTGGGTTTGTGGACTTGAAATGGTTGAATCAGAGGAGGATACATTTGGGGTGGAGATTCTGGTAGTTTTGCAGCAGCATAACAGTAGAGTAGGAAGGGAGAATGATCCTCTTCTAAAATGGAGGGGAGGAGGTGGTATAAATAGACAAAAATGGGGTAAAAAGGACCACTAGGGTCACTTAGTAGGTCAGTCAGGGGGTTCACTATGACGCTCTATCTTCCCTCCACTATTTTGCTGCAAAAAATCTCTACAAGGATCCTCCAAGACGCTCCTCCCCGCCAATTTCACCTTGGGATTCAAGTATTTGGAGTGAGTTCAGGCGCCTGGAATAGGGGAATCTAGGTGCCTGGATTGACTATGGGCACCTGGAATTGGGAATCCAGGTGCCTGGATTGAGTCTGGGCGCCTGGAATAGGGTAATCCAAGCGCCTGGACTGGGAGATTGCACAAAATTCCAAACTTCGTGGGGCCGCTCTGGGTGCTACTGAACTCCGTTTTGCGCATGGTTTGACGCGTTGGAAAGCTTATCAAGTCTACTTTCTAACCCAAGTGCTTTGAACCCAAGATGATTTGTACATCAAAATATATGACCATTTTACCCTCAGAAGGTAGGGAAAATAAGTTGTTTTGGTAAAACGGGCATATCTCCCTCATTTCAAAATGGATTGGGACAAATTATATATCAATAAAAAGGGTTTTGAATGTACTAGAAGGTGGTGTAGGCTCCGGTTAATTTTGAAGAGGTTTTGGAGGGGTTTCTGAGTTCACATTCAAGCCTCGCGTGCTCTTATTGGGCATTTTGATCCTTAGGGATGTTTGATAAGTTTCTCGGGTCAAAATCGGGGTGTCTACACTTAGCAAAAAAAATGATCAAGTCAAAAATTAAATCTTATTAGAGTCCAAGATGCTAGCAGCGTGTTTGGATGCCGGAGAAGAGGCCAGATTTGCGACGCGCCCTGATATTAAATCCACCCTCCTCTCAAATCAGGTCTTTGAGGATGATTTTTGGAGGCCGGATAAGTTTACTATTGGGTTTCTAAATCCACCACAAGGTGGATATGTGAAGCCCTGCCTCAGAGCACCGCTTGGCAAATCCAGGCTATTTTCGGTCTATTATACCCCTCCAAATCCACCTCTTGTCTCTCTCTTCTACCATTCGACTGGTGTTGTTGGGTTCTGTGTTGGTTTGGATGAACAGAGAGAGAAGACGACGAGGTTATCGATTTCTTCGCATTTCGTCTGGTTCAGGTATTAATCGAAGCATTTGTGCCCTATTTCTTGGTTTTCGATCTGAATGAGCCCTATTTATGCCCTACTTTGGGTTTTTCGATCTCAATGAGCCCTATTTCTGCCCTATTTTTGGGTTTTTCGATTTGAATGATGGTGGTTTTGTGCCCTATTTTTGGGTTTTTTCGATCTGATTTGTGCCATATTTGGGTTTTGAGATCTGATTTGAACTGTTATGTGCCCTATATTTGTGGGTTTTACGATATGATTTGTGGCCTGTTATGGCTTTTGCAATCTGAATCGATCTGATTTCTGCCCTATCTTTGTCATTTACGATGTGATTAGTGCCCTATTTTGGTTTTTGCGATCTGATATGAGCCCTATTTCTGCACTTTTTCGATCTGGGTTTTGTTTGAGCAGTTTTGTGGGTTGTGTTTGCAAGTTTGAGCAGTTTTCTGGGTTGTGTTTGCTGATTCTTCTAGTTTTCTGAGTTATTTGACTTTGATCTAATTCGTGAATGCCCTATAATTTCAGAGTTGTCCTTTTCGTGAATGCTCAATTTCAGAGTTGCCCTAATTTGAACTACGTTTGTGCCCTAATGTCCTAATTCATAGTGTTTGAGTTTGATTTTAAAAACAGATGGCGAGATTATCGAAACATCAACAAAGGAAGAAGGCATTGGTAGCAATCATTTGTTTTTTGAGAGTAGTTACCAATGTTTTCCAGTTATACATGTTAATTACCGAGTACCTTGCTGTGAGAAGGGCTCGACGAAGGCAGGTGTCTCTTTTAAATTCCCAGCCCAATGCTCTTCAAAACCAAGTAGACAACCTTAATAGGTTAGTGCGCTGGTGTGACAAACACTGCCACAAGCAGCTACGGGTAAATAGGCATGTATTCATGAAGTTATGCCTTTTGTTTACTGAAAGAGGACTAGCTGCATCTAGGAATGTCACTGTTGTAGAGAAAGTGGCAATATTTTTGTGGATCATTGCACACCATACTAAGAACAGGCGCACGACATTCCAATTTTGGAGATCGGGGGAGACAATTAGTAGGCATTTCAATGCAGTTTTGTTAGCTGTGTTGCGGCTTTACAGTGTGTTATGGTATCGGCCCCAACCTATTCCCGCTAATGAGCCGGATTCGAGGTGGAAGTGGTTTGAGGTACATATTTTAAATATCTTCATGTTAATGTTTCTGGAGTTGTGACTTAATTATGAGAAACCATACTATTAACAATTTTCCCTCATCTCTCGTAGAATTGTCTAGGGGCTTTAGACGGTACTTATGTGCCTGGTCTCCCCCCAACTGAACACAAGCCACGCTATACGTCAAGGAAAGGAGATCTTGCAACAAATGTGTTAGGCGTTTGTAGTAGAAATCTACAATTCATATATGCATTGTCTGGTTGGGAAGGCTCTGCCACAGACTCGAGAGTTCTCCGAAACGCCCTCGTCAGGCCTCACGGCTTGAGAATTCCACACGGTATGTCACTGAGAAAAGTTTGGTTTAGAGTAGATCACATTTTTGTAAATCTACTCACGTGGGCCTTGTCTACCATTCGTAGGTCGTTACTACCTTGTCGATGCCGGCTACACAAATGGCCCGGGATTATTAGCACAGTACAGGGGGCAACATTACCACATTAACATTTGGAGGCAAGGACACATGCCTGAGAGTCGAGAAGAGTTCTTCAACATGAAGCACTCCGCGGCAAGAAATTGTATAGAGAGAACCTTCGGGGTCCTGAAGATGAGATTCAGAATCTTGAGATCCTACTCATACTACCCCATTAGGACTCAATGTCGAATCATCACTGCTTGTTGCCTTCTACACAACCTAATTAAGCGAGAAATGGTTGTGGATCCCATTGAACATGAGTACACCGTGTGGGAGCAACAAAACCTACACAATGTGCCCAATGAAGAATACATTACACAAGTTGAGACAACCACCGCATGGACACAAATGCGGGATAACTTGGCAACCGAAATGTACAACGATTGGCTAGCTCATGGGGGTCACGGGGGTGGTCATTAGGACTTGTTTAAAAATTGGTATTTGCTTGTATTGATTGGATATTTTCTACATTGATTGGGACTTGTTAACCTTTGTACTTGTTTAATTAGAAACTTATTTGTAGACTTTTTTTTTTTTACATTCATTTAGACCACTTGCTCTTGTGAAATACTTCTTCCAATGTTTATTGTTTTTTTAATAAGTTACTCTTTCTTTTAAGAAGTTATGGATAGCCAAGGATCATTGCCTTCCAATACTACGAAAAAGTCGAAGGGAAAACATTAACCTATGGAGGGCAAGGAAAAACAACAACGTAGGCTATGGAGCGTTAAGGAGGAGGAAGCCCTACTTGGTTGCATGTTGGATTGTATTTGTGATAAATACAAAGCCGACAATGGTTTTAAGGCGGGCTACTTTGTGCTCGTTGAGAAAGAGTTACAAAAGGCCTTGCCCGGCACCACTCTTAAAGCTCAACCGAACATAGAGTCAAAGGTAAAAAATTGGAAGGAAAAATATGGTGTGATTGCGGACACCATTAAGCTAAGTGGGTTTTCGTGGAACCATGGGACTAAATCCATTGAAGTGGATGATGAGTCCGTGTGGGAGGCATATGAGAAGGTAACTTCTCCCCTCTTTGAGAATGTCTAACTTACATACCTACATTGTTATTGTCTTTTTCCATTTAACGACCGCCCTCCAATGTAATGTTATTAGGCAAATCCTAAGGCGAAAGGGATGAATGGCAAGGCATTCCCCATGTACGATAGTTGGCAAATACTATTTGGTAAGGATAAGGCTACGGGTGACTTTGCGGAGGATCCGGCGGAAATTCAAGATGTTGATGTTGATGATGATTATGAGGATGAGCCCGTTGAGGTAGGTCTCCCTCCCATGGACGACAATTTGTACACTCCTTTATTTGCTAATGGGGAACCCGTGTTTCCAAGTGAGAGTGGTCATACTATATTTGACCAATCACAAAGCTCTGCATCCGCCAATCCCACAACGCCAACTAGCAATGCCGTGCCGAAACTTGAGTAATTTCTGCAATCAAAGCAATGAGGTGTTGGTCAAGCTTGTGGGTACTGTGTCATTTGACAAGGACCTCGCAGCGCAAAGAACGGGGGTGTTTAATGAGCTAATGAAACTTGAGTTAGACATGGATGATAGGTTTATCGTAAACGATAAAATTTGTAGCAAGGATGAGAGGGTGCTGCAATTCTATGGCATACCGGACCAAGTCAAACAACAATGGGTGATGAGGATATTGGAAGGGAAACTCTATGGGAATACGTAATTGATGTTTAATTACAATGATGGTGGTTTTTGTATAACTTTCCAACAATGGTGGTTTTTTGTATAAGTTTACAACTATGGTGGTGGATTGTCCTTCTTTTTGCATTGGGCAATGATGAAGTAACATGTAATTTCGTTTGAGGGTTAATTTTCTTCATTTTGTTGCGTAGTTCTGCAGTTATGTTTGTGGGTTGATTTTCTAGAGTTTCTGGGTTGTGTTTGAGCAGTTTCTGGGCTGTGTTTGCTGCAGTTTTCTGGGTTATATTTGAGCAGTTTCTGTGTTGTGTTTGCTGCAGTTTTCTGGGTTATATTTGAGCAGTTTCTGGGTTGTGTTTGCTGCAGTTTTTTGGGTTATATTTGAGCAGTTTCTGTGTTGTGTTTGTTGCAGTTTTCTGGGTTATATTTGAGCAATTTCTGGGCTGTGTTTGCTGCAGTTTTCTGGGTTATGTTTGAGCAGTTTCTGGGCTGTGTTTCCTGCAGTTTTCTGGGTTATGTTTGAGCAGTTTCTGGGCTGTGTTTGCTGCAGTTTTCTGCCTTACTTTGCTGCAGTTTGTGGGTTGTGTTTCAACAGTTTTGTGGGCAAACTTTTACCAGTTTTTTGGCTTAACTTTGCTGTAGTTTTCTGGGTAAATGTTGACCATTTTTCTGGCTTTAAGTTTGACTAGTTTTCTGGCATATGAGAAGGTAAAGTTTGTGGATGTTTCTGGCTATGATGAATTAGGGCACATTCATTTAGGCGACAGGGTACGCTTTGGCGGGACTGCTTATGAAGGTCAATGGTTAAGTAACCAATTGGCAAAGTAAGTTGTAGCCAAACGGTCCATCGTGAGCTGGATTAACATAGTTCTGAGCCAAGGTGTTTTTAGTGTGTGTGTGGGGCAGCCTTACAAACTGCAGAAACTCAACCCAGAAAACTGCACAAACTTTTAGTGTTGCTGCTGCATATTGCTGGTATTTGCCGCTGATGCAGGTAGATGTCGCGTATGGTGGTAGCCGCAAAAAATTTGGTAACATCTTGGCTTTGAGATGTTGGCATTATTGAGATTTCATAGTCATTACCGGCAATGATGATATGAACAAAAAAAAAAAAAAAAGGCACGACACTTGTATTCGCGGGAATTGTTATGATGGCCAACGGGTTAAATCCCGTTTGGACTAGCACCAAGGGAGTTGATAGCACTACGAGGTTTTGAACCTAAGATCTTAGGAGGGAGCAAACTCTTAAGTCCCAAGTTTTGACCACTGGCCAACCCCTTCGGGTTATTCACTCTCCTTCTTTATCCCACAAAACCTTATCCGTCCAATAAATGAACCAAATATTCTTTAAAAATCAGGAGTACTGGAAAATTGAAGACAGGCTTATGTTAACTCCATATGACTCGTTCAATGGCACGGACAGAAAGGATAGAAAAGACCCTTGAAGAACCACGATCCGTTCCTGTGACTTTATGTATATCTTTCTGTGCGTTCATTATAAAAAAAAGTTGTGGGATCTACAACTTTTACTTTTCATTGGAAAATACTTTACTGTGAAATAGATCATGTCAAAAGGTAGAAATTTTAATTTTTCTGCAAGATTCCTCGTTAAGAGAACACACAGAAAAATAAATTTCTTTTTCTTTTTCTTCACCTCACTTCACTTCATGAGAATTCATTTTCCATGTACCATTCCCGAATAAATGAACGGAGCCGTGAATAATTTTCACTCACTTTTTGAGGAAGTAAAAGAGGGAGTGAAGTAATAGATATTCTGCCACCTCAAAGAAAAAAAAAAGAAGGCAAATTGATATGTATATTGGGTTGTAGTATTTGTACCTTATGTATTCGGCCCATCAGACTGCAGCCCATTAAAATTGAAATTTTGGTTGGGCTACAGAAATCGATTGGGCTTAAGTTGGTCCCTTTGAACGATGCTTTGGGCTACTTTCAGCCGAAATTAATCTCACCTGCCAAATATTTTCTCCATATCTTCCAAAATTGATTGAAATTCTGTGGTAAGGCTCAAGTTTGACTTCACTATATCTTTCTCCGTCCTTTCGGAGCCACAAACTTGGCAATTGAGCCGATACAAATGTGTGATGGAAAAGGCCTTTGAAGCACCATGTGGCGGTGCTGAAAGAGCGATAACTAATTTTTCGATTTGAAACAGTATAATATGTATATCTTTCTCTTGCACGCAGTCGCGCGGTGGGCACAAAACGAACTATTCTTTCACCTTTTACTAAAATATCGTTCTCTTGCCAATAATAATTTTCCTTCTCGTAACCTTTTAGCAGATACCGAACTCACATATAATTAATTGATGAAGCAATGTTCAGTTCTCCTACAATTTGGTATCAATAAAAAAATAAAATATGCTAGACTTCCACCACGTGTAAGCGTTGATAAATTGAATTGGGGAACAACACAAACACTTTTTTACGTCAATATTGTTTGATCCACAAATATCTTCCGGAACATTACCTCAACATCGATAAACACAGTTCTCACCGATATACTGTCATCGGGTCTAGGGTCTAAATCTTAAAGGTTGAATCAAAAGATCATAGAGAAGGAATAGAAACTAAGTGTTAATCTATCCAATGAAGTTTGAAACCCTATTTTACCAATCAAATTACATCGGCTTCGCGATCTGAGAAAGCCTAGTTGGTTTTATTCACTTCAAAAGAAGTAAACTGAAAAAAAGAAAAAGAAAAGACGAGTATTTAACCGAAACTTTGCCAGCCAACTACTTCAACCACAAACACAAGTTATTAGATTACAAATTTATATATATGCATATGGCTAGATACCTGCAGGCAAGTTGCCATGAGTGGATATCAAATCCTGTAAGTAGGTGTTGAGCAGTAGCATGGGCAAATCCGAAGGAAAATAATAATAGACAAAAGAAAATTGCTACGAATGATTTGCAAGTGGGGGAAATGGTGTTTCTTGGATCACACATGACATAAAGATGCACTCCTTAATACTCCTAATAAAAACAAGCAACAAGATTTCTTTTTTATTACAGCCAGGTGTCCGAGTCAGCTTGCGTGCATCTCGATAATTCTCGCAGACCAATCCTACCATCTACTAGCAAGGGCCCTAATTAAAGGCAAAGCAATAGTGAACAGAATCAAACAAAAATAGAACAGTACCACAGCACAACATATCATGAATTAAGTTCCAAAGTAGAGAGAGAGTGCGCCTAGTGTGCGGCTGCGGTTTGAGATGAGAAAATGAGAGGAGTCATTTCCCTTCTACCCTATCCCCAAATTTTTTCAAAAACAATTCCCATATCCTACTTGATCCTCGAATCTCCAAAACGTCAATCCATTCGGAGCAAGAATCGGATCGGATCGAATTCAAATGTGTCGGAGGAAATTGCCAATTTGCCATCCCTACCATTCAGAGAATCAGTCCACGAAAGCATATCCAAAAGACTCTACAAATGGAGAAACTATTTGGTCTTTCGAAAACACAGTCACGTAAGGGGTGTTTGGGAGCTTCATTTTCAACTTTTTGGTTTTTTGGCCTTTTGAATTATGGTTAGAATGTATTTTGAATCTGGTAAGAGTGTTTGAGAGAAATGTGCAGATTGCAATCTGCAACAGGAGTAGTGTTTGGGAGCTATGTGCAGAATGTATTCTCTAGGTCTTTTCTTAATCAAAATGAGAAAAATGGAAAATAAAAAGTTAAAAAGCTCTTCCCAACCTACTTTTGACTTCTACTTCCTAAACCTACAATTTGAAAACTCATTTTCATAGAACATGTTTTACACATAGGTTGCCAAACAGCCAAAACCTGAAAAATGAGAAAACGAGAACCCAATAAAGAGGCTCCCAAACGGCCGGCCTCATAGTAGCCAAACCAATTCAAACCAGCCATGTTTTTATTTTATCATTTCAAGAGGAAGGGGAGTAATGTCGATACATGACCAGTTGCTGTAAGCTGGTCACACCACGCGATCGTTTCCTGTTCCTCTCTTTTAATAATCAGTCCACTGCAACATATCCAAATTAAAGACAGTGTCCATGTGTTATTCACCACATCCACATGCACTGACTGCGTCAATGCATACATGCATGTGTCAGTGTGTCACTGTGTTATTCAACAACGGAAAATGCTACAACACACCCTTTATTTGAGTGTGTATCATACACACTCCTGTAAAAGTTACGAAGTTTTTATAAAAGTTACAATTTTTTTTTATAAAAGTTACAAGGCACACCAAAATGTTATGAATCATATTGCTGAAAAATTACGAAAAACTAAAAAATGTTACAATTGCCAATGAGATGACACAATCTGGACCATACAATAGGTGCATATGGTATATCTAAATAAAGGGGTGTGTATTGTAGCCATTTCCTTCAACAAAAGACCGAGTCAATATGTCAATGTGTCATTCGTGCATGCATTGTGATGTCTTCATCTTGGTCCCATTTAATTAATGTATTTGATTAATAAAATTATTTTGCCGTTAAAAAAATACCCACATATATAAACAAGTAATCAGATATATTGAGGAGATTATGCCAAGATATGGAAGCGCAGTTGTCAGTCAATTAATTAGTGAGAAAAAATCCCTTCAAAGATAGATCTTTTTTAGAGCACAAGGATGTTGGTTTTAGCCTTTTAGGAATGACATTTCCATTGGCTCTCAATTCCCATAGTCACAAGTAGGCCCATTCTTTGGGCTTCTGGTAATATATTTCAACATCCAAAGTGACCAAGTGTTGATCTATTCAGCTTCTTCAAACATGGACTCGGGACTCTCCTTCCACTTGTATCAGCACCAATAATATTTTGTAATACTATTTCATACAAGCATGCATAGACTTTCTTCAATTTATACTTCTTTAGGTTTCAAGAAAATTAATTAATCTCCCACCATGTCATGTGGAATGTTAAATACCCTCTATATCTTATAAATATATCATTTTTTCTGGGGCTTAGGGGTTGGCTTGGCGATCACGGCTTGAAATTTAGAGGTTTGCTCTCTCTTAAGTTCAAAACTTCTCAGGTGCTATTAACTCATTTGAGACAATTCATACAGAGCTTTGTTCTGGCTTTTAAATGGGCCCCCACTAGTGAATGGTGAGATTGGTCTAACAAAATTAGTCGATGTGCGCGTAAACAGACCCAAAATTATTGTGGATTAAATAACTCTCTTTTGTATCGATCAAAATGTCTAATAGATTTGTTCCACGTTAACATTGTTTACCTCAATTAGAACCTCACAAATGCAATTTTACTTCTTCCCTTAATTTTAGTATTTTGGCGGAAAATTCATAAGGTCACTAGTTTATTTTATCTTATGATATTTTCTAGGACAACTTAGCCCATTCATATAGTATATAGAAGCCTCTAATAATTAATTGATTCAAAGATTGAGTTTGTTATGGTGGTCTAAATTTTTCGGTCCATCAATTCGATCTGGCAGCAGGTTTGGTTTGCTACTTACACCAACATAAAAAATATATTGGCGTAGAATCGTTCTTGTTTATGATATCCTAAATTCTCGACATTGTTTGTTGATTATGCGACAGAGAGATTTTCTCCATTAGTTTTTGAAGCACCAAAAAAAAAAAACAAAAAAATTTTCCCCCAACCATATCTTCATAAAGTTCTTCAAAGGGAAGGATTAAATGGAAAAGAAAATTTTTGGTTAAAAAAATAAATAGGCCCGTAGATAGCTACTCATATTCTTTGATGAGTACGCTCAGTATCACATAGCCATGTCCACGAGATCCATTGCAACTATGTTGGGGATGAAGCTAAGATCTCATTTACAAGCAGAAAAGCTGAAAGTGTGCATGTGTTCACCCCTATGGGGACTTCAAGTTTTGAACTCTATTAATCGCAAAACTCTATGTATTAACCCCATTGAATTAACCACTTAGTGGTAATGGGTGAGATAATTTTTTTATGTTGGTATCAAAAGAAAGTTTTTTTTTTTTTGATCGGGAATCAAGATGAAGTTTTTCTTGTCGAGAACGAGCAATTGCAAAGAGGAAGTTAAAATTGTATTATTTTTAGGATTTAGTAGTGACAAAAGTTGAACAATTGACTCTCGGTGGACATTGTCAAGCACTCGAACAACTGAGTCAGCTTCGAATTCAATATCTAATACAACCTGTACTTTTAATCTCCGTTGAGTTTGTCATAATAATTATGGGCAAATATATAATATCATGTAGGGGTGACAAAATGAACCCAAACCCATTCACTAAAAAAGAAAACAAACCCAACCCGGCAATTTATTAGTTGGCCGGGTTAGAATGAATCAAAACCCATCTAAACAATTTATTCCACCAATTGTTTGTGCAGTGTTTGTCAAATGGACACATTTAAATATGATGGAGCGGATATGTATAATCTTATAAAATAATTAAGTATCTTATTGGACTCCTAGTGTGCGCGGGTACTATTATCTCTGACGTCCCGAAAAGAGCGTTCTGCATGTCCACAAAACGAAAAACTAAAAATAACACACTTTTGTTGGAAAAATTCAAACTTTCTACTGCTAGTTACTATATATAAACGAATTCTTTCAATTTATCTGGAAAAGTTTAAATTTTTCTTAAAAATATTATTTTAAGTTTTCTTCCAGTTAATACTTTTTGGAACGGAGGGAGTACTATTATGCATACGGTTACTTAAATATTCCACCAATTGTTAGTGCGAATAGTTGTCCAAGGCTATAACTTCTCTTTCCAGCTTCCAGCCTTCCACAGACATATATCCGTCCTACGGTCCTACAGTATTTTTCTATCTTAATTACGAGGATTAAGTCAAGCCATGCGAACTTGTGTTTGGGGAGCGGGGTATGTGTTGTGCACTCCTGCACAGCATGCACGGCTACATGGAGCTCATTATTTGATCCGAATCGTTCATTTTGTTCATCTTGTCGAGTATGTGTATTACTTAAAAATTTAGGATGATCGGATATCGGTAACTGTGTTTTTTAGACAGCATTTATGGACACGAAACAGTTAAAGAAACCTTTGTAGGTTATTTTTTCCACAGAATTGTAAGTTAAATGGCGACCGATCAAATATTTACAGATGTCTGACCAACCTTAGTTTCTATGTGGTATACATACACGATGATACGAACAAAATAAAAAGTTCAAATCAAATAACTGAACCTGAGAAGAACCCCATAACCGTGCACAACACACGTATTGTGCACTCCCGCACAGCACATACAAGTCGCCCTCGGGTTTGATTTGAATGAGTTCCTAGTTGACAAAAAAGATACTCACATGCACTTTAAGCTAGCTGAGCCAGCAGAGGCTGTTCTACATGGATCAATAGGTGGTCGCTTGAACCCTAAAAGGAATAATTTTTTTTTAGAAGTACATGTAAAATTTTTATTTTTATTTTATTTTTGCCATCTTGAACACCCAATCCAATAAATGTATGACCACCCAACCAAAATGTTTGAACACCAAATTTAAAAATATTTGAACACCTAATTAACCCCAAAAACAAGCCCACAGAATATACAAATTTTCCCCTTTTAATACGACCAAATACGGTACATGAATTTACCCCAAAGAAAATACAGTACAAGGCTTTCATCCAAACAAACAAGGAAAAAAAAGAAAAGAAAAGAAAAGAAAAAAGATACAGTATATGGGAACACGATAAGGAGACAATTATGTCCTAGAGGAGTATAACAATCTCTAAAGGTTGAATTGAAAAACAAAAGACAGTTTTAAAGGATCTATTTAATCGCATCCTACTCGATTCACCCAATGCATTACAATTTCGTCGTCTCAAGTCAGCTGTTCAGTACTTATCTTGTGTTGAATTATCACTTTGAGACTAGAGTTTCCTTACAGCGGTCTCTATCAACGATGTCTTCATGAAAAACCTGAATTGTTGAGGATATGCAATACGGTTAGGAAGCAATGCTAACTGAAATACCCAGTAGGCTGGATTAACACGTGGAGAAAGAAACACTAGGTATTTTCATCTTGGCACTGTCATTCGAAGAAGGAAAGTTAAAATTACAATGCTTAGAGATAGTGCTAATAGTTGGGTGGAAGATGCTGATATTATTAAAACTATGGTCCAAGAGTATTTCGCGAACCTCTTTAAGGAAAACCATAGTTTCCCTAGTTGCCACCAGGTTATTCACCCACACCCTTCAATTACTCCTTAACAAAATGATAGACTTTGCGAACATGTGACTAATGTTGAAATCTGGGAAACTATGAAGGGCATCAAACCCTACAAAGCCCCTAGACTTGATGGATTGCAAGCCATTTTTTTATCATAAATTTTGGAATATTGTTGGTGATGAAGTCTGTTCGTTTGTTAAGAGTTGTTTTGATAATCATTCTATGCCCGGAGAGATTAATAAGACCTCATTGCGCGCTGTTACCCTAAAACTGATAATCCTGAGAATATCACCATGTTTAGACCCATTAGCCTCTGTAACGTGATCTATAAGGTCATTACTAAAATCATTGTGGCTAGAATTCGACCTTTACTCAGTCATATCATAAGCCCCTTTCAAAGCAGCTTTATCCCTGGGAGATCCACTAATATTGATAACATTGTTATCACCCAGGAAATCTTGCATACCCTTAGAGGCAAGAAGGGAAAAAAAAAAGGGGGATTGTGCTAAAAATTGACTTGGAAAAAGCCTATGATAAAATCTCTCGGAAATTTCTATTTGATACCCTCATGTACTTTAAGTTCAATATTGATTGGATAAACATTATTATGCCTTGTGTTACTAAAGTTAGAACCTCCATTCTCTAGAATGGTAGTGTGTTAGAGGAATTTCCCCCCAGGACGTGGTATTAGACAAGAAGATCCTTTATCTCCCTACCTTTTTGTGCTTTGTACGAAACAGCTCTCTGCGATGATTAATATCAAAGTGGAGGAAGGGAAACGGAAGGGTATTAAAGCCTCTAGGAATAATCTTGAACTTACACATATTTTCTTTGCTGACGATCTTATGCTCTTTGGTCTTGATAACATTACTACTTGAAAAACCATGATGGAAGTGCTTAGTGATTTCTGTAACACATCTGGTCAAAGTATTAATTTTACGAAGTCTAAATTGTTTGCTTCTCCTAACATTCCTAGGAGGAAAGCCAGGAGGCTCAGTGCTATCTGTAACATTCCTTTATCTTCTGATCTTGGAAAATACCTTGGCGTTCCCCTTTTTTCACAACAGACCTAGTAAGCACCACTTTAACTATATTATTGAAAAAGTGCAAAGCAAATTGGCTGGATGGAAATCCAATACGCTAATGCAGTCTGGAAGAGCTACTATCATCCAAACAGTTACTTCGACCATACCTAGCTATTCCATGCAAACCATGCACCTCCCCATTAGCGTCTGTAATAAGCCTGATCGTATAAATAGAAATTTCCTTTGGGGGACACTGCTGACAAGAAAAAGTTACACCTTGTTAACTGGAATCAAATTTGCAAGAACCAGGATTTGGGAGGTCTTGGAATTAGAAAATCCCACTACCAGAATCTGGCCCTCCTCACCAAATTGTGCTTGAAAATGGTTACTAATGAGGAGACCTTGTGGACCAACATTCTCAAAAAGAAATACCTCAATAACAACCACCTGTTTTATAGGCCTAGCACTAGCAACGCGTCCTTTACCTGGAAAAGCATGATAAAGACCCTCCCGCTTCTACATAAAAGTCTGAAATGGGTAATAGGAAATGGTAAGGAAGTGGATGTTTGGAAAGGCTGGTGGGTTGGATATGGCCCCTTGGAAGTTTGTACCTTGGGAATCATTCTAACCAGGGTATAAAGTCTCGGAGCTAATTGTTAATGGTGAGTGGGATATCCAAGTTTTAAATCCCATTGTGGATGATACCACAAGGGATTTAATCCATGGAGTTCGCATCCCACAATTTTCTCAAGTTACTGACCACCCCACATGGGTGAATTCTAGCAATGGGAGCTTTTCATCTGCTGCTACCTATGACATCCTGAACAAAGAGGATGCTGACTCCTCCGGATGGAAATGGATTTAGAAGCTCAAACTTCCAGCTAAATTGATTACTTTTCTATTGCTTATTTTTCACAACAAACTAGATTACTACCGTTTTAAAAAAGAAAAGTCTTTTTTCTAGTAGCGACAAGGATTTGCATTGGAACACTCTATTTGTTAGCTCCCGTTGGCAAATATGGAAGGATCGCAATAAAAAAAGTTTTGATAACATGCATAGACGTTTCCCCTTCAATGAGTTCCGAGGAATTTTCACTTACGCTCTTGAGATTGATAAGGCTTTTACATCCTTCTTGTCAAATGATCAAAGGAATCCTAGTCTAATTCGTTGGATACGTCCTAATACAGGTAATTTGAAGCTTAATACAGACAATTGTTGGTACAATTCTGAACGACCAGCTGGATTTGGAGGCCTTTTCCGGGATGAACAATGAAATTGGCGAATGGGATATTACGGGAAGCTCTCTTGCATTTCAAGCCTTGAAGCGGAGTTATGGGGTATCTACACAGGTCTAACCATTATTCTGGAAAAATGTATGGCTAATGTGAAGATCGAATTAGACGCTTTGGTGGTTGTTAACCTCATCAATGAAGGAGTAAATGAGAATCATCCCCTGAGTACGATTATTCAAGATGCAAAGACTATTCTCGCTGGAACCAATTCAACTCTTGCCCATATTTCCTGAGGTGCCAATGAGTGTGCCGACCACTTATCTCGGACTGGTGCGGATCAGGAAGAAGATTTCAAAGTTCTTGAAAACTATCCTGTCTCTTTGAGAGAGTTTATCACTAGGGATAACCTAAATCTTAGACAATTTCTGGACTAGTTCCCTTTGTTATGCTGTGCTTTAATGCCCAAACTAGCTTATGTTTCTATTTGCTGGACTGCTTTAACTCTATGGCCATCCTCGCTGGCGTAACTTTATTGTTCTCCTAGGTTTGTTTAATGCATTTCCAAATTACCAAAAAAAAAAAAAAAGAAGATTGCCATAGGCTTAGTTTGCCAAACAAAGAATAGCAACACAAAATGGGGGTACTATTGTCAATTGCCCCAGTATACCCAGCAGGCTGCATCAATGAGAAGCTTTAATTTGAATCAAAGAGGCAAAATAGTAATTTCACCAAGGCCCATGGAGCAAAACTTTAGTTCCACCTCTCCCTCTTTATTTGTAATCGATAACACGAGAATCAACTGGTGAGATTTATAGTTATGAGTACAGTAAAGATGATCATATGATTTTCCAATTTGGATAATCAAAGAGGCAAAACTTTTACTTTGTTGGATAGGGTCATACCATTTTGTGATAATCATCATCTGCTTCTAAATGATCGAGCTTCATTTCTTGGTACGATGCCAGAGCCTTGTATGTAGAACACAACAGCTACAAAAAATCCATATGATCATGTTGTCAAACATACAATAATGATATATTAATATTCATGCTTGAAAGTGCAACATACATGTAGATTGTAGAGGATTAAATACCTATACTCGATACTAGATTTGGCTGCAAAATAAAAGAGAGCCTCGTGTCTTGGGAATTTGGATTACAGTTTGTAACAGGAGAAATAGTTGCAAGTTTTATAGTTGTGGACGAGTCAACGATGTGTGTGTGTGTGTGTGTGTGTGTGTGTGTGTGAGAGAGAGAGAGAGAGAGAGAGAGAGTGTGTGTGTGTGTTTGTTAAGCCCTATTCCATGGGAAAGAATTTTTCTGCGGGAATTATAGTTTCTGCCCCGAAAAATTAGAGAGAAGATTTCTCTAAGCCCTATCTTTGTTTGGAGACCCTTTCCATCTCAATTTTGTAGATCACAATGGATCTCAAAAACATTGATCTAAATTGTTCATTTTGAAAGTTTACAAATTATTTTTTTCAACAAATAATTTTTATGGGACATTGGTACATGTACAAGCAAATTAAAATGGTATATTAATAAATTGGGTGTTTAAGTTCAAAATCATATTTACTGTTGAACAAAATATAAGTACGTAGTTCATTTTTCAATTTATCTCCACTCACCAAACCAAACCGAGCCTTATGTCCCAATCAATTGGGGTCGGCTACATGAATCATGTTCTTCCATTAAGCTCTGTCTAGGGCAACCTCTTCACTTCGGTTTGGTGAGCCCAAGTCTTTTTGTACAACGGCATCCAAAGTTAATTTAGGTCTTCTCCTTCCCCTAGCCCTACTATCCACTACTATCATAACACTCTTCTTGACTACTGCGTCTGGAGGTCTACAATACATATGTCCAAATCACCTTAATCTATTTTCTGTCAACTTATCCTATATGGGTATAACTCCTACCGTTTCACGAATAGTTTCATTTGTAATTAATTTTATCACTCCTAGTCTTGCCGCACATCTACCTCAACATCCTCATTTTAGCTACACTTAGCTTACTCACTTGTTGCTTCTTGACAAGCCAACACTTCATCCCGTAAAGTCTGGCTAGTCTGATAGCAATTTTGTAAAACTTCCCTTTCAATTTGCTAGGTATCCTTCGATCACGTAATACACCTGAAGAGGCTTTCCACGTAAGCGACCAAACTTGGATCCTTTGGGTTACATTGTCCAAAATCTCTCCATGACCAGTCGCTGTAAGCTGGTCACACCACGCGATCGTTTTCGTTTCCTCTTTGTTAATAATCAGTACACAACAACATATCCAAAAGACAGTGTCAACGTGTTATTCACCACATCCACATGCATATACACTGACCGTGTCAATGTGTTATTCAACGAAAGACTGTGTCAATATGTCAATGTGTCATTCATGCATTGTGATGCCTTCATCTTGGTCCTATTTAATTAATGTATTCGATTAATAAAAAAATTTTGCCGTCAAATTAAAAGAAATACCCACATATATAAACAACTATATAATCAGATATATTGAGGAGATTAGGCCAAGATATGGAAGCACAGTTGTCAATCAATTAGTTAGTGAGAGAAAAAATACTTCCAAGATAGATCTTTAGAGCACAAGCTAGGGATGTTGGTTTTAGGAATGACATTTCCATATATTGGTTCTCAATTCCCGTAGTCACAAGTAGGCCCAGTCTTAGGGCTTCTGGTAATATATTTCAATATCCAAAGTAAGCAAGTGTTGAGTATCAGCACCAATAATATTTTATAATACTATTTCATACAAGCATGGATAGACTTTCTTCAATTTATACTTCTTTAGTTTTCAAGAAAACTAATTAATCTCCCACCATGTCATGTGGAATGTTAACAATCCTCTATTCATATAAATATATATCATTTCTGGGGCTTAGGTGAAATTGGTTTCACAAGATTAGTCGAGGTGCGCGTAAACAGACTAAAAACCTGGTTGTTTAAAAAAAAAAACCGGCATCACAACCATAAAGATTGATTTAAGTTTAGGGTTATAATTGGAGGCCCACTGTGCAACCAAATCACACGTAGTTACAATCAAATATCCACTCTGCAACCAAATCACATGTTCTTAGTTCATTTATGTGCAGGCATATGTAGGATCAAATATTGTGGACAAGCAAGTAGAGTGATAGCCTAGTGCTAGGCACACCATGTATCTCATTATTCATTTGATAGAGATTCGAACATTACTGACAACAACTAAAATAACGGACAATTCTAACAAAAAGCAGGCGAGAGAGAAAGTGAGGGGTGAGGGAGAAGCCTCCTTGGCCGCCGCCCCTTCCCCTCCCCCACCACACCCCTTTCACCTTCTTCTTCTACCTCCCCCTCCTCCTCCTCTAAATGCTTCTTTGGACAATCGGAGACTCCCCATGCCAAATCCGTTCCTCTCCGGCCCGGCATAGGTGACCGCGCCCCATTTTTGGGACCGTGGGGGCTAGATCGGGGGTTCCTCGGTTTGGAACTCCATATCGACGGCGGGCGGCAACTTCCAATAGCTTCGGCAGGCACGAAGACGATGACTGGAGCCTTCCGATGGCGCATGCAAGGCGTCGATTTTTCATTTCCTGTAATTTTCTTTTCTTTTTTCATTTTCCCGTAATTTTTAGGTTTTTTCTTTTATTTTTTCAGGTTTTTTTTTTTTTTTAGTTTGTAATAGTTGGTGATTAATACAATCTTCTTTCTATATATTTCTCCCCAAAAAAACTAAAATAGCTGACTTTTGCCGAGTTAAAAAGATAAAAAAAATTATTGTGGATTATATAAATTCTCTTCTGTATCGATTGAAATGTCTAGTAGATTTGTTCCACGGTAACATTGTTTATTTTTTATCTCATTATTCATATTTTTGGAACCCTGGTTAGACTTGTAAGCTCAAGTTGGAGGAATTTTGAGATTCGGAAGTATGGAAGTGAGTTCGTTCCGGAAAATTATCACCCATAATTATAATGCAATCATTCGTTTAGTAAAATGCACAGAAAAATTATAATTCTGCAAATTGATGTCACTATTAATACATCTACATCCATTTCTGTAAAATGGATGATGATAAGTGTCGTTATATATACACGGAGGCTCGTTAACTTATGCTTGTGATATTCTTTATACTTGTTACTTGATTTAGCTTGGGTTAATTTGTGATTATAGGTTACTGGAACCGTCTGCATGAAGTGGACTATAATTTAGAACTTTAAGGAAATAAGGACGGAGCGGGGTGCAATTTGGAAATCCCAGGTGAGAAATAAGAAAAAACTACATTCTTGGAAGGGTTTGATCATAATTTTTGAATTTTAGATTCCTCTCATCAAGACAAACCAGTAACATGCAAAAAAATTGACGCAAAACAATGTTGTGCATTTGTACACAAATGTTGAAACCTCAAGGTAAGTCAAGTGGTACATGTCTGTATATACACACTCAGAAAGTGTTTTTCAGATTAATGGTTTAGGCACTTTGGGTTTAGGCTATTTAGATTTAGGCACTTTGGGTTAGGCTTTGGGGATTCAATTTTAGGGGGTCTAGGCTCTTTGGGGTAGGGTATAGTGGATTTAGGCTCTTTGGGTTTGGCACTTTGAAGACGATATATTTTTTCTTCCTCCAAATAGGGCCCTTGATAACTTCATAGGTGTGCCAAAAAATGCGACAAAACGACATAATTTTGCCGCACAACACACACCACACAACACCCCGGATCCAAAATTTATGTTTCCTTTTAAAATATGCAATCAAACCCAACAAATCATGGAATCATTTACCTAATAAGATTTACTTAGAAAAGAATTCTTAAAATAAGACATTAATTTGCAAGATGCATGTTCTTAAAATGTCTATAAGTTCGATATTTACATAAAATGAAATTGTACAAAGTCACATGTTGCTCTCGATGTTTTCCTTTAAAGAAGTCGTTATGCGTTACAATTATATAAAAAAGTATAAATAGCAAAAGCCTTAAAGAATAAGACATATAAGGGATTTGGAAGCCTTATAGTTTTACCCCTTCACTGGCAGTTATCCAAATTTTCTTCATTTGTGAGCATTGATAGCTTAACACGTGCATCGTTTAACTCCAGCAGGGCTTGAGCGAGCTTTTGCTTGGCGTCTAGAGCTTTTTTTTCCATGTCATCATTCTCAGCCTTGAGCTTCTCATATTCAGTATTGGCCTCCCTCCATATCTGCTGATAGTATGCACCTTCCTTCTTAAGCTTATCAACATTTTTCTTTAGCGCATCATTCTTCCTGCGATGAGAAGTAAATTTATATTTTCACATGTTGACGCTATTCTGTTTGATATTAATGATCCTTATTGTTTGCACCAACCACTTAGGAGGCTCAACAATCAAGTGAATGCATTCTAACAATAAAAAGACATATTAGTGATCGAATTCTGCTTGTACAGATTTTTCAAGCGTACTTTACTTTCTGTGAGAGAGAGGGCGAGTGGGGCAGGGGGATTTTAAAACATATGCAATTTTTATACACACATGTGCGCACACACACATACCCCCCTTTTGGAACGACCAAATACAGTACATGAATTTACCCCAAAAAAATTACAGTACAAGGCATTCATCCTAACAAACGAGAAAAAAGAAAAAGAAAAAGAAAAAAAAGGTATAGTATATGGAAACACGATAATTATTTACCGGAGGAGTATGACAATCTCTAAAGGCTGAATTGAGAAACAAGAGAGTTTTAAAGGATCTATTTAGTCGCATCCTGCTCGATTCACCCAATGCATTACAATTTTGTCGTCCCGAGTTAGTTGTTTGCTTATCTTCTAGTGAACTGTCATTTTGACTAGAGTTTCCTTGCAGTGATCTTTGCCAACTATGGCTTCTTGAAATTGCTAAGCTATTGAGGATATGCAGTACAGACTTAACTCGCCTCCAGTGCTACTCCACTTTCATTTCCCTTCAACTTGACATTAATTGAACTCAGACCCGAGAGTGCACAAGAAAGAATGAAGCAAAACAGGCACCAATCCGTAGAAACTTCTTTCCAGGATGTTGGCGCGTTATCTGTTGCCATTACGGTAGCAGCACTGAAGAATTTAATGTCAACAAACAGTACAATGACAGAATCGTGTACCAGTTTAAAATTTTTCCTCTCGTTTCCTAGAGGGAATTTACTACTGACACAAAGTAGGACAGAAATATTAGTTTGGCCTTCACATTAATTAGCCCAGAAAACTTGTCTTTTTCCTAGCACTTCATCACCCTTCAGTGCAAAACGGACAATTTCCACTGCTAGTAAACGATCAATTTGTCTTTTTCAAACCATAAATAATTATTGTTCTCTGGGCTTCTCTCAAGTTAAGTGTATAAAAGGTAGTGATTCAAAAGTGTTAGTGAAAGATGAGGAGATCAAGGATAGATGGAAGATGTATTTCGAGAAGCTGTTAAATGAGAAACATGAAGGAAGCTTTGGTGAGGAGGAAGTTGATGTCCCTAGCGAGAAAATAGAATACGAGTTCTATCGGAGGATACAAAAGTTCGAAGTGGCCAAGGCCTTGAAGAGGATGAAACCGGGTAAGGCCTTAGGACCAGATGATATCCCCATTGAAGTGTGGAGAAGCCTAGGTGACTTGGGGGTGACTTGGTTGACAAAATTGTTCAACAAGATTATTTTATCTAGGAGGATGCCCGACGAGTGGAGGAGGAATACCTTAGTACCTATCTACAAGAATAAAGGGGATATTCAAAGCTGCAACAACTATAGAGGTATTAAGTTGATGAGTCATACGATGAAGTTGTGGGAAAGAGTTATTGAGCATCGATTGAGGATGGTGACTACGGTGTCGGAGAAACAGTTTGGGTTCATGCCTGGAAGATCAACTATGGAAGCTATTTACTTACTAAGGAGATTGGTAGAAAGACATAGGTCAACGAAGAAGGACCTCCATATGATTTTCATAGACCTGGAAAAGGCCTATGATAGGGTGCCTAGAGACATTATATGGTGGGTTCTGGAGAGAAAGGGAGTGACCAGAGGCTATATTGACGTGGTTTGAGACATGTATGAAGGGGCAGTCACTGCCATTAGATCACCAGCAGGAGAAACGAGTGAATTTCCCATTACAGTAGGATTGCACCAAGGGTCTGCCTTGAGCCCGTACCTTTTCGCGTTAGTTATGGATGAATTGACTAGGCACATTCAGGAGGATATCCCATGGTGTATGTTATTTGCAGATGACATTGTCCTTGTAGATGAAACGGCTAGTGGTGTTAACACTAAATTAGAAATTTGGCGGGAAGCATTGGAGTCTAAGGGCTTTCGGATAAGTAGGAGTAAAACTGAGTATATGGTCTGCAAGTTTAGTGATACCAGAAGTACGTATGAGGAAAGAGTGAGGATCCAAGATCAGGAGATACCAAAGAGGGACCATTTTAGGTATTTAGGATCTATTATTAGTCAAGATGGAGAGATTGCAAATGATGTGACTCATAGGATCCAAGTGGGGTGGCTCAAGTGGAGGAGTGCTACTGGTGTACTGTGTGACAAGAGGGTACCAACAAAATTGAAAGGAAAATTTTATAGAACTGCCATAAGACCAGCGATGCTTTACGGGACAGAATGCTGGCCTATTAAGAAGCAGCAAGTGAACAAGATAAGTGTAGCGGAAATGAGGATGTTGAGGTGGATGTGTGGTAAGACTAGACGAGATAGGATTAGAAATGAAAAAATTCGCGAGATGGTAGGCGTAGCACCTATAGAGGAGAAGTTAAGGGAAAATAGGCTAAGGTGGTTTGGGCATGTCTATCGTAGACCAGCGGATGCAGTAGTTAAGAGAGTGGATAGGATAGCTTTGGGTAGAAATGCACAAGGGAGGGGAAGACCCAAATTGACATTAGATGCGGTAGTACGCAAAGATCTGAGTATACTAGGTTTAAATGATGAAGCAGCACTGGACAGAGCTCAATGGAGAAAAAGGATTCATGTAGCCGACCCCAATTGATTGGGACATAAGGCTTGGTTTGGTTTGGTTTGGGCTTACTCTGGTGATCAAATTATTTTTATTTGGTGTAGCTTATTGAAAACATATTAAGTGCTCATGCATGGTATTTAAATGACTTTCTTCACCACACATTTGGTGATGGAGCCCGCACGTATGTTTAATGAAGAAGGCTTATAAAGCACCACATGTTGCTCCATTGACACTCAATAAATTTTCCAAAGCTATTTGTTATTGCCACGTCAGTTAAAGAAAATTGTTAATGCACCGGCACATGTCATATATTGACACGTGGAGAGTACACTAAAGGTGAAAATAACATCTTTTTGCAAAAGACAAAAATTGTCATAGGTTTAGTTCGCCAAACAAAGAACAGACACACAAAATGGGGGTACTATTGTCAATTGCCCCAGTATACCCAGCAGGTTGCATCAATGAGAAGCTTTTGAATCAAAGAGGCAAAATAGTAATTTCACCAAAGCCTATGGAGCAAAACCTTTGTTACACCTCTCCCTCTTTATTTTAATGGATAACATAAGAATTAGCTGGTGAGAGTTATAATTGTAAATACATTAAAGATGATCATACCATTTTCCAATTGTGATAATCAAAGAGCAGTGGCAGAGCCACATGCAGGCCAGTGTGGGCCTGTGCCCACACTGGATTTTTGAAAGGATTTTTTTTTTGTTTTGCATTTTATAGAAAAATATAGATCACGTTTTTTTATATACAAAAAACTAATTAGTGCTCTTGGGGCGTCATTACTTGGTGTTAAAATGTTATTCTCCTGCGCATATTTATGTGGGACTCAAGACTAATATATGAGTTTTACATGAATATGTGATGAAGGCCAATAAAAAAAAGTAATAGAGAAGGGTGTTAGGGTATCACTGACTATACCCAGAACCACTGTATAATTAATTACTCACAAACAAGCATTAATTAAGTGAAATGTTTGCTTCAAAACTATAATGTGTTTACGGAGCCCCAGACCTCCACCAACTCGAACCCCAGACCCCCTTGGAAGCCAAGCGGTACAACAAAATAGGCTAAGAGGAACATCTATCCATAAAATGTAAGTCAAGCGAGACTCATTTCAAATTAAAATCAAGATATGTTAAATTCTTTAAAAAGAGATTATTTTTTTTTCACAACAAAATTATTGGTATTTATAAACTGTGCCCTCACTGAAGCAATTTTCTGGCTACGCCATTGTCAAAGAGGCAAAACTTTTACTTTGTTTGACAGAGCCATACCGTTTACTGTGGTAATCATCAGCCGCTACTGAATGATTGAGCTTCATTTCTTGGTGCGATGCCAGAGCTTAGTACGTAAAACACGACAGCTACAAAAAAACATAATCATGTCGTCAACCATACAATAATGACCTCTTCCCCTTTAATCTTTGTTTCAAGGGTTAATAAAATTCTTCTCCATTCAAAAAAAAAAAAAAAAAACCATACAATAATGATATATTAATATTCATGCTTGAAAGTGCAGCATACATGTAGAAGATTAAATACCTGTACCTGAAATTAGATTTGGCTGCAAAATCAGAGAGAGAGAGAGAGAGAGAGAGAGAGAGAGAGAGAGAGCCTCATGTCATGGGAATTTTGATTACGGTTTGTAACAAGAGAATTTGCTTGCAAGTTTTATAGTTGTGGTCCTTGTGAATGAGTCAATGGAGAGAGAGAGAGAGAGAGAGAGAGAGAGTTTGTTAAGCCCTATTCCCTGGGAAAGAATTTTTCTGCGGGAATTAGTTTCTGCCCCGAAAAATTAGAGAGCAAATTTTTCTGAGCCTTATCTTTATTTGGAGACCCTTCCATCTTAATATTGTAGATCACAATAGATAACATTGATCTAATTGTTCATTTTGTAATTTTAAAAACTATTTTGTTCAACAAATAATTTTTATGGGACATTGATACACGTACAAACAAATTAAAATGGTATATTAATAGATTAGTTGTTTCAGTTCAAAATCATATTTACTATCGAACAAAATATAAGTAATTCGTTTTTCAATTTATCTCTAATCACCAAACCAAACCATACCAAACCGAGCATCATGTCCCAATCAGTTGGGGTCGGCTACATGAATTCTGTTCTTCCATTAAGCTCTCGGTCTAGAGCAACCTCTTCACTTAGGTTTAGAAAGCCAAAGTCCTCTTGCATGATGGCATCCAAAGTCAATTTAGGTCTTTCTCTACCCTAGCCCTACTATCCACTACTGTCATATCACTCTTCTTAATTGTTGCATCTATTGGTCTATAATAGATATGCCCAAACCACCTCAATCTATTTTCTCTCAACTTATCTAGTATAGGTATGACTTCTACCGTTTCACGAATAGTTTCATTTCTAATTTTATCACTTATAGTCTTTCCACACATCCACCTCAACATCCTCATTTAAGCTAAACTCATCTTACTCACTTGTTGCTTCTTGATAGGCCAACACTCCGTCCCGTAAAGCGTCGCTAGTCTGATAGCAATTCTATAAAACATCCCTTTTAGTTTGCTTGGTATCCTTCAATCACAAAGTACACTTGAAGCGGCTCTCCACTTGAGCCACTCAACTTGGATCCTATGGGTTACATCGTTCAAAATCTCTCAATCCTGGCTAAAGATTGAACCAAATACCTAAATTGCTCACTTTTTTGGTATTTTTTGATCCTGAATCCTCATTTCTTCTGTTTGGGCAATTATATTGTCACTAAACTTACAGTGCATATACTCTGTTTTACTCTTTTATTTTATTTTATTTTATTTTTTGCTCGGCAAAAGCATTGGAAACACATTACAATGATTAAAAGGATCGAAGGAAAAGAGGCATCACAACAAAACCCGGGCATTCCAACTAGGTTGGCACCCCCGAGAACCGACAATCATATGCAACCTACAGCCCAGAGGGAAATAACCAAAAATAGTTGGTAAGGTACCAACCACAAAACATAGATAAAGTCATAAGTGATTACAGCCCCGTACAACAAACATGGAAATAAACAAGACATGCATGATGCTTAATCAGGATGTGTTCGAGCTTCTGAATCAACAATCACAGATCACGGTTGTGAAAATCTGCATGTGATGAACTCCAATGAGATACCAAACCCCCTTGCCACAACCAAAACTTGCTCCAGGATTAACACATCGGTAATCCAGGATTAACACTCTATTTTACTCTTACCTATCCTAAATCATCTAGACTCAAATGCTTATCTCCAAATTTCTAATTTAGCATTAACCCCCTTTGCAGTTGTATCCACTAACACAATATCATCTACTAACAACATACACCACGAAATATTATTCTGAATATATATCTAGTTAACTCATTCATAACTAAGGCAAAAAGATAAGGGCTCAAAGTTGACACTTCGTGTAACCCTATTGTGATTGGGAATTCACTTGTTTCTCCTACTGGTGATCTAATAGTAATAACGACACCTTCATATATGTCTCTAATCACATTGACATATCCTCTTGTCACTCCCTTTTGCCCTAAAACCGCCCAAATGATCTCCCTTGGTACCCTATTATAGGCTTTTTCTATGTCTATAAAAATCATATGGAGATCCCTCTTCTTCTCCCTATACATTTCTACCAACCTCCTTAACAAATAAATTGCTTCCATGGTCGATCTCCCCACCCTAAATCCAAATTGTTTCTCCGACACTGTTGTCACCATTCTCGATGCTTAGTAACTCATTCCAACAGCTTCTTTGTATGGCTCATCAACTTAATGCCTCAATAGTTGTTGGTGTTGGGAGTGTTTCTCTCTGCGACATCAGTCATTTGTGTCGTGGCATGCTATTTTTGGAACTCTGGTTAAACTTGTAAGCTCAAGTTGGAGGAATTTTGAGATTTGGAAGTATGGATGTGAGTTCCTTTCCGAAAAATTATCACCCATAATTATAATTCAATCATTCGTTTTGTAAAACGCACAGAAAAATTATAATTCTACAAATTCTACATCCTTTTCTCTAAAATGGATGATGGTAAGTTTCGTTATATATACATGGAGGCTTGTTAACTTATGCTTGCGATATTCTTTGTACATGTTACTTGACTTAGCCTGGGTTAATTTGTGATTATAGATTACTAGAACCGTTTGCATGAATTGGACTATAATTTAGAACTTTAAGGAAATAAGGACACAGCGGGGTGCAATTTGGAAAGCCCAAGTGAGAAATGATGAAAAAAAGCTACATTCTTAGAAGGTTTTGATCTTAATTTTGAAATTTTAGATTCCGGTCTCTCGTCAAAACAAACCAGTAATATACAAAAATTTGACGCAAAACAATGTTGTGCATTTGTACACAAATGTTGAAACCTCATGGTAAGTCAAGCGGTACTAGTCTGTATATACACACCTAGAAAGTGTTTTTCAGATTAAGGGTTTAGGGCACTTTGGGTTTAGGCTCTTTAGATTTAGGCACTTTGGGTTAGGATTTTAGGATTCAATTTTGGGGGGTGTAGGCTCTTTGAGGTAGGGTATAGTGGATTTAGGCTCTTTGGGTTTGGTACTTTGATAACGATATATTTTTTCTTCCTCCAAATAGGACCCTTGATAACTTCATAGGTGTGCCAAAAAATGAGACAAAACGACATAGTTTTGCCGCAACACGCACCACATAGCACCCCGGATCCAAAATTTATGTTTCCTTTTAAAATATGCAATTAAACTAGGGGTGAGCAGAAAACCCATCAAACCGTGAATCCAATCCAAACCGATTGGTTTGGTTCGGATTTTTAGTAGCGTGGTTTGGTCCTGGTTTAAAAAAATTAGAATCCGTAGTCAATGGTTTGGTTTATGGATTTACGTTCATGATTCCGATTCCAATCCGATCCGAACCATTTATTATTATTATTATTCAACTAACTTCTTAATTTAATTTATTCATTATTCCTTCTCTAACAAGATTTTATTTTGCCTAAGATTCACAACTTATTCCCCTAATTTTAATACATCAATAGTGGTTTAGTCATAGCAAATAAATTCGGTGATGAAATTCTCCATTCTAATTTTGATGTCACAACACATTTCTAACTTTTCAAATTTCTATACATGATTCGGTCATAGCCTATTCCTATTCCATGATTTCCTTCATTATCATGATTAATTACCCTAAATTTCTATATATAAGTAGGGGTGTACACGGTCCGGATCGGATCGGATTGACATGAATCCAATCCTAATCCGCGAGTCACGGTTTTTAGAAAATACAATCCGTGTCCGGACCAAAAGTCTCACGATTCGGTTCCAATCCGATCCGCGAGTCACGGATCGGTTCCGGTTTTATCCACGGATTACATGTTTAATATGACATTTCAAAGCACATTATTCAAATTCTATAATTGAATCTGCTATATGTTGTCACAAATCCTCCGTTTATTTACTTCAGATGGTTATCAACATATATGATCACAGATTCACAAACTGGAATAAAAAATAGACATTCAAACATGGTTATCAACCTACATGATCAAAGTATAATATACTATGACAGTTTGGTCATGGAGATATCCTGAGTTTATGACAGTTTGGTCATGATCACAGATTCAGATTCTTGCACTAACATAATAGCACAAGTAACTGCTCACGAGCTACTGAATTCAAACACAGATTCAAACATAAATGTGTGTGTGTATATATATATATATATATATTTTTTTTTAAAAAAAATATATATATATAATAAAAATCTCACGGTCCGCATCAGTTAATCCACGGTTTCGAAATCAAAATCCGTGTCCAGACCGCGAGTCACGGTTTACTATTTTTTTAATCCGTGTCCGGACCATTAATCCACGGTTAAAATCCAAAAAGCACGGATCGGTCCGGTCCGGACCGGATTCACGGTTCACCGGTTTTTTTGTGCAGCCCTATATATGAGGACCTATTCATATTCTATATATATACCTAACGTAGTAAACCTAAATTTTAAGTACTCTAAATATTTTACAGAAATAATATCTCAATTTTAAGCAAACCGTGGTTCGAAACCGAATCCGATCCGTATTTTAATGGTTTGGATTGGTGGGTTCGATGCCTTTTGTGAGTTGGTTTGGTTCGCCAAATTCATAATCCGTAGATAATGGTTTGGTTCTTGGTTTACTACAAATCCGAACCAATCCAGTCCATGCTCACCCCTAAATTAAACCCAACAAATCATGGAATCATTTACCTAACAATTTATTTAGAAAAAAATTCTTAAAATAGGACATTAATTTGCAAGATGGATGTTTTTGAAAATGTCTATAAGTTCGATATTTACATAAAATGAAATTGTACAAAGTCACATGTTGCTCTCGGTGTTTTCTTTTGAAGAAGTCGTACGTTATGTGTTACAATTATATAAAAAAGTACAAATACCAAATCAAGCCAATAATGAAGCTTAGCAACAAAAATGATCAAGTCATTAATTAAATCTTATTAGAGTCAAAGATCCAAGATCTAGAGCCTAATTGGATCGGATTTGGATTTTTTTAGGAATTTGTTGTCCTGTTCATACTATATGTGTAAACAACAATATAATTTCACTGTCCATTAGAAGAGAACCGAAATTAAAATCAGAGATAGCAAACATTCTTATCTTTGACCACTAGACCAGCCCTCGGTTTAGATATCACATATATGTATCTAATATATTTATATGTATATCCCCTTACGTGGTCCTTGTTTATGGAAATTAACACTAAATTATGATATCTTATTAGGTCTTCCACACGCAATATGAAATCAAACCTAATCAACAGAATCCGTAACTTTCTTTCTTTGCGTGCTTCTGTTGTCATTATTATTATCTCTACTGATGGCGTATTTATGATAGCTGTTACAACTTAAAACACTTAATTTACCCCCAAAAAAAACTTAAAAACAGATTTTAAATTATAATGTTGGATTCTGTTTTACATAATTGACTTTAAGATTTTTCGAGATTAATAAACGTCATTTCCGATGGATTAATTGCTTTGCAAATCATGTCGACTAATGTGGCTATAGTTTGCATGTGTTCACAATCTCTAGTAGATATTCTCTTCATTCCATCCCTCTCGATCGCAATCCAAGCTCTATTTACTTAGGTCTTGCAAACCTCCGCTCATTAGGCGGAGGGTAATATAACATAAAGACAAACGAATTCGGATTTCAATACATATCTCACGGATAACAATACACTTTCATTAATATTAATACACTTTTATCGGATGGTACATATTTTATACATTATTGCTTAGCATTTTCCTTGTTATAATTATTAACAATTCAAGTGTTCGGGCCATTTTTTTTTTTTTTTGCCAGGTAACGAGGCTAGCTTGTAACTCGAGTGAGAGTATTAAAGTGGTTGAATTGCGACCTGGTCAAGTTATATATGAGCGCGTATGATAAAGTCAACTTCTTTTTCTTATTTTCACGTAACTGATTGTTTTGTTTTGGTTGGTTATAAAATTCACTCTTACCAAAAGAAAAAAATCACTTTCATAATCTGAGTAGGATAATTTTATGGAGTTTCCCATAATGAGCCAAAAGAGGTGGGGAGATTACATATTAAAAGAAAATCGAATCTAGATATACGTATGAGTAAATCTTATTTAAAATCTCTGTATAATCTAATCCAGCGATGCAATAATAATTACTTAGATTTCCAAGCAAATTTAAAAAGCTCCTTGGATACATACAAATTCAAATATATATATATGCGTATATCTATGCAGTTTTGTAAAGCAATCCTCTCTCTCGCTCCAACTTTCTCTCTCTCTCATCACCAGAAACAAGGAAGAAGGATATGGGTAGCAGTTATTTTGGGGTGACAAACCCAGGAAATGAAAGATCATCAAGAAAAGGGAAGAAGAGTAGTGGTACAAATGTTAATATGAATGCAGAGAATAATAAGCCTAAGAATCCACAGAGAGGACTTGGTGTTGCTCAATTAGAGAAGATCAGACTTCATACCCAATTGGCTTCTACTTATTCCAGTACTCCTACTCTTACCCAGGTCTCTCTCTCTCCCGCGCCCGCGCTCGCTCTCTGTGTTCTGTATGCTGGTCCATTATTCTATTTAGCATAGTTTTAAAATGCATGTGTTACATACTTCCTGCGTTCCAAATTGCTTATCCCTTATATTATTCTGGGATATTCTAAATTGTTAGTCCTCTTTAAAAATTCAAAACAAAATTTGTTCAATCTTCCAAAATAACCCATTTACTAACAACCATCATTCATTCAAAAGTTGAAATATAAGGGTATTATTCGAAATTAATGAATCTGTTAAAATATTAATGCATTTATTAAATGTAGTTGTTGCATGTCTGTTTAAAAATTTGGAATTCCAAAAAGTGACCAGCAATTTGGAATGGAGGGAGTATGTATACTTTCATTTCAATTTTTTTTTTCACAGATTAACCTTCACATATAATTTAAATTATAAATTATAAAAAGCAGAGATATGGGATATAAATTTAAGAGAAAATTAAATATTCAGCCTAAACTCAAAATCAACTTATGTTTAATTTAGTCCATGACTTAAATCTATTTTACCCATATCATGTCGTCTTTATATGATATACATCTATGGAATATACATACTCCCTCCGTTTCAAATTGCTTGTCACTTATACTATGTTGGAATGTTTCAAATTGTTTGTCATGTTTGAAAAGTCAAAACAAAATTGATTCAATCTTCCAAAATAACCCATTTACCAACAACAATCATTTTTCTCAAAAGTTGAAATATAAGGGTATTGTTGGAAATTAATGAATCTGCTTAATGTGAATGCATTAAGGCCTCGTTTGATTCAGGTATTAGGAGCCTGGGATAGAATAAGGTGTTTCTAATCCCACCTAATTCCTTGTTTGGTTCCCAAAAAGAGGCTTGGATTAATAATCCTAGGACAAAAATTATCCCTATATGTATGGTATTACATAATCCCATGGGGGGGGGGGGGGGGGGGGGGGACTACCAATCCCAGACAAAGAACACACGGAAGTTTGTCGGCTCCTATATTACAAATTTGCCATTGAAATGTTTCACGCCCTAGAACAACAGATCAATCACGCCCTTCTTCTTCTCTTTCGTTCCGCCCTTCTTCTTCTCTTTCATTCTGCCGACAATCTCTCTTGCATTCCGCCGCTCAATCATCGTCTAATCGTCTTCTTCTTCTTCTTCTCCATTTCACTCCAGATTGAACCAGGTACTTGATTCGCCCTTTGTCTCTCTCAATCAAATTCAAAACTGCAGTTTGTCCGATTTAGAGTGGGTTTCACTGATTTTGGTTTCATCGGTGGTTATGGAGGATGCCTTTCCTATTTTGAGCTTTTTCAGATGCAGAGATGGAGTATAAACTCAATTGGATGAGGTTTAATGCTCGTGGTTCACTGGTCTTTGCCCTTTTCCGTTTGTTTGTTTGTTTGTTTTTTTTTTTTTTTTCAATTTCTGCACTTCGTTGGGATTTGAAAATTCTGGTGATCGTGAAAAAATGTTAGAACATCTTCAAGAATCATGTTTGAATTTAATTAATTGGTTGGAATTGGTTTGAGAGAGAGAGAGAAAGATAGTCCTAAAATTAATCCCGAAATTAGTTTGAGGAACCAAACATGGAATTGGCTGAAACATGGGATATTCCGATGTTAATTCTGCACGAATCAAACAAGGGATTATGTGAGAATCGGTACTAAATTAGTCCTAGGACAAATAATCCTGGACTATCAATCCTAGGATTATCAATCCTACCTATTTTAGTCCCCGAATCAAACGAGGCCTAAATGAATGCAGTTATTACATGTTTACTTAAAAAGTTGGAATTCCAGCGACCAACAATTTGAAACAGAGGGAGTACATATACAATTTTACATCGGATTTTTTTAATCCGTACATAATTTTGGGAATTTGTCTTAATTTTCAAATGCGCGCATTGATTGCATGTCTCTTTAAAAGTTGAGTTTTTCATGACCAAATTTTGATTGAATTTGTTATTAATTACTGCACATACATGCATGCAGGAGGATGTAAAAATGCAGACTGCAGGCTATTCATCAGTAGTACTACCGTCTTCATTAACTTATGCGCCATCATCAGCATCTTCATCTTCTTATGGGTTTCATGTCCCCCAAAACATTATGGTATGGTTGTTTTTGGGTTGCTAATTTTAGTAGTACAACTTCAGAAAAACATTTAGGGTAAAAATCACTTAGACCCCTACATCTTTCACCGATCCACACATACAACCCCTCATCTTTAAAACCCATCAACCACACCCCCTCATCTTTCAACCCGTATCACTTACCACCCTTCCGTTAGTGCTCCGTCCACTTTTTTAACAGATTTTGAGATTTTCCATCCAAATCTAAAATTTTAACCCCCTTTTGCCCTCTTTCTCCTATCCATCACCAGGAAAACGAAAACCCTCATTCTCCTCTCTCCTCCATCCCCAGTTAACCTCCTTCCTCCATAACAATGGAGATACTACACATCAAAATTGAAATTTGGTCAGGTAATGGATGAGTACTTTCATAAGTCAGATTATTTTTCCCAAAAACATGCAAATACACGAATTTGTACAAAATGAGCAAAGTGAACCGAGAAATGTACAGTTTGATTTAGAATCAAAATGAACAAAGTGAACCCAGAAATTATTACTAGGTTTTACAGAAGCAACTGAATCAAAGTGAACCCAGAAATTCTTCTATCTCAAATGAAATTATTAAGAAACCAAATACAAAGCCTATACAACTATGTATATATATACCGATGGAAATTCTATGAACTTTCAAAATCGCAGCTGACCATTGACATAATCAAAACCATTCGGAGCAAGAGAGACCCAAGTACCTGCAATATACCTTCAAAACCATGTATACTGTTCATAATAGCCTTCAACAGAGTCGAAAGACCCTAAATCACGTATATACCACTTTGAATCCTCTTGAAGCAACCCTTTTACTCAAATCAACTCGAAATCCAAACCTTAGCTCTCGAAATTGATCTCCAGGCTTCAAAATCCAAACTCTAGCCTTTGAATAGTACCCAGTTCCCGAAACCCTAATCTCCACTTTCAAAATCCTCTCCCAGTGCTCGACCTTGCTCGATTTGCTGCTGGGTTTTCAAGTATTTCATCTAACAAATCCGAAATCATCGTTCAAATCGACCAATTTTGAGAGAGAGAGAGAGAGAGAGAGAGAGAGAGAGAGAGAGAGGTCGTTCGGGTAGGGATTTTTCGTTCATTGTTTTACAAAGAGAATAGAGAAGAGAGAGTTATCGTGGAAAAAAAGTTGGGAAGCAAATGAGAAAACCCTAACCCAGCCCTTATAAATGAAGGGGTATTATGGTCAAATCAAAGGAATTTTTAACGCCGTTTGGCATTTCACATAGATTGAAAGATGAGGGGGTGTGGTTGATGGGTTTTAAAGATGAGGGGGTGTATATGTGGATCGGTGAAAGATGGAGGGGTCTTAAGTGATTTTTACCCAAACATTTAATAGGCAAATATGGTGATTTATTATCACTGTATTCTCATTATTTAAATTTTTTTCTCGTATTTATTTTTATTAATTTGTTGTCAGGGAAGAAAAATATCTCTTTCAAACCTAATTCAACTTGTGTTTTGATCCACGGTGTTATGCACGGGATTCAAAAAATATAGTTAGTGATTTCCACACTTTCCTTGATTATAACGATACTAATATTTTTGTTATCTTGCGTGTGGATTTATGAAATTGACCTTTCATATATTTTTTTACCCATAAAGGCCAATGTTACAAATTACATGCAAACTGACATAAAAGGAGTGTCGTTACAAATAAGGAGAGTTTGACAATCAATTACTTATAGATTAAAGAGAGAGATGAAAATAGACAAATTGAATGCGGAAAGAATATAAAACGACTTCGGAAGTCTATAAAACATGGGGAGGAAATTGAAATGTCAAATAGGTTAAATAATATTGAAAACAATGTCATTTCCTTTTATTTTATTACATTGGAAATAGTCCATTCGGAACTTTACTCTTATCATAAATGGGGCCCCAACTAGTGAAAGGTGAGATTGATCTCTCATAATCAGTCAGGTGCATACTGACCAGGGGGTGCTGTGCACCCCTCGGCCGTCCGATCGTGTTTTGGACGGCCGTATCAAAACACATCCGGCCATTCAAAACACGATCGGATGACCGAGGGGTGCACAACACCCCCCGGATTCCGTGCCTACAAGCTAGCTAGCTCCGGATGCCTAGTTGTCAAAAAAAAAAATGGCTTTTTAAAATTTTGTTTCCTTCAGATTTGTGCAGTACCAAGATCTATAAAAATTGACTACTTGTCTATAGTAACTACCATGTCTAAAACAATTTGAATTTATTACAGGTAGGTTTGAATAAATTTGAAGGAAATAATACTAGATATGGCGAATCCAGGCCTAGCATGACACCAAGGTATGCATATTTCAGGATTTTTTTTTTACTTAAAAATTTAATTTAAGATCATCGTGTGCCGTAATTCAATAAAATAAAAACTGAAACAGATGGAACCAGACCAGCAATGGAATTTTAGAGACCCAACAATCTGCAAGACCCAGCGTTACAAGACATTTTTTGAACCCGCAATCCAAGGTATTCTCTAATTTCTATTTCCGTAATGTTAAATAAATCGATTTTCATATTGGAAATGACGTGGTTTTTATGCTAGTTTTATTACCATCAAAATACTGTCGAATATTGTGTCGATTAATTTCAATTACTATACAGCTGCCGCATGAACTTTTATGTAATTTTTTTTAAAAAAACCATGTCCATGAGTTATCTTCCTATATATATATTTGGATATTCTGGGATCAACCATCTCATATGGTTTGGTTTGCTTTTGTTCCTCTGAGATAATTATCTATGCTGGAACCCAACATTTGTATTTGGTTTGTTTTGATTTTCTTTGAAGGCTTGTAGTTGGGGTGAGGCTAGTTGATTTCTAGCCAACTTTGCCTCTTTTTGGGAGCTGTGGCTTATATTTGTCGAGAGGGTTTGGTGCCTGCCTAGATATTTGTTGTATTTGGGATCTTTCTTAATGAAATTCTTTTTTTGCCGTGCAAAAAAAATATATATTTGGATATTCTATAATACCTATACAGGAATGAAGTCGTTTTTGTGCTAGTTTTATTTAACATCTAAAATACTCGCGGATATTGTGTTTCGTAACTTCAATTATGCAACTACCGCCTGATTTTGATTGAATATTACTAACCCTATCCGAAAATATTTGTCTAGTTCATAATAAAGTAATACATGCTTTCCAAAAAAACATTTCAAGCCTTTTTCATAAACTGAAGGAACTCATGATATGTATCTACTAAATTGTTGAAGTTTTTTTTTTTTTTTTTTTTGAATTTTTCTTGAAAATTTTGCATTATTATTAAGTTCTCGCTTTGCGAACAGTACAAACTTTTTGAGACGGAGAGACTATATGTATGTGCGAATAATCTTCCTTTGTACATACGTCGTTTGTGTGAATAGCTACAACTAGAGAATTTCTCTCGTTTAGTAACAACTTCTTTCCCATAATCGATCGTTCAGGATTTAGTGCAAAAGAGGAGACACAAAGGCTGGTGTGATTCAATTGGCGCCAGCAATCACAATGCCCAAACAAGTGACACTCAAGAACTAGATTTGGAGCTTAGACTTTAGCCTTCATTTTTTGCAGCAATGAATGAATTCACCTTTTTTTTTTTTCTTTTCTTCTTTTTGTATGTTATCTTACGTTAAGCCAACAACATAATAAGTTGGATCTTCGTAAGCATAAGAATCGAATTTTCTTGCAACTATTTTAGAAATGCGTACAAGTCATTGTCTGTTCTATTTTGATCAATTGATTCCTAGCAGCATTGTCTGTTGCATTAGTTAATAACTCAGAAACAAGAGTGACAATCAAGAATTAGAATTAGAGACAAAATTTCACTTTTCGACTCTAATTCTCCCATTCAGGCTTTGTTCAGGTACACAAAAAAGATGAGAAATGATGGAAAAATTAATTTATCTGTAACTTTTTTTGTATGCATGCAGTTACGAAGAAAGTTGTGCGATCAACAACTTCGAAATTACTTTCTTGCAAAATACATCCTGCTAAAATGAGAAATTTAGTTTTCCTACGAAACTCTTTTTCAACAAATACATATGGGAAAATAAATTTTGTTTTGTTTTAATTCACTTCACATCCCTTTTCCCTAAAATTAATTCCCGACAACGAAAGTCATCTTTCATATAGTTGGACAAGTTGGAGGATATGAAATAAAGTGGAATAGATCACCAAAGAAAACTTCAGTGTCCGGCCAGATACATTAACTGAATTGAGCTCCAAAGAAATTTTATTTAAATTATTATCAGAGATATTCAATAGTTCTATTATAAGTACGTGAATATAACCTACAATATAAGGTATCATTATAAAATACAAAAACAAATTGAGTTTCGGATAAAAGAATATCATTTTCTTGTTCAATTCCACATTTTCCAAGTATATGTGTGGTAGACAGCATCTAGCATTTACTAGCAATGGTAGTCTCAGATCGTGTCGTGTGCTTTATTTTCATGGACTTCTATTTTATTTTTTTAAAGAAGCCGTATTTTCATTGATATATATCACTGGAGATTAAAAAAATAAAGTGCCTAAATATAAGCAATAATAATTTAAACAATTACACCTGTAATACTAGAAAACTAATTAAAGCTCGGCAATGGACTTGTCATTCCTACTCACAAATTAAGAACTCAAAGGGATTATTAAAAAAAAAAAATGAATCTATGCTTAGACGTGATATTAATATCTTGCCAAAAAAAATAATGATAATATTTTATCCTATTGAGCAGAAATATTTAGAAATAATTAACACAAATTTCCGATATTGATGTCCCTTTTATTTATTAAATCTCACATTATTTTGGGATAAACCCTATAACCACAACATGTTGGTACAATAACAACTAATTGTACGTAAACTAATGTTTGACCAACGTCTAGACAAAATGACAGACCTATTCCACTCCTATAGTGCGCAGACACACTACAGGATCTCTGAATTCGGAAAATTGTGTGTGGTAGACAGCATTTAGCAATGGTAGTCTCTGATCGATATCGTATGCTTTATTTTCATGGATTCTATTTTATCTTTTTAAAGAATCAGTATTTTCATTGATATCACTAGAGATTAATAAAATAAAGTACCTAAATATGAGCAATAATAATTTAAAACAATTACACCTGTAATACTAGAAAACTAATTAAAGCTCCGTAATGGACTTGTCATTCCTACACACAAAGAAACTATCAAAGGAATTATATATATAAAAAAAATGAATCCACGCTTAGACGTGATCTTGATATCTTGCCAAAAATGGCTAAACATGATAAATTTTTACCCTATTAAGCAGAAAAGTTTAGAAATAATTGACACAAATTTCCGATATCGACGTCCCTTTTATTTATTAAATCCCACATTATTTTGGATAAACCCTATAAGCACAAAATGTTGGTACAATAATAACTAATTGTAAACTAATGTTTGACCAATGTCTAGACAGAAGACGACAGACCTATTCCACCTTTTTTTTTAATCAACAAATAAAGTAATATTTCGTTTGATTATAAATTTCAAGAGGGAGGAGAGAACGAGAACCTAAAAGTTGACACGAAACCAACAAAATTACACCTAATCCCATTGCACTCCCCAATATTCGACCTGGAACCTCTCAATTTAAAAAGTGTACAATCTTGACATTTTGTTCAAACTTTCAAACATTAATAGACTTTAAATCGAATTCGAACTCTTGTATTTTAACACTTTATATAGTACTACATTATCTTATCGTGTTGAGCACTGCAATTTTCGAGCTTGGCTTGAAAGCTATTGAAGCTTAAGAGATATCTTGTTCAGCTTCAAAAATAAATTCCAACTAAACTTTTTCATTTGTCAATAGAACTCGAGCATTTTTGGTGCAGTCGACAGCCATAGCCGGCCATGTTGGGGTTGGCAGTAGGGGTGCATATACACACACAGAGTCAGGCTGGTTTCGAAGCTGGATTTATACATGTGCATACTTAATTCTGACTCATTCATAATCGGGCTTTACTTAATATTCTTACGGCCCTCTTAAAGTTTCATTTTTCATTCTTGTCCAACTATCTCATTTATTTTTTTCTAAAGTAGAGTACCCAAAGATAAATTAATCATCACCGCTATTATAAATTAAAGTTGCCACCATATATTACACTTACAGTTAGACGACACTACAAGAATTTTCACAAATCCCGACTAAATTCTAGTCGGCTAAGGTGGCCATTTTAGTCGGCAAAATACTTTGCGGACTAGATTTTTGGTCGGAATTTTTAGTCGGGTAATGCTTGTCGGCAAATGTCGTCGCCGACTAAAAAACATTTAGTCGGCCAAGGTGTATACATTGGCTACCACGGGCCCCGACCCCAAATCTAGTCGGGAATACTATTCTAGTCGGGAATGTGTTGCAATTTGCCTACCAAATTCTAGTCGGGAATGTGTTGCAATTTGCCTACTAAATTCTAATCGGGCTTGGGTTGCAATTTGCCTACTAAATTCTAGTCGGGCATGGATTGCAATTTGCCTACTACATTCTAGTCGGGCATGGGTTGCAATTTGCCTACTAAACTTTTGGTTGGTAATTTTTCTACATCACCAACTAAATTATTGGCCGCCAATTTTAAATATTGAAATCCCATAATTGGCTACAAAAAAAAATTTTCCCATTTTGATTTCCTGCCAATTTGTAATGAATACTAAAAAAACAAATTCTACAAAATAAATCCAAACTTTCATACATAAAGGTCCACCAAATAACTTGTATCCAAATTCCAAAAGCAGAAAATAACAAGTCTAATCATAACAAGGGGAAAATAAAAAATTCAAAACCCCTACACTGCAAAATACTAAAGTAATTCAACTTCAACAAACGGATGACCAAAAACTTCGAAGCACATCTACAACCAAAATCCAGCTTTGATCTTCATAGTCAATAACCCAAAAGTAGAACGGCGGAATGCTCCATTAAATCTTCGATCTGGAAAAAAAAAAAAAAAAAATCCATCATTAGTAACAGTTGAGCATGAGGCGATCAAAGCAGCTGAGCATCCCATATAATCGCAAGAGTACTGATAAGCATCATAGAATAATAAAGTGAAATACGCAATAGTGGTAGCACACGAAGAAAACAAAGAGTGCAGCAAGTGCATCCATAAGATATAGACATTTCAATACAAGAAAGAGACAGTATTACAAGTACTAAGCACGAAGCAAAACATAAGCTTGAAAAAGAAGAAAATTCAGCGAAGTGCTGAGAAGGAGGGAATAGATGGAAGCAGGGGGCTGTCTCAAGATTACACTACGGAGCTGTCTCTAGAGTTAGGATGAGTTTCCCAAAATTGGTCACGGTGCTAAGAGTCACCTTTAAAATTTGTCCTTCAAATTTGTCCTCTTCAATATTTTCTCACATTGGTTAGCACCATGACAAAAGAAAATGTGCATATATGTGTTTTAAAACAATAGTATTGTGTTCATATAAGTACGGTAGTGACCTTTTTTTTTTCTTCTTAATATTTTTTGATAGCATAAATTTACATTGCACATCATTGTCATTATTTTATATGGGCCGGACTTAATTTTAAGATCTATTTCCAAGCCAATCCATTTACTAAATGAACTTAAAAACTCAATTCAATCCGGCCAATCCGATAAGACTAAACATATATCCCAAACACTTTAAAAAAAGAGTTGAGTTGAACAGGCTAACGGGCCGGTGAGATTCCAAGTTAGGAGGAGTTTCAACTTGACGGGCTGAGTTTTTCTGAAGTGGGCTAAGAGCCTGCTAAATTAAGAGTCCTTTTAAACCCTACTAGAACTAGACTCACCAGAGGCCCATCAATGACAAGGCCGAATTTTGGGGCCTGAATCTCACATTGTCTTCTTTCCATGTTCATTTTTAAGCTTTCACAAAAAAAAAAAAAACAGACTTCATTATTTTTTTGAATGATGAAGAAAATTTTCATTTATCTCAAAAGAAAAAAAAAATGAGAACTCTACAATAAGAAAAGAAATACATTGAGAGAGAGTCTCGGAAAGTGCACAATACTCTCCTCGTACTGCTACCGCTACTGGCAAATTCTTAACATACCTTTCTGTCTTTCGGTTTCTTTGATACAAAAAAATACATGCATTTTGCAAATAGTTGACTTCACAACATACAAATGCTTGACAACCCAAAAATCCACCATAAGAAAGAGATTATTAATTAAATGGAATGCCATTAGTCACAAAAAATACATGCATTTTGCAAATAGTTAACTTCACCAAATACAAATGCTTCACAAAATACATGCTAGAAGATGGTCCATGACATCCGCGACGCATTGGACATCTAGAGTTCTAATTCAACTAAGTTTACTAGACCATCATCATAAGAAAGAGATTATTAATTACATGGAATGCCATTAGTCAAGACCCAAAAAATGTTACCTGGAAACCAAGTTTAACACAATGGAAAACTTATTTTCAGCACCAATTATACAAATTTACAGCATCAAATCTGGCAGCATCCTTATCTGACACACACACACAAAAAAAAATACCAAATTTAACCTCAAAAACACCTTTTATAATTTAGCAAGCCAGTTTTAAAAAAATTCACAAAATCAGACTCAGAAACTTTAGCAAGTCACTTTATCAAAAACTCATAGAATCAGACTCTCTATTCAAACTTTTACTCTTCCCTCCCTCCTCCTCTTTTGGTGAGTGAACAGTATGTCACCAAATTTGTTAAGTTACTGTAGCAAAGTTAGGAAATTTTCAAATTAGTGAGCTCGTTTATGAGGCCGATTTTTCAGGTTTTGGAGGAGTTTGCTCTCTACTTTAACTTGATGCTGATATTGATGCTAGCTCTAAAGCCGAAACCCAAAAGCCTTAAAGAATAAAAAATACTGGACTTGGGGTGCACAGCAGCTGCTGTGCAACCAAAAACGATGGCATTTTGATGTAAAAAACGGCAAAAAAATATATAGAGCCAAAACGACGTCGTTTTGACTCTAATCCATTGTTGTCTCTCCCATTCCCTCTGAGGTATCTTTTCTGATTCTTCAATTGCCTTCTTTAATTTTCCATTGATACGATAACTGATTTCAATGCCGCCTGCTCTCTCAATAAAGAAATGATAAGAATTTTGAAGGCTAGACTGAAATTGGTTGATAACCCAATTGAAAAAACTGGTAAAATTTGAAAAAATCAAGATCCTAATATGGTCCTGAGGTGAAAAGACGGACCCAAATTTTTGAACGTGGGTTGAGCGAATTGGAAAGGAATCTCTAGATGAAAAGAAGAAACTCAAGATTAAAAGGCAAGTTCGTTGAGTACCCTATTGAGAAAAGCAGCAAATTTCTGAAACCCAGATGGCAAAAACCGAATTTTCAGAATCTGGGTTGGATTTCAATCGCTAACTTCTCCAAGAACAACACACAAAACGCAATCAATTTTTGAGTAACCCATCCCAAATCACTGGAGAGATTGTTTTAGGCGAGAGAGGGAGCGGCTTTGAACAGGAGGAGAGAGAATCCATGGGTGTCGGCTGTGAAAGGTTTCACTTTTCTCCCTGATTTGAACAGGAGGAGAGAGATCATTAGAAAAGGAAGTCTATATTTTTCCCCCTTTTTGGCATCAAAACGCCGTCGCTTTTGGCTGCACAGCAACCTCCCCTGGTCCAAAAATACTCCATCAGTCCTACATTGTTGGTCCTATTTGGATTTCGATGCAATTTTTAAACTGTTCAAATCTTTCAATCTATTGTGTATTTCATGTCCATTGTAGATCTTATTTGATAGATCTTAATTAGTTCTATTATACAAAGTTTTTTAAAAAATACATCGAAATCCGAACGAGACCAACAATTTGAAATGTTACCCTCATACTACCAAGTTTGTGCAGCTTTTTATTACCCTAATACCAATGTTTATACCAATTCCAAATTATTAGCCGAAGTCATATTTTTTGGATGATACTTAATTTGTGCTTAAAAAAAGGAACGTAATGTATATTAAAAATTTGGTAATTATTTAAGCAGTACATCTCGACAACAGTGAGCACGCGGTTACGTGCTCCATGTAGCCTAACACTAGTGGATAACATAAGAATTAGCTGGTGAGATTTATAGTTGTGAATACATTAAAAGACGATCATACCATTTTTCAATTGTGATGAGCAAATAGGCAAAACTTTTACTTTGTTTGACAGAGCCATACCTATTTCAAATTCCGCTACTGAATGATCGAGTTTCATTTTGTAAGGACCAAATTCCAGAGTCGTCTTGTTTTTGGCAATTCCATGTGACAAAACACATATTCAATATCGAGTTGTAATTTTCTATTTCTAAGTAGGCGTCTGTATAGGATTAGAGTGGAAGGAATCTTTTTGCGATGTAATTTGAGTGGTAGTGTTTTTAGTCGGTTGACGGCATTCGGAACGGGAAGATCAATCATGCGATCAATCGGCTTATCAATCCAGTAACTCTAAGTTTAAAGCAGGCTGTGGACCGTGGTGTGATACAAGATTCAGAGCATAGTGACTAAAAAAGGGATCGATCGGATTCTTACTCGGGTTTCTCCAAAAAACAGATCTACAATATTCCGATCAATCGGCTTACGATGCGATTGATCGGATTAACATCTTTATAAATATATGTCATTGCTTTAAGATTTAGAAAAAAGGAGGTCGGCTGAAAAATATATGAGAGCCGCTTGTTTTTAAAGCCTAAAAACCCTAGAGTATTAGGAGTGGATCTTGAAGCACAAGATCAATGAAACTTTAATCAAAGCTTCAAGAGGTTTTTACATCAACCATCAATAGTCAAGTTCAAGTTGTTTTCCGGTGGATTTCCGGAAGAACGTTTGGAAGGCTCGAGGATTCGAGGCAGCGGCAATCAAATACTGGGTGTGGTGAACGAGGAGTCGGCAAGTACATCTTGGAGCGATTGTGAGTGATTCAAATCGTAGAGTAAGATTACTTGTAACTACACAATGGTTTTATAGTGTTTGATTCCTTCCCGTGGTTTTTACCCGTTTTGGGGTTTTCCACGTATATCCGGTGTTCATCGTTTAATTGCTTTTTGTTTGCGATTGGTTCATATACTGATTGATGTTATTATTTTTATTGAGATAAAATAACCTAGCAAATTATAAAACCTAGGCGATCTAGGAATTTTCATTTGGTATCAGAGCGGGTCGCTCATATTGATTTTGTGAATTTTTTTTTTTTCACGAGCGGATCCTTATTTTTTATAATTTGCTAGCATGGATTCATCAAAAGAAAGCAATTTTATATTCAAACCTCCTGTTTTTGATAGCTCCAAATATGTTGCATGTGCTTCTCCAATATTTTTTGATGCTAAACCTAATTGCGATAGTGCAAGTAATATTTGTTGTGATGTTGAAACAAACCAAACTAGTGATGGAGAGGATAATTATGATATCGAAGCTATGGCTATCAGTATGAAAAATTTTGAACGTTCTTTTAAGAAAAAACATGATTTAGGGTTGGCCACCAAGCTAAAGCAGTGTGAAAAAGAGAAAATTGATGCCTTGCATGAACTTAATGTGGTTAAATGCAAAAATATGAATCTTGAAAATGATGTCCATAGTCTTTCTGAGACTAACAAGCTTCTTGAATCAAAAGTAGCTAAATTGCAAGTTGAACTTGACAAGGCCAACGCTACTTTTAAGAAATTGAATGCAGGTTCACAAGTTTTAGATGAAATTTTGTCTTCTCAAAAGGTGGCATCGGATAAAAGTGGACTTGGATATGAAATAAAAGGATCGTCAAAGTCAAAGGCGAAAGGAAAGACTGCATTTATCAATCTCACTGTTTCACCAAAAGAGGTGGCAAAAACAAGAATCAAGGAAGTCGATAAGATCAATGTGTCCAAACAACCTACTCCTATCGATGCAAGGATTCAAAGGGGCATCAATGGTAAATCCATCACCAAACGTGGTGAGGTAAATTTGATTAAGTATATTCCTACTTGTCATAATTGTGGTGTTAAGGGTCACATCAAACCTCAATGTAGGAAATTGCATGCATCACGTACTTCACACATCCACGTGTCTCATTCGCATGATTATGACAAGTTTATTCCTACATGTCATTATTGTAATGTCAAAGGACACATTAAACAAAATTGCTTCCAACTGCACAGATATCCCTCCATGGCTCGTAGCTTTGGTAGTCAAAATAAAATTGATTATTTTAAAACAGTTATAAAACAGAACAACATTAAAAATTCTTGGGCTAAGTATGCTAATTGTGGTATTGTTGGAAATATGACATTTAGGGATATGACGTATAAACCTATGCCTAACATTCAGAGTAAAGTAGTCCCTATTAAAACCAGAGCTATTTGGGTGAGGAAGTCAGACTTGAGACCTCAAGCGAATATTTTTTCTAATCCTCTTGATGATATTGGATCATCCGGAGGAGTTGACCTCACTTTTTGATGGCTTGTTCTTGCGTTCGTAGTCTAGGTTAATTTTATTGTCTATCCTGAACCTAGAGCTATGCTCTGTGTTTTTTATTGTTATTTTATTATGTTGCCGCTTTGTTTTCTTTCCTGACTTTGCCTATAACAATGGAAAAAGATGGTGTTTTTTATTGTTTTAAAAAAAAAAGGATTGTCATTTTTTTTCTAGGAGAGTTTGAGCTGAGTCTAATAATCTTTGTTGTTGCTGGTTTTTAGTTTTCTGATATGTTCTTAAGAAAATAACAAAAACATTCATATTTCTAAAATTTCAAAAAGATTCTTTTTTTTTTGTGGCTTCATTCTATGTCGAGTTACTATCATCTATTATCATGAGTACGGACATCCTTGATAGAGCATGAGCGTATATTGTGATCTCTCACTCTTCGATGCATTTAGATGATGAGTGTTGCATGCTTCATTGCCGTATGTTCTCCACTACCTCACAAAAATTATAGATTGCTCCTTATTCACGTTAGTCTCATGTATCTAGCCGTTTTCTTGTGTTCGTCCCCTTGAGATTGACCAATGGCTACTATTCCCATGTGGGTTTTAAATTTATCTCTGCAAGAGCCAATCTGTTAGTATTATATTGTTTACCTATCCGGGCGTTCATTGAGTAACCGGGCAATCGGGGTGAGGTACTCTCCCTCTGAGTGTTCGCGTCAAAAGGTGGATAGACCTTGTGAAGGTATTATTGGACCATTCGCTCAGTAACCAGGCATTGGGTATGAGGTACTCTTACTCCCAATATTCGCGTCAAACGGTAGTGGGGTAAAAGAGAATATTTTGGTTTTGTGCTGCTCTCTAAAAAAAATTAATACGAAAAGAAAGGAAAAAGAAAAAGAGAATGTGACCCTGAGGGGGAGTATTTAGCTTGCTCATTCGTTAATCACATTGAGAACCTAGCTCGGTTTGACTTCTTGTGGGGGAGTTCTTTTGAAACTCTTAGTATACATGAGAACCGACGTACTTAATGAGTTGAGCTTGAATATGATCTTTGTGATTCACACACACACTTTATCATTCGGCCATGTTGTGTGTTGCATTCTTAGTCTAATGTCTTTGAAGTGTGTTTCACAATATTTGTTCAAGTTTTTGTCTTGATGTGTGAGTTCATGGTTATTAACGATAGTGATAAGAGCAGGTGTGTCACATGTGATTTTTTTTTTTCTTTTATTTACTCATATTTTTAGTGTTACTTTTGCCATAAAAATGCTGTGATAAAAAATTAATATTCATTGTTTGAGGGGGAGTAGAATGCCCTGGCAAAATTAATATATATTTATTGATTGAGGGGGAGTTTCGGTGTTCTATTTCATTTTTCTGTCTTATCATCTTTTGTGTAGATTGACTTCATGAGGGGGAGTTAGTTTGACAGCCCGAGCTTATATGAGAAACCTCGTTTGTGTTTGATAATCTTGAGGGCTACTGATTTGTCACCCACACACCTTTGTCATCGATTCGTGTTTAATGCACATTTATGCTAGTATTCACTCTTCTCATAAATTTCTTATATGGTTGTTTTTATTGGTCATTAATTGTTTAGTGCTTTTCCACTCGCATTTATTACTTTATCATTTATCCTATTTGCCCTTTGTCCCTCCATGTCAAAAAGGTGGAGAATGTTGAAAGGGGGCGTAGATTGCTTATTGCTCTAATTTGGTTGGATGTTGAGTTTTATTTGCAGATTCTCTACAACTCGATCTTTGTCTTTTGAATTCATTTTATGAGAGAGATTTTCATTGTTGTGTGTTTTGTCATGGAAGTGCCAAAGGGGGAGATTGTAAGGACCAAATTCCAGAGTCGTCTTGTTTTTGGCAATTCCATGTGACAAAACACATATTCAATATCGAGTTGTAATTTTCTATTTCTAAGTAGGCGTCTGTATAGGATTAGAGTGGAAGGAATCTTTTTGCGATGTAATTTGAGTGGTAGTGTTTTTAGTCGGTTGACGGCATTCGGAACGGGAAGATCAATCATGCGATCAATCGGCTTATCAATCCAGTAACTCTAAGTTTAAAGCAGGCTGTGGACCGTGGTGTGATACAAGATTCAGAGCATAGTGACTAAAAAAGGGATCGATCGGATTCTTACTCGGGTTTCTCCAAAAAACAGATCTACAATATTCCGATCAATCGGCTTACGATGCGATTGATCGGATTAACATCTTTATAAATATATGTCGTTGCTTTAAGATTTAGAAAAAGGAGGTCGGCTGAAAAATATATGAGAGCCGCTTGTTTTTAAAGCCTAAAAACCCTAGAGTATTAGGAGTGGATCTTGAAGCACAAGATCAATGAAACTTTAATCAAAGCTTCAAGAGGTTTTTACATCAACCATCAATAGTCAAGTTCAAGTTGTTTTCCGATGGATTTCCGGAAGAACGTTTGGAAGGCTCGAGGATTCGAGGCAGCGGCAATCAAATACTGGGTGTGGTGAACGAGGAGTCGGCAAGTACATCTTGGAGCGATTGTGAGTGATTCAAATCGTAGAGTAAGATTACTTGTAACTACACAATGGTTTTATAGTGTTTGATTCCTTCCCGTGGTTTTTATCCGTTTTGGGGTTTTCCACGTATATCCGGTGTTCATCGTTTAATTGCTTTTTGTTTGCGATTGGTTCATATACTGATTGATGTTATTATTTTTATTGAGAAAAAATAACCTAGCAAATTATAAAACCTAGGCGATCTAGGAATTTTCACATTTCTTGGTGCGATGCCAGAGCTTAGTACGTAAAACACGATAGCTACAAAAAAACATAATCATGTCGTCAACCATACAGTAATGATATATTAATATTCATGCATGAAAGCACAACATACATGTAGAAGATTAAATACCTATACCTGATATTAGATTTGGCTGCAAAATAAAGGAGAGAGAGCCTTATGTCATGGGAATTTCGATTATGGTTTGTAGCAGGAGAATTTGCTTGCAAGTTTTATAGTTGTGGTCCTTGTGAATGAGTCAATGATGAGAGACAGAGAGAGTTTGTTAAGCCCTATTCCCTGGGAAAGAATTTTTCTGCAGGAATTAGTTTCAAACCGAAAAGTTAGAGAGCAAATTTCTCTGAGCCCTATCGTTGTTTGGAGACCCTTCCATCTCAATTTTGTAGATCACAATGGATCTCAAACATTGATCTTGTTCATTTTGTAATTTTACAAACTATTTTGTTCAACAAATAATTTTTATGGGACATTGATACACGTACAAAAAAATTAAAATGGTATATGAATACATTAGTTGTTTGAGTTCAAAATCATATTTACTATTGAACAAAATATAAGTAATTTGTTTTCCAATTTATCTCTAATAACCAAACCAAACTATACCAAGCCGAGCATTATGTTCCAACAAGTTGGGGTCGGCTACATGAAGTCTGTTCTTCCATTATGCTCTCTACTTAGGGCCACCTCTTCACTTAGGTTTAGAAAGCCAAAGTCCTTTCGTATGATGGCATCTAAAGTTAATTTAGGTCTTCCCCTTCCCCTTCCCTTAGCCCTACTATGTCTATAGGTCTACAATAGATATGTCCAAACCATCTCAATCTATTTTTTCTCAACTTATCCTGTATAGGTATAACTCCTACCGTTTCACGAATAGTTTCATTTCTAATTTTATCACTCCTAGTTTTGCCACACATCCACCTCAACATCCTCATTTAAGCTAAACTCATCTTACTCACTTGTGGCTTTTTGATAGGCCAACACACCGTCCGTAAAATATCGCTGGTTTGATAGCAATTCTGTAAAAATTCCCTTTCAGTTTGCTAGGTATCCTTCAATCACACAATACACCTGAAGCGGCTCTCTACTTGAGCCACCCAACTTGGATCATATTGGTTACAACGTCCAAAATCTCTCCATCCTTGCTTAAGATTGAACCTAAATATCTAAAATGCTTACTTTTGATCCTGAATTCTTATTACTACTGTTTGGGCACTTCTATTGTCACTAAACTTATAGTGCATATACTCTGTTTTACTCTTATTTATCCTAAATCCTTTGGACTCAAATGCTTGTCTCCAAATTTCTAATTCAACATTAACCCCCTTTGCAGTTTTATCCACTAACACAATATCATCTGCAAACAACATACACCACAAAATATTATTCTAAATATATCTAGTTAACCCATTCATTACTAAGGCAAAAAATAAGGGCTCAAAGTTGACACTTGATGTAACCCTATTGTGATTGGAAATTCACTTGTTTCTCATACTGGTGATCTAATAGTAGTAACGACACCTTCATAAATGTCTCTAATCACATCAATATATCCTCTTGTCACTCCCTTTTGCCCGAAAACCCCCCAAATGATCTCCCTTGGTACCCTATTATAGGCTCTTTCTAAGTCTATAAAAATCATATGGAGATCCCTTTTCTTCTCCCTATACTTTTCTACCAACCTCCTTAACATATAAATTGCTTCCATAGTCGGTCTCCCCGCCCTAAATCCAAATTGTTTCTCTGATACTGTTGTCACCATTCTCAAGCGATGCTTAATAACTCTTTCCCATAACTTCTTTGTATGGCTCATCAACTTAATGCCTCAATAGTTGTTGGTGTTGGGAGTGTTTTTTCTCTGCGACATCAGTCATTTGTGTCATGGCATGCTATTTTCAGAACCCTGGTTAGACTTGTAAGCTCAAGTTGGAGGAATTTCGAGATTTGGAAAAATGGACGTGAGTTCCTTCCAAAAAATTATCACCCATAATTATAATTCAATCATTCGTTTTGTAAAACGCACAGAAAAATTATAATTTTGCAAATTGATGTAACTATTAATACATCTACATCCTTTTCTCTAAAATGGATGATGATAAGTGTCGTTACATGGAGGCTCGAAAACTTATGCTTGTGATATTCTTTATACCTATTACTTGACTTAGCTCGAGTTAACTTGTGATTATAGATTACTGGAACCGTTTGCATGAAGTGGACTATAATTTAGAACTTTAAGGAAATAATGACGGAGCGGGGTGCAATTTGGAAAGCCTAAGTGAGAAATAAGAAACAACTACATTCGTAGAAGGTTTTGATCGTAATTTTTGAATTTTAGATTCCTCTAGTCGAGACAAACCAGTAATATACAAAAAAAATTGACGCAAAACAATGTTGTGCATTTGTACGCAAATGTTGAAACCTCAAGGTAAGTCAAGTGGTACATGTCTTATATTAAGGGTTTAGGCTCTTTAGATTTAGGCACTTTGGGGATTCAATTTTAGGGGGTCTAGGCTCTTTGGGGTAGGGTATAGTAGATTTAGGCTCTTTGAGTTTGGCACTTTAAGTTTAGGCACTTTGAAAATGATTTTTCTTTCTTCCTCCAAACAGGGCCCTTTGATGATAACTTCATAGGTGTGCCAAAAAATGAGGCAAAACAACATAATTTTGCCGCACAACATGGTGCACAACACGCACCACACCATACCTCGGATCCAAAATTTATGTTTCCTTTTAAAATATGCAATTAAGCCAAACAAATCATGGAATCATTTACCTAATAAGATTTTATTTAGAAAAAAATTCTTAAAATAAGACATTAATTTGCAAGATGGATGTTCTTAAAATGTGTCTATAAGTTCGATATTTACATAAAATGAAATTGTACAAAGTCACATGTTGCTCTCAATGTTTTCCTTATGAAGTCGCAATTATGTAAAAAAGTATAAATATCAAATCAAGCCAATAATGAAGCTTAGTGTGGACACCCCGCGGAAATTCACAAAAATATTGTTTAAGAAAACGGTTTTGATTTATTAACGGGAGTCGCCACCCAGGTTTGAGGATTGCACCCGAGAAACCAGTTACAAAATGACTCTTTTACCTTTTGAATAGAAAATATTTCACTGGTCTGCTTTTATTGAGATTTCTCGGGTCCGGGAGCTAGGTTACGAGAGGGGAAGGAATTCAAAGCACCCCTCTCGCCCAGTTTGACCATCGATCTTTACTCAATGCTTAAAGGGATTTCAGAAAACATTGTTTGGATGGACTTTAATTACAAATACATGTGAGAGCATGTAAATGCATTTAAAATGTCAATCTGATGTATGTGAATACATATGCTAAGTGTCATGTGTGGTAAATAACCAAGTATAAAACCATGAACTATGCTAAAACATACTCAAACCATGCTAAAAGACCCCAACACAAACCCACGAACTCGATACAAATCACACCTAGATTACAAACTGAACACCTGGATTAACCTGGTCCAAGCACCTGGACTAGGTGTAGGCACCTGGATTGGGTGAGTGTTGGCACCTGGATTAGGTGAATCCAGGCGCACCTGGATTAGGTGTAGGCACCCAGAATGATGAAATTCAGGCGCCTGGAATGCAATGCAGACTGATCTTTCTCAATTCCAGGTTCATTCTCAAACACTAAATTGAATCTCCATACTCTCTCTTAACATGTTCAAAGTAGTGAAATATGCCTAATGAATGCTGGTTAACTTTAATCATGATCTACACTTGAAAACCATGTTTTTGATGTATTTAATGAGTGATATGAGATGTATCCAACTGATTTATGACATGATTCATCCCCTACTGTGCACATGAAAAAATACTAAGCAAGACTGAAATTGAAAAAAAGGATACAACATGAGCCTAATATGGATGTTTTGTAAATACAAGTGATGAACAAAGATGAAATCAAGATTCCTTTTTTATGATATTCTCAACCTTTCCAAAACCCTAACTGGTATTGAAGACCAGTGGTGGTTTGGTGGTGTCCCCTCAAGGCCCTTTTAATCACATTTGGTAGAAAAACTACCTTGGAAGCTTGATGGATGAACTAGTTGGATAATTTTGGGAGTGTTCCGATGGCTACGCAAATTAAGGTAGGTCTATAGAACTGGAACAAACTGATTGCTTGAGTTTTTGTTGAGCTTGATGGTGGATGATTGGGATATGAAGACTTTGAGTGATGTAAAGTGGGTTTGTGGACTTTTTTTTTTAAATGGTTGAATCAGAGGAGGATACACTGGGGGTGGAGATTCTGGTAGTTTTGCAGCAGCATAACAGTAAAGTAGGAAGGGAGAATGATCCTCTTCTAAAATGGAGGTGGTATAAATAGACAAAAATGGGGTAAAAAGGACCACTAGGGTCACCTAGTATGTCAATCAGGGGGTTCACTATGACGCTCTATCTTCCCTCCACTATTTTGCTGCAAAAAATCTCTGTAAAGATCCTCCAAGACGCTCCTCCCCGCCAATTTCACCTTGGGATTCAAGTATTTGGAGTGAGTTCAGGCGCCTGGAATAGGGGAATCCAGGTGTCTGGATTGAGTATGGGCACCTGGAATTGGGAATCCAGGTGCCTGGATTGAGTCTGGGCGCCTGGAATAGGGTAGTCCAGGCTCCTAGACTGGAAGACTGCACAAAATTCCAAACTTCGTGGGGTCGCTCTGGGTGCTACTGAACTCCGTTTTGCACATGGTTTGAAGCGTTGGAAAGCTTATCAAGTCTAATTTCTAACCCAAGTTCTTTGAACCGAAGATGATTTGTACATCAAAATATATGACCATTTTACCCTCAGAAGGTCGGGAAAATAAGTTGTTTTGGTAAAACGTGCATATCTCCCTCATTTCAAAATGGATTGGGACAAATTATATATCAATAAAGAGGGTTTTGAATGTACTAGAAGGTGGTGTAGGCTCTGGTTAATTTTAAAGAGATTTTGGAGGGATTTCCGAGTTCACAATCAAGCCTCGCGTGCTCTTATCGGGCATTTTCATCCTTGGGGATGCTTGATAAGTTTCTCGGGTCAAAATCGGGGTGTCTACACTTAGCAAAAAAAATAATTAAGTCAATAATTAAATCTTATTAGAGTCCAAGATGCTAGAGGTACAAAAGAGTTGTATAACACGCATTCTCAACCATCCATCTCAATTTTCGATGGTGCAGATTTTAAATGAACTGTTCGCGAGAATGGTTACCTATTCACGCGAATAGTTTATTCAAAATCAGGACTATCGAAATTACTTTTGGACGGAGAGAGATGTGTTGTACAAAGTTGTTGTACCACCTTGTTGAATCTGGGGGAGGTGTTGTGCGGTAGGTGATGTGCGCCGTGTTGTGCGGCAAAACAATGTAGTTTTGGTCATTTTCTTGGTACACTTCTAAGGCCCCGTTTGGAGAGTTAATTTTGGGTTCAATTTTAGGGTATTTAGGCTCTTTGGGGTAGGATATAGTAGATTTAGGCACTTCGGGTTTAGGCACTTTAGGTTTAGGGTTTAGGCACTGGGTTTGGCACTTTATAGTGATTTTTTCTTCCTCCAAACAAAGCTTTTGAAAGCTTCAAAGTTGTGCCCAAAACTACGTTATTTTACTGTATAACACGGTGCACATACACCTACCACACAACACCCCACTTTGTTGTACCTGTAGCATTTTTAATGAAATTGTACAAAGTCTCATGTTGCTCTTGATGTTTTCCTTTGAAGAAGTCGTATTGCGTTACAATTATATAAAAAAGTATAAATACCAAATCAAGCCAATAATTAAGCTTATCAACAAAAATGATCAAGTCAATAATTAAATCTTATTAGATTCAAAGATAGAATCAACAGAATCCGTAGTTGTCTTTCTTTGCATGCTTCCGTTGTCATTATTATTATCTCTACTAATGGCGGATTTATGATAGTTACAACTAAAAACTCTTAATTTACATCCCAAAAAATTCTTAAAACAGATCGATACTCATTAATTTCAAAATAAGTGTCCCACTCCGGGATTCCAACTTTTTAAGTGACCTTAATTATTGCACAAACAAAATTACAACTTTCCAATTTTGCCCCTCACATTTTTTAGAATAACTTTTCTGTACCAAATTAAATTGGGAGCACTTTTTCCTGAAAATTTAAAATTTAATCACATCCCGCAAGTTGGATTCTGTTTTAGAGCATCTCTAGTGCACTACCAAAAAAATGTTTGCTAAAGTGTACACCTAAGCACAAGTGGGACCCTATTTTGTGTGCTAAGAACTTAGTTAGCTAGCTAAGGAGAAATGCACTTTAATGGGGTTCTCTAAAAATGTTCATTATCTTTTAGAGTAGGACCCATTTAAGTGGTGAGGGGTGTCAAGTGGTCCCACAAAATTCTCCTCTCCTTCCCTTCTCTCTAGCTCTCTCCTCTTTCTCTCTCCTTAAGTCACTCCCCAAATTGAGGTAGTTACTTAGGGCACTTTTAGGTAGTGAGGGGTGTCACCTAGGATTTTAGGGAGTCAATTTTTGTGCACTAGAGACCATTTTTTTGAGATTTTTCTTAGCTAACTAGTTAGGGCACTATAGGTAGTGATTTTAGGTAGTGCACTAGAGATGCCCTTACATAATTGACTTTTAGATTTTTCGAGATTCATTAACGTCATTTCCGAGAGATTAATTGCATTGCAAATCATGTCGAATAATATAGCCTATAGTTTGCATGTGTTCACAATCTGTAGTAGATATTCTCTTCATCCCATCCCTCTCGATTGCGCTCCAATCTCCATTTACTTAGGTCTTTGTTACAAGAGTCTTGCGAACCTCCGCTTATTAGGTGAAGAGTAATATAAACATAAAGAAAGGAATTCGGATTTCAATACACATCTCACGAATAACAATACACTTTCACATATATTAATACACTTTTATCGGATATCGATACATTCATCGGATATCAATACATATTTTACACATTCCTATTCAGATTTTGTAAGTGATTTTTTCTTTTGATAAGAGTAAATTTTATAACCAACCAAAACAAAACAATTAGTTACATGAAAATAGAAAAAGAAATTGACTTTATCATACGCGTTGCTTATATATCACTTGACCAGGTCGCCGCTCATACATATATTTTTTTTTGCTCAGCAAAAAAGCCGAGCCAGGTAACGCGGCTTGAAACTCGAGTAAGAGTATTAAAGCGCGGCAACCTGGTCAAGTGATATATGAACGGTGCATATGACAAAGTCAATTTCTTTTTCTATTTTCACGTAACTGCTTGTTTTGTTATGGTTGGTTATAAAATTTACTATTACCAAAAGAAAAAAATCCCTTTCAAAATCTGAGAAGAAGAATTTTATGGAGTTCCCATAATGAGCCAAAACAGGTGGGGAGATTACATATTAAAAGAAAATCGAATCTAGATATACGTACGAGTAAATCTTATTTATACAAATAAAATCTCTGTGTAATCTAATCCAGCGATGCAATAATAATTACTCAGATTTCCAAGCAAATTAAAAAAGCTCATTGGATACATACAAATTCAAATATATATATATATGCAGTTTTGTAAAGCAATCATCTCTCTCTCTCTCTCTCTCTCTCTCTCTCTCATCAACAGCAGCAAGGAAGAAGGAGATGGGTAGCAGTTATTTTGGGGTGACAAACCCAGGAAATGAAAGATCATCAAGAAAAGGGAAGAAGAATCCACAGAGAGGACTTGGTGTTGCTCAATTAGAGAAGATCAGACTTCATACCCAAATGGCTTCTACTTATTCCCGTACTCCTGCTATTACCCAGGTCTCTCTCTCTCCTGCGCTTGCTCTCGCTCTCTGTGTTCTGTATTGCTAGTCCATTATTCTATTTAGTACTCCCTCCGTCCCATAAAGTTTGGTCCCTACGAAACTACGTGCAATTTTCAAGCTAAAAAATAACGTACTTACGAAAATAATTTTTTAGTCAATATGGATCTTGTTTGATAGATCTCATCAAGAACTTTTATACGGTGCAAAAAAAATTCAAAAATTATTTTGGTAAATACATTATTTTTTAGTTTGAAAATTGCACGTAATTTCGTAGGGACCAAACTTTATGGGACGGAGGGAGTATATTTTTAAAATGTTAGTTACATACTTCCTTCGTTCCAAATTGTTTATCCCTTATATTATTTTATGATGTTCCAGATTGTTAATCATCTTTGAAAAGTCAAAAGAAAATTTGTTTAATCTTCCAAAATAGCCCATTTATAAACAACCATCATTCATTCAAAAGTTGAAATGTAAGGGCATTATTGGAAATTAATGAATCTGTTAAAACATTAATGCATTTATTAAATGTAGTTGTTGCATCTCTGCTTAAAAAGTTGAAATTTTCAAAAGTGACCAGCAATTTGGAATGGAGGGAGTATGTAGATTTTCATTTCAATTTTTTTTTTTTTTTTAGATTTTCACAGATTAACCTTCATAGATAATTTAAATTATAAATTATAAAAAACAGAGATATGGGATATAAATTTAAGAGAAAATTAAATATTCAGCCGAAACTCAAAATCTACTTATGTTTAATTAAGTCCACGACTTAAATCTATTTTACCCTTATTATGTTGTCTTTATATAATATACGTCTATGGAATATATATGCATACTCTCTCTGTTTCAAATTGCTTGTCACTTATACTATGTTTCAAATTGTTTGTCTTGTTTAAAAAGTCAAAACAAAATTCATTCAATCTTCCAAAATAACTCATTTACCAATAACAATTATTTTTCTCAAAAGTTGAAATATAAGGGTATTGTTGGAAATTAATGAATCTGTTTAATGTGAATGCATTAAATGAATGCAGTTATTGCATGTCTGCTTTTCTTTTCTTTTTTTTGACATAAGAGGGAAGTTTTATTAATCCGGTAGGCAAAAGCCTAAACATCGAAAAGCAAAGAGCCCCACGGGGGCAGAGCAAAAGTCCACAGACCGGACAAACCACTAGAAAGGGCCTTTCTTGCACAATCATGTGCAGCCCAATTTACAATCATGTCTGCTTAAAAAGTTAGAATTTCAGTGAACAACAATTCAAAACGGAGGGAGTGCATATACAATATTGAATTTTTTAATCCGTACATAATTTTAGGAATTTTTCTTGATTTTCAAATCTTTATTGCATGTCTCTTTAAAAGTTGAGTTTTTCATGACCAAATTTTGATTGAATTTGTTATTAATTACTGCACATACATGCATGCAGGAGGATGTAAAAATGCAGACTCAAGGCTATCCATCAGTAGTACTACCGTCTTCATTACCTTATGCATCATCAGCATCTTCATCTTCTTATGGGTTTCATGTCCTCCAAAACATTATGGTATGCTTGTTTTTGGGTTGCTATTTTTAGTAGTACAACTTTAGAAAAACATTTAATAGGCAAATATGATGATTATTATCACTGTATTCTCTTTATTTAATTCTTTTTCTCGTCTTTATTTTTATTAATTTGTTGTCGGGTAAGAAAAATATCTCTTTCAAACCTAATTCAACTCGTGTTTTGATCCACGGTGTTATGCACGGGATTCAAAAAATATAGTTAGTAATTTCCACACTTTCCTTGATTATAACGATACTAATATTTTTGTTATCTTGCATGTGGATTTATGATATTGACCTTTCATAGTATATTTTTTTACCCATAAAGGCCAATGTTACAAATTACATTCAAACTGACATAAAAGGAGTGTCGTTACAAATATAGGAGAGTTTTACAATCAATTACTTATAGAGAGATGAAAAATAGACATATTGAATGCGGAAAGAATATAAAACGACTTCAAAAGTCTATAAAACATGGGGAGGAAATTGAAATGCCAAATAAGTTAAATAATATTGACAACAAGTCAACAACGTCATTTCCTTTTATTTTATTACATTAAAACCAGTCCACAAGGAACTTTGTTCGTGTCATAAATGGGGCTCCCGCTAGTGGAAGGTGAGATTAGTCTCTCATAATCAGTTAGGTGCATGCCGACCCGGAGGTGTTGTACACCCCTCGGCCGTCCGATCACGTTTTGGACGGCTAGATGTGTTTTGATTTTTTACAGATAAAAATAAATCAAAATTAAATTAAAATTGCGTGTCAAAACACATCCAGGCCATATCCAAAACAAGATCGGATGGCCCAAGGGTGCACAACATCCCCCGGATTCCGTGCCTACAAGCTAGCTAGCTCCGGACGCCTGGTTGTCAATCAAAAAAAAAAATGGCTTTTTTTAAATTTTGTTTCCTTCAGATTTGTGCAGTACCAAGATCTATCAAAATTGACAACTTGTCTATAGTAACTACCATGTCTAAAACAATTTGAATTTATTACAGGTAGGTTTGAATAAATTTGAAGGAAATAATACAGGTAGATATGGCGAATCCAGGCCTAGCATCACACCAAGGTATGCATATTTCAGGATTTTGTTTTACTTCAATATTTGGTTAAAAATCATCGTTTGCCGTGATTCAATTAAAAAAAAAAAAAACTGAAACAGATGGAACCAGATCAGCAATGGAATTTTAGAGACCCAACAATTTGCAAGACCCAGCATTGCAAGACATTTTTTGAATCCGCAATCCGAGGTATTCTATCATTTCAATTTCCGTAACGTTAAATAAATAGAATTTTCATATAGGAAATGACGTGGTTTTTATGCTGGTTTTATTTACCATCAAAATACTGTCGAATATTGTGTCGATTAATTTCAATTATTATGCAGCTGCCGCATGAACTTTTTATTTAAAAATTTATAAAAAAAATGTCTATGAGTCATCTTCCTATAATAATCTTCCTTTGTACGTATGTAGTTTGTGTGAATAGCTACATTCTTCACCCTAAAAATGAAGAACAATTTAATTTTTTTGAATTTTTTTTTACTCTATTTTTTTAAAATATTTTTTTTTAGGGTGGAGAACGTATACTAAGGGTACTACGGTCATTTCACGCAAAAAGTTAACACCATTAGCCTTAAAGTAATGGCAAGGAAGGTAAGTGATAATTAGTTTGAAAAGTAAGAGAGAACAGTAAAATTTCAAATAGTATAGGGGATGTCTCTGTATTTATTAGAAACCTCAGGGGAGGTAAGTGAAATTTACCCTGAAATCCGTTATTTCAATTATGCAACTACCACCTGATTTTGGATGATTATTATCTAGAATATTACTATTCCATCTGAAAATGTTTGTCCAGTTCATAATAAAGTAATATAATTTTTCTTGGAAAAATTTCAAGCGTTCTTCATAAACGAAAGAAACTCATTTGTATCTAATAAATTCTTTAAGTTTTTTTTTTTTCCGGAGTTTTTCATGACAAATTTGCATTTTTATTAAGTTCTCGTTTTGTGAACAGTACAAATTTTTGAGATTGAGAGACTATGTATGAGCGAATAATCTTCCTTTGCACGTAGTTTGTGTGAATAGATACAACTATAGAGAATTTCTCTCGTATAGTAACAAGTTTTTTCCCATAATCGTTCAGGATTTAGTGCAGAAGAGGAGAAACAAAGGCTGGTGTGATTCAATTGGCGCCAGCAGTCAGAATGCCCAAACAAGTGACCCTCAAGAACTAGATTTGGAGCTAAGACTTTAGCCTTCATTTTTTGCAACAATGAATGAATTCACCTTCTTTTTTTTCTTTTTCTTTTGTTCTTTTTGTATGTTATTTTACGTTAATCCAACAACATAACAAGTTGGATCTTTGTACGTAAGCGTAAGAATCGAATTTTCTTGCAACTATTTTAGAAATGCGTACAAGTCATTGTCTGTTCTATTTTGTTCAGTTGATTCCTTGCAGCATTGTCTGTTGCATTAGTTTATAACTCAGAAACAAGAGTGACAATCAAGAATTAGAATTAGAGACAAAATTTCACTTTTCGACTCTAATTCTCCCATTCAGGCCCTGTTCAGGTACACGAAAAAGATGAGAAATGATGGAAAAAAATTAATTTTCCTGTAACTTTCTTCGAACTTTCTTTGTGTGCAGTTGCGAAGAAAATTATAAGACTAACAACTTCGGAAATTACTTTCCCGCAAAATACATTATGCTAAAAATGAAGAATTTTCGTTTTCCCACAAAAATCTTTTTCAACAGATACATACGAGACTCGTTTTCAAGTTTTCAACAAATACGTACGAGAAAATAAATTTCATTTTATTTTAATTCACTTCACTTCATTTTTTCCGAGAGTATATTTCTCACACATTATTCCCGACAACAAAAGTCATCTCTTATATAGTTGGGGAACTTGATGGATATGAAATAAAGTGGAAAGAATTTATGTAATATCAAAGTTGCGGCTGGAGACAGGATTTCATTCGAGAAAGGGCTAAAATACAAGTGTATTTTAATTGACCAATTAACTTGCCGCCAAAATGTAGTATGAAATTGGATAAGTTCTTTTTATAGTAACCCAAAAGGGCCATATATGTACTAATATCTATTTTTATATGAGAAGAAAACTTCAGTGTCCAGATACATTAATTGAATTGAGCACCAAAGAAATTTTATTTAAATTCTCAGAGATATTCACTAGTTCTATTAATTATAAGTACTTGAATATAACCTACAAAAACAAATTGAGTTTCTGAAAAAACCATATCATTTTCTTCTTTTTGCTCATCGGTATTTCGGTTGGCACCTTTGCCTTCTAGCTGTTTTGGGTCGGGTGGCGTTATGCCGATGAACCATTGGTCTTTGTAATATTTTTTCAAAGATTAACGAATTTCTTTTGACGAGCCAAAAAAAAATAAAAAATTACTGTATTATTTTCTTGTTACAGTTTTGAAACTTTAAATATATCATTTCCATGTATATGTCTTGCAGACATCATCTAGTAGATTTGCAATGTACTTCTATTTTCTTTTTTAAAAGAAGCCGTAATTTCATCGATATCACTGGAAATTAATAAAATAAAGTGCCTATAATTAATATGAGCAACAATAATTTAAACATTACACCTAATATTAGAAAACTAATTAAAGCTCGGTAACGGACTTGTCATTACTACACAAAGAAACTATCAAGGGGGTGTTTGGGAGCCTACTTTTTAGCTTTTGATTTTTGACTTTTTGGCTTTTTGGCTTTTGATCAGAATGAGTTTTGGATGTGGGAGTAGTGTTTGGGAGAAATGTGGAGAATGTGTTTTGGAAAGGAAAATGAGAAGTAGAAATCAAAAAACACCTCCAAACCTATTTTTGATTTCTGGCTTCTAACATCTAAAATGCAAAAACTGTTTTGGGAGAAAGAGTTTCTGGGAATGGAAGCCAAACAGCCAGAATGAGATAAACAGAAACCAAAAAACTGAAAAACAAGCGGCCAAAAATGGTTGAACATGATAAATTTTTACCCTATTAAGCAGAAAAGTTTAGAAACAATTAACACAGATTTCCGATATTGACGTCCCTTTTATTTATTTATTTATTCCCACATTGTTTAAGGAGAGCCCTCTAAGCACCACATTTTGGCACAATAATAATAAATGTAAACTAATGTTTGACCAACGTCTAGACAGATGACAGACCTATTCCACGAATATATATATTTTTTATCAGCAAATAAAGTAATATTTCATTGACAATAATAAAGAGGGAGGAGAGAAGGAGAACCTAAAAGTTGACACAAAACCAACAAAATTACACCTAATCCCATTGCACTCCCCAATATTCAACCAGGAACCTCTCAATTTAAAAAGTGTACAAGCTTGACATATTGTTCAAACTTTCAAACATTAATAGACTTTAAATCGAATTCGAAATCTGGTATTTTAACACTTTATATAATACATTATCTTATCGTGCTGAGCACTGCAATTTTCGAGCTTGGCTTGAAAGCTATTGAAGCTTAATTAAGAAAGATCTTGTTCAGCTTCAAAAATAAAATTTGACTTTTTGATTAGTTTCACCAGCGCAACATCAATAGAGCTCGAGCATTTTGGTTCGGTTGACAGCCATAGTCGGCCGTATTGGGTTCGGAAGTAGGGGTGCATATACATAGGGTTAGGCTGGTTTCGAAGCTAGATTTATATTAGATAATAACGAGACTTATATGCATGTGCATACTTAGGTCTAACTCATTCATAATCGGGTTTTACTTAATATTCCTATAGCCCTCTTAAAGTTTCATTTTTCATGCCCATCCAACTAGCACATTTATTTTTTCTAAAATACCCGAGGATAAATTAAAGTTACCACCATATATAATACTTACAGTTAGACGAAGACAAAAGAATATATGTATATATATGTTTTAAAACAATAGTATTGTGTTCATATAAGTATAGTGGTGACCTTTTATTTCTTCTTAATATTTTTTGATAGTATAAATTTATATTGCACATTATTGTCATTATTTTATATGGGCCGGACTTAATTTTAAGAGATATTTCCAAGCCAATCCATTTACTAAATAGATTCAAAAACTCAACCCAATCCAATCCGATAGGACTAAATACATATCACAAGCCCTTTAAAAAAAAGAGATGAGTTGGGCGGGCTAACGGAATGGTATGCACCCCTAGTTGGGAGGAGTTTCAACTCCAACTAAAAGGATGGGCTGATTTTTTCTGAAGTGGGCTAAGAGCCTGCTAAATAAAGAGTCCTTTTAAAACCTACTAAACTCACCAGAGGCCCATCAATGACAAGGCCGAATTTTGGGCCTGAATCTCCCATTGTCTTCTTCCATGTTCTTTTTTTTTTTTTTTTTTAACAGCGACGAAAATTTTCATTTATCTCAAAGATAAAAAAAATGAAAAATGTACAATAAGAAAAGAAATGCATTGAGAGAGTTTCAGAAAGTGCACAATACTCTCCTCGTACTGCTACTGGCTAATTCTTAACCTACATCTCTGCCTTTCGATTTCTTTAATAAAAAGGCAAAAAAAATGCAGTTAGCAAATAGTTAACTACACAAAATACAAATGCTTGACAACCCAAAAAATCCACCATAAAGCCTAATCACCGCCAAACCCAATGAATACACCTGAAACCCAACATAATCACCTTAATTATCCCATCTTAATATCTCCTTAAGACTTCATTTTTAAGCCCACTGTCCAACCCCATGTGATCTGTTTGATGTTATTCCTTTTCTTCAATTGAAGTACATTGCATCCCCACCAAAAAAAACACAAAAGGAGGTTATACTTTTCCCAAACACATTATTTGTTAGAAGATATCATTGTCCAGCTAGACCAAAAGTGTTGGTCTTGTGGTCAAGATTTAAAACTTGGGCGTTTGCTCCCACAGTCCCACTAAGATCTCAGGATCGAAACCACCTAGGTGCGGAAGCTAGTTCATTTGGAGCTTTAGTCCGATTTTAATTAGAATCCTCGCAAGTGGACGATGGGATTAAACTTCCAGCTCGATTATTGCTTAAACTGGCCCGGATACGAGACTACGAGAGTTATCATAAAAAAATCATTGTCGGGCTATGTTTTCAAGCATCCATTATATATATAGATCCATTTAGGGTCTTGTGTGATTGGGAGTTTCATAAAAATTATAAAAAAAAAAAAAAAAAGAAGTTTCGAAATCATTTCAGTGATCGATTAATTCTGCTCCCGATGCGATTTCGGCAAAGACGAGTAAATTTTTTTTTTTTTCATACGACATACATCAGCAGGAGTTAGTAGGGAAATCAGTTGGTGGTTTAAAAAACCAAATACGAGTAAGTTAGAAACACATTTTTTCATCTAAAATCTTTATTTATTTTTGTTTTATATAGGAAACACAAATTGTACAGTTTGCAGGAAAACAAATCGTGTAATTATCGTCTATTATCTATCTTATAAAGGGAGAGCGCCCTAACCCTTTGGTTAGCCTCCCTGCAGATTTGTCCAAGAGTACAGCCTGTTCGGGTCAATAGGGGGTGTCCTATGTCTAGCACTGATAGGGGGTGTCCTATGTCCATTAGTAGGGCCTTCCATGATCATCAGGATTGCAATTGTGGAGTCGTCCTCAATCGTCACATTGAAAAGTCCTTTCTCAAGGACAATAGTTAGACCATGGTAAATGCCCCACATCTCTGTCACCAAACTGGTGTTACAGTTAAGTTTCTCGTGGAAACCCAACAGCCACATTCCTCTATGATCCCTAAAGAGTTCACCAAATCCTGCTTTCCCATTACTCTCGTACAAGCAACCATCCGTAATGAGTTTCACTCCAGTTGCACACGGAGGAATCGGAGAAATTAGGGCATTACGAGAATAGCCCTTGTGCAAAGTGAATTTGAATGCTTCAATAATTTCAGAAGAATAAGCAATGAAGTTCCTAGAGCTATGGTTTGGGTTAACTATATTGTCTACTCCGTTCGTCCTAAATTTCTTGTCTACTTTTATTATTTTGAACATCGTTGTTTTTATTTTGGAGGATCATAAAAAATGTTCTAGATTGAAAAATAATTACGTAGTAAGTTAAAAATGACACGCTCCGAAAATAGATACAGAGTACCTTTTACGTTTGAAGAAAATACTATGAGAACAAAAGGGGTATGTTCACAGGGATAAAAAGGCAAAACAAAAGTGCAGATGTAAAAAAAGGCGATTGAGTACAAAAAATGCTACACCTTGATGAACTCCAGGTGGGTGAACGGCGAGCGCCTCGGTCATCATGATCTAAATCGTTCCGTTTGTAAATCTCCTTTAGTAAATAATTCAAAAAGGAATTCCAATTGATCAGATATCATTATTCTCTTGGTCGAACAATAATATTAAACCAAAAATGGAGAGTGACTATAAATTTAAAAATATAACTATTACACCAATCTATCTTGATCGTGTAGATATTAATGTCCGATTAATTTGATTTTTACTTAAATTGTAGTATTCAACAAAGTCGACAAAATGAACGATTCAAATTACAATAATGAAATTTTGGTTGAACACCCTAGAGGCCTGCTACACCACGAAATGCATTAGCACAACATAGATATCCTTGTCCATACACTTTCAATTGTCGTTCTCTAAAGCAAACGCGACCCCTCCTTTCAAAATCCAAGATAGGCTAATGCTGTTTTTTTTGTCTACATGAGGTGCCCTTGCTTGGAAGGACATGGATTCTAGGTCACCTCAAATCATAGGGCAAAAATGTGTGCATTTTTTAGTGGTGCCTTTTTGGATAACTTAAAATGGAGGGGGTGCTCTGACACTATCTTGTTCTGCTCTACTAGACTACTACTGTTATCCTCAAAACTTGATCGGGGTCTGTAGTGAGTGAGCTCACTACATACATATAATAAGCTCTCTCGGCCGATCGTCTAAATTAGAGTTAAAGTAAATGTAAAAGTATTTTTTTAAAAGGGACGGATCCAAAGGGGGGCAAGCGGGGGCACGTGCCCTCGCTGACCCCCCACTCGTCAATGTAAAAAATAATAATTAGGAAAATAAGTTTTGTATATATATTATTTGTGTCAAGATCTAGTAACGTAGCCTGAGTGTTGCCTGGTGGTAAGTTGCACTACCTCTATGTTGAAGGTCGCATGTTCAACTCCTGCCTCCCTCTTTTTTAAGCCACAAAATTGAAAGATTTATCAAACAAGGGTGATTGTTGAGATTTGAACCCTCTGCCTCCCTCTTTTTTAAGCCACAAAATTGAAAGATTTATCAAACAAGGGTGATTGTTGAGATTTGAACCCTCGACCTGTGATTCCAAAATTAATATCTTCCTTCTTGGCACTAGACCAACAACACTCATTATACAACAAATGAGTAGTTTTATTATATATTTTGAACTTATAATGGTGATAATAATTCCCCTAGTATTTTTTTCCCTGAATTTTAATTTTCTCCCTTCTTTTTAAGAAAATGATACAAAATGATGAGAAAATTATTTAACTTGCGTATTTTTTAATTTAGAGATCTTTTACAACGGTCCATAGCCTTCAATAATTTCTTATCTGATATTAGGTTTAGAATTAATCTTACACGATTTCTTGTCACTAGCAAAATCATTGACTTGAAAAAAAAATTACACGATTACAATTAAAAAGATGCCCCCTCTGGGATGGATTTCTGGATCCGTCCCTGATCCGGACCATTGATCACCGATCGAACTGCCGAGGGAACTTACTACACGCATGTAGTGAGCTCACTCACTACAGGGCCGAACTCACCTAAAGCAACTTTTTTTTTTTTTTTTTTGGTTAAATAAAGCAACTGTATGTCGTGGCCCCTCAAGAATCAAGTCAGAAGTTTGGTGGTTGAGATATTTAACGTATTGTTTTGTTTTATTAGTTGAACTTATTAATCAAATAGTACTAAAATGTTTTGGATTGAACAGAATGGGAGAATTTTCAAGCAGAAGTTTTTGGACTCATGTTGTCTTGGCTCAAAGATCAACAATGATATCAGAGATTCACGAGGTGTTTGACTAGAGCAATTTTTAAAATAAATTGATTTTTCACGGTTTTTTATGTGATGTATTGTGAGAGGATAACCAGTCTCGATTTTTGAAAAAAATTGTTTTTTGTTAGTGAAACACTCCTCAATAATGTCTTGGAGAAATGTGTGCCTAAAGAGAATGGAGACGTTTGAAGAGTATGGAATGTGCCTCATGTGATGCTTGAAGCTGCTCCCTGTAATTGCCCTAGCATAGCTACTGTTGTATACGGATTTTGGTGTTGGATTGGGCATGGCCTGGTAAACCATGTTGCTTCGTTTTGTTTCTAATGGTCATGCATGACCAGCAATAGTGTGTCGATCTATGTTGCACCGATACGACATTGACACGATACCAACACTTCGACGGATGTGGGGTTGCTACTTTTCCCATCCTGTTTTTCAGCCTAAAACAACGTCATTTTGGACGCTTAAAAAGGCACAAAAAATTTCCCTCAAAACTACGTCGTTTTGGGTCCTACTAAATTGTACCCAAAAAAAAAAAAAAAAATTTACCTCAAAACTATGTCGCTTGCCGTTACGATTTATGTCTACAAATTTTTGTATTTATTGTGAACAGACTTTGAATATGTTGCATAGTCTTTCATAGCATAGAGTACTTTGTAAACCTTAAAATGTTGTCCTAAGATGTTTTAAATGTGACTGTAATTGTCAAGTTTTTATTTATAAGTTGTAATAAGATGCGGTTTAAGCCAATGGGTTTTCCCTAAGAAGTTGGTGAAAGATTGTCCACTTACGATCTATCCAAGGATGGAGCCAGAGGGGGACAAGTGGTGCCGGCCGCCACCACAAGGTTTTCAAAAAACGCAATTATTATATAGAAAATAAATTTTATCCCTGAATTGTATAGACTCGCCATCACTAGATTTTTTTAATCTTTCGTCTCATAATACAGTTTGTCTTTTTTTTTAAGTACATATTTTCGCCACCACAAATGTAAAATCCTGGCTCCGTCCCTGGATCTATCTCTTCACTTTTTGTATTTATCGTGAATAGACTTTTATTTTGTTGTATGGTCTATTAGAGTAAATCGTAATTCATAAATAACCCTTAATCATCTACCCTCAACTGTTTAGTATGTGATCGATGCCAAGTTATCAAATGGAATGCACCTTGCAGCAATGAATAAAGTGTGGCCAAAAGGGCAAAAAAGTGCACATAATATTTGAGCCAAATTGCGAGAGCATAATATTCAAGGGACTACGAAAACACTCAATCAGATAGACAATTATTGAGTAAAGTTTTAGTGTACGCAACATTTTTTGTTGGAAGAAATTGACGGTTGCCAACAAATCACATCGAGGAAAATTCAAATTGAGAGGCAACAGTTAGACCTTGTTCGTTTTGGGTTGCGACCGGTTTTCTCAATTATTACTCAATCATTATTCACATTTTCCTCCCGTTATTACTCCTATTTTCAAATATTATTCTCATTTCACTATTTATCTCTCTCTTTAATCATTACCACATATTTTCAATCATTATCCCAATTTCTCCCTCCAATCATTACTCAAAAACCAAAATCCAAACCCAAACCAAACAAGGTCTTAATACCAACCACATTGCAAACACGGTGCGTGCGTTGATGGGTTTGTGGACTCCCTCTGGGAAGAACAAAAATGGTTGACTTAATCTACAAATGATCCGAGTCGTTTAATTAATTCTAATATATCTAAGATGTTGTGTGTAAAACCGGCTCAATTAGATAGCTGTAAATACTTCATCCAATCTTCTAATTTTTCATTTCGAATTCACAATCCTGAATCTCAATGAAAAGTTGGACATTTAAATGAAAATTTTACAGCTATCTGATCAAGATAAATTTTTTTCAAGCCAAAGAGGAGAGAGCCAAACAAGCAAAATGAAAAAATAAAATAAAAAAGATACATAAAAGCTCCCGAACACCCCTAAGTGGCTTTTAAACGAAAGATGTTGAGATATTATTTTTTTGATCTGACCAAACATTTTATAAATTGTAATTTTTACATTATTTGTACAAAATATTAAGTTGTCTACGTACATGTAAAAACCTAATCAAATCATGCAGTGTATTGGAAAATTCTCGTGTTCGAAAGTGGGGTGGCACCTACCCCTATCCCCTCCCTCTATGTCACTCCGCCAAGTGTTTATATTCTGATGAGCAAAGAAAGAGAAATACACTAATAATTTTAATCTGTCCCAGTCAACCGTGTGAAGAAGCGTGACAATTAGGCGCCGACCGAGCTTTATTTTTACATAATCATTCATTAATTTAAAGAAAGTGAAAACAGAAATTTGAGGCCATGATGTGCCCAATTGGCATATTGGGGACCACTTTCGAATTATGTGATCCCGGGTGGGTGTGGATGCCATTTTCAATATCACGAGGGTTCCTTTCATTCTGGTTGTACATTTTCATTCGAGTAAGGCTCGTGGTCCGGATCGGATCAGATTCTGATAACTTCAACGACCGAATCACAAGTCATGGTTCCAAGAAAATGTTATCTGTGTCCTGACCAAAATTTGTACGGTTCAATTTTAATCCGATCATTGAGTCATGGTTTGGTTCCGATTTTATCCACATATTACATACTACATTCCAAAAAGCTACCATCAGCGAAATTGTTCATTATAGTAAACACTAAACAATCAGGTACTGGGCTTCGTCTAGGCAGGGGTGGTCTTTTAGTTGGTGCAAGCGCGAATGTAACAAAGCAGCTCATTGGATTGCCACTAACTGGTGTAATAGGTTTTTGTCGCTTTCTCGGGGTTGTATTCCGCCCCCCCTTGAGTCTGTTTGAAGGACTTGTCCTAGTGCTCTCATTTGAATATATCTTGCCATTTTCAAAAAAAAAAAAAAAAAGCTAAAAAAAAAAAAAAAAATGAAGCTTACAAGTTCTAACATCAAAATTCAAAGCATAACACTAAAGCAGCCAAATTCCATAGTAGCAGCTATGGTTAAAGACTAAACAATCAAAAAGCAAAAACAAAAGGAAAAAAAAAAAAAAAAAAGAGAAGCTTACAAGTTCTAACATCAAAATTCAAAACATTAGCCAAGCATTACACTAAGAGGCTGTTTGGCCGCCCCCTTTTTTGGATTTTTCAATTTTGCTTATCACCTTTTGATTGTTTGGGGGTTGTCTCCAAAAACACATTCTCGGAGAATGAGTTCTCTGTTTTTCATTTTAGAGAATAGAAGTTAAAAAGAGGTGTTGAGGTACTTTTCGCATTCTCCACTTCCAAAGAATATTGGCTTGCTGCTGTGCAGCCCTATGCACAGCAGCGTGTTGTGCATCCTATGGCGCCGCCGCGCCGGCATCTTTCCGACGATCGGAAACGTTCACTGCGTAGAGCTCGTCAATTACTACAAGAATATTAAAAATCAACTCGATCTGATATTGTTAAGTGTCTTATCAGAATACAAATACTTTGAAAAAAAATGGAATACAAATGAACACAAACACTGGATCAAAACCTCTGAACCCATGCCTTTTCAAGTTATTTGTGTTCCGACGAGGCACTTAACGATATCCGATCGAGTTGATTTTTGGTATACTATTACAGTACTCGACGAGCTCTACGCAATGAACGTCTCCGATAGTTGGACAGATGCCGGCGCGGCGGCGCCATAGGCTGCACAACACGCTACTATGCAGGGGCTGCACAGCAGCAACCCCAAGTCCACTTGCAAAATGCATTCTGCATATTTCTCCCAAACACTCCTCCCAAATTCAAAACACATTTTGACCATAATCTAAAAAGCCAAAAAATCAAAGAGTTGAAAATGAAAAGCTGAAAAGTAGGCTTCCAAACACCCCCTAAAGTAACCAAATTCCATACTAGCTGCTACGGTTATGATTTTAGGTTTTGATAGAAAACTAGAAAGCAAATCAAAGGAGTATGCATATTGTATACACGATATTTTCCCCTTGGGAATAAATTGCAATCTACCCTTTTAAGTTTTATATGAATACACTACATCACATTAAGGTAAAATAGTTAAAAATAATTTATGATAATAGATAAGATTAAAATTATTTACTAAACATTACATACATATGTATTTATATTTTTATGTAATTTAATCATAAATATCTCATGGTCCAGTTCGGTTAATCTACAGTTTCATAAGGAAAATCTGTTGATTGAACCGTTTGCTTTGGCTAAAAAAACCAAACTGGTTCTTTTTTTGTCCTTATTCAAAATTTTCCCATTTGTTGGTGTTTATTTTTTGAGGTTTATTAGTTTGTCTCGACGAGAGGAATCTAAAAAATAGAAAATTATTAACCAAACTTAAATTTTTGTGAATAAGACAAAAATAATCCAAAGAAAAATAAAAAATTAGATTATTTTTGTCTTGGGGGTGTTCCACTAATTGGTTTTTTAGTTTTTTGGTTTTTTTTTATCTTTAGTTTTTCAAAAAAACCAACTAGTTCCACTAACAAGTTTTTGGTTTTTTGTTTTTTTTAGTTGTGTTATGAAATTACAAATCTACCCTTCTACCCAAACAACTATTGCTCTCTTTTTTTTGAAGGGAGGGCAGATTCATAATTTTACATGATTAAAGTACATGTACTTGATTGTGCAATGATTTGATTTTTTTTTAGGTTAGTGGAATGAAGTGGTTTTTTTGTTGGTTTTTTGTGGGGGTTTTTTTAGTGGAATGAAGTAGTTTTTGATTTAAAACAAAACTAGTTTTTTGTTAGTGGAACAAAACTAGTGAACTTTTTAACGATTTTAATCTTAATTTTATACTTTGTAGATTCCTCTCGTCAAGACGAACCAATAAACCACAAAAAAAATCGACGCAAAACTAACAAATGTAAATTACTTGTAAAAAAAAAAACCAATTTTGGTATACACCCCTCAAACATGAATCCACTCCTAAGCGTGATTTTGGTCTCTGGTCGAAAATGGCCCCGGAGTCTCTCTACCATGTCTTCCCATTAGCAACTCGCGCAAGGTCAAAGTTCAACACAGATTTGAAACCTCAAGGTAAGATAAGGCTAGGCTGATTTTCAAAGGGGAAACTTTAAGAAATCCCAATAAACACCCCCACCAAACAACGACAAACAGAACACAAAAGCTAAAAAAAAATATAACTGTGAAAAAGAGGCAAAAAAAAAAAAACTTCTCTTGGTTTATGTTTGTTGTGCCAAAACTTGAAATAGAGAATATAACCAAACCAGCAAGAAAATAATACACAGGATTTACGTGGTTCCCCCTCAAGTACGAAGCTCTAAAGGTACGTGCAAGGTACATCCACCCCCACTGTAAGAAAATAGAAAGAGTCGGTTATACTTGTAACTCCACTTGAAGCACCCAATAGATATATAGGAACAAGTCTTTGAGAGCGACCTACAGAGCATTAATGTCTCCCATAAACGAAAGAGACGACTCCAAACTCTAGATATCTCAAATCCCAAGAAAAGACAAAACCCTACGAGACGATAAGGTTCCTATTTATAAGAAAATACAGAAAATTAGGTTAAAACCGTAAAAAACTTGCAACCACACGTAATCCGTACGGAAGTTGGTCAAAACTGCCTGGGCGGGTTTGATTTTCACCCGGGCTGGATTTCCAAAAATCAGCACCGGCCCTGGCCTAAAGCGGGAGGTGCGGCCGCTTTAGGCCCAAAAAATTATGCAAAAATCAAGGGCCCACTCCAATATATAAAAATTTTATTATATATAGATGATTTTCCGAATCATAACAGAACTTGGCTTCTGTCCCAGCGGTCAACATGCATTGCTGAGAACCATGAGGGCGTGAGTTCCATTCTTGGTAGCAGCAAAAGTTCTTTTTCTGGCTTTTGTGCCTTTTATATTCCTTTTTTCTATTAGCTCCTTTTGACAGAAAATCAATTAGTCTTTTATATTATCTTTTCTTATTTTTCTATTAGATTAAAAATGTTAAAGAATTCTCTTCTTGTTATAAATATTACTATCTTACAATTAAAATTAACAATGTGATTAGTTTGAAAATGAGCATGACTTGTTATTTTGATTCTTTTTGCCATAATGGTATAAAAAAAAATTTTGTTTTAGTCAACTTACGAAGCTAAAATACCATGTTTACTAGTCACCTATATTGAATATTTTGGGGGAAAAAAACTAAGGGGCCCATTTATCAAAATTCGCTTTAGGCCTCTATAATCTCAGGGCCGGCCCTGCCAAAAATCCACCCGAAGAACCTAATCTGCCAAATCCGCCTAGGCAGCCCTGAATCCAGCCAGGGCAGTTTTTCTAGAAGCAAAACCCTGGTCCAAAATTGCAAACTGCTCGCGACGAATTTCTGTGCATTTTTTGAAGCCTTTTTTGAAATGTCAATTCAACGCACAAAGCTCTAACAATGTCTCCAAAGTGTAAAAACTTGATCTTAGCTTCATTAACAAACAACTCCTCTTATTAAACCTGGGTCGTATTCTCACTGCCATTGCATAACCGAAACATATCATAAGGGGAGATTAGAAAGCTGTCATAGAGATTAGAGGAGGACTAGAACTGGTAAGCTGTCAAGTAATGACACTTTTTGCGATCTTGGAATTCTTTAATTACCTCTAGGTAAGTTAGTAAGAAAGATATAACAGCATGTGAGTAAATATTAATTTTTATACAAGCTTATGGCATGAGATTAGAAAAATAAAAACAGGCTGAAGCCTAAAGGTATTGTTAAGTTAAAAGGGTAACCCCAGGCGTTGGCTCAATGGTCATGACTTAAAACTTGAGGCTTTTTGCTCCGTCCTAAATACCCATGTTCAAATCTCCATTGTGTTATTAGCTCCAATAGAGTTTGTAAGTTTTGCTCCAGTTTTAAATGGGCCTCTTGTTAGTGGATAATTGGTTTCTCGAGATTTAGTCTAAGGGTATGTAATATAACCCGAACACCTTGAGATATATATAAAATAAGTAGTTGATAAAGCTACCAACTTAGGATATACTGTGGTTGAAGATTTTTTTTTTTTTTTTTTGAAAGAGTAGGAGAGTACAAATATAAATTACATCATGCAACAATCACACGCAAGTGGAGAGATTCAAAATAAACTCCACAATCAGTACAAGACCAACCCAACAAATAATGTCATTAATGGGAGAAATAGTCTAACAAATACAAAGAGAATAACAACTACATGCGGGTGGGAAGAGATTCGAACTCTTGAGATTTAGGAGTCTTGGTCAACTAAGCAAGTCCCAGTTAATTCGAATCCGTTTGGTTACCGGATAGAAAATGGAGACTCAATGAGTGAGTTATCCTCGGGTCTCATTTATTCCGCATTAGATTTGTAATCGAGAGATTTGATGGTAGGATTCTCAATTATTGTGGGATAACCCCATCCCATTAATGGATAGTTAGGATAGCGTAGAATAAGATCAAAATTTACATACCTTAGATTAGGGAGATTTTTGGGTACGGGAGGGTACCACGTGTTACCCTCTCGGCACATTCGGGCTGTCCAAACAATGCAATCAACGGTCTAGATTGAAAGTACTGTCCAGATTTTAAAAAAATAGAAAAGAAAAGAAAAAGTGTGTTTTCATCCAAGCCATCCGATGCATTTTTGGACGGGTTTGGATGTGCCGAAAGGGCACCACATCACCCATACCCTATTTGCACCCAAAATTTTCTCCTTAGATTAGGACAGCGATTTTGTTCCCAGCAAACATGAAATTGGGTAGTGACGTTATTGGTGCCACAAGCTAATCCTTATCCCTTATTCCCCCTCATGTTTTTGTCACAATTAAATGTGACTTAAACCCAAGATGTTGGTCTGGTGGTCAAGACTTGAGATTTAAGGGCTTGTTCTCTTTTATGTTATCACCTTCTTTGAGGCCAGTGGGTGGAGAGATTGGGTTACAAGATTGGTCGAGATGCACGTAAGTTGGTTTAAACATCTAAGTTATAAAAACAATTTAAACGAGACTTTAATGTTTAGTTTGCTAGGACAGAGAGGCGTGATTTAATATTTTTTTGATGTATACTACGCGTTGAGAAGATTTTGGGTGCGTGTAGGTATCATATGGTGGTATCGAGCATGCATTCCGACTGTTCAAAAATGTTTTAGAGAGTCCCAAATTCTTCTCCAATGCTTTTGTATAAGCATGATGTTTGGATTTGAGTATTACTTATCCGAACATTTATGTTCTCATCACACGCATTGAAGAGCGATTCTCATTCTCTTTACTCTTCTCGTACCAAAGTGAGTATAACATCCCATGTATTTGACCAGGAAAAAAAAAAAAAAAAAGAGGGTATCCATGTGTTTAGGTTAAGTTTCCACTATGGTATTTTCAGTATTTTCGGTATTTTCGGTATTTTCTCACAAATGATCATTCCTTTCACATACATCACAAAAATATTATTTAGAGGAAATTATACCCACTTTTGACTACAGTGGGCATGCGGCATTTCATATTGAAACTCACCCTTTGTATAACCCACTTGTTTATGAAACTCTGGAAGAAGGGATAGCGAAATTGCACCAATATGCAGCCATCACTTTTTTATTTACACCATCACGTTTTCGGCTTTCAGGTCTAAAAATTAATTGGATCTTATCTAATATATATATATAATTCCTATAAATTATAATTTAGGGAATTACTAAAATAGATTGGATGATCCTATTATAAGACCATGTTGTGGGCCTGTCTCACTCAAAGTCACTTCGATAACTTAAACTGTTTACTTTTTATGAATCATGAGGATATCATTATATGTCAACAGATAACGTTGATCCAATGTCTATTGATTTCATTATGCAATTCATTAATATTTATGTAAAGATAGATGCTATGAGTTTCGATTCTTCGATCCAGTATCACATTTTTTTTCAAAGATAAAAAGTATTTTAAATCATATCCACTCGTATCATACATTCAATATATAATTAACTTAACGTGATGAATATTTTCTATGGGATTTTAAAATCAACCATACCGGTTGTCAAAGTAAAAGTGAAAAAAAAAAAAAAAAACTCGAATAATCTTAACTGGACAATCTACTCCTTTGAAAGGATTGGGGAGGATATCCAATTCTGGCCTTATATATTCTCATCAGGAGGTTGCGAGCCTAATTTTCTACTTTTAGCATTTTGCATCTTGTATTTTTAGTTTTCTATATTATGACCAGAATATATCATTATAGAGGGAAAAATTGAGCGAGGAAAGTGACACGCAATTCGAGACAACACGTGCATGAGATAGTCGAGCATGGTTATCTGAGCATGCTAACCAAAGCTTGCTAACTTGAGCTCGCTGATTCGACCGTGGTGACCCGAGCTCATTGATCTGGCCATGGTGACCTGAGCATGGATATGGCCATTGACCTCGGCCGAGAATGCCGTGCCCGAGACCTTGGATGGGTGCTCGAGCATGGGTGGTTGGATGTCCAGACCAATTTGCGCGTACCTCAACTAATTCTGGGGCCCTAGAGGTAACGATCGGGCATAGCCCCCAATGATCCCAAGAGATTACTGGCAAATCAAGTCCACTACAATTCATTCCAATTCCAGCACTATTTTCCCAAATAAACGTAAGCAAAGCCGATAACAACACGTTTTTCGTCTAAGAAAAAGGACGAAACACAACCTCCCCCCTATACGTATGAACCATCCAACCATCCTGATGGAGTTAAAAAAATTCAAGGAACAATTACCGAGATTTTTCATTGTGTAAATCGATACTTTTCAAAAAAGTAATTTTTCCATACTTAGTTTTTGAACAACAAACAAGGGTGCATCGATAAAGAGGTGACCTGACGGTGCCACGGCCTGTGTCATCCGAGTCTCGGACAAGAGACGATGATGAAGGATCGATCAAGCTTCCTCGAAGAATGGGAACACGACAGAGAGAGACGTCAATTCCCTAAAAATTGACCCAATCGATGTGTTCCGCCCCGGCCGACTTGGCAGGGCCTGAGTAGGTCACGACCATGCCACTCACGCGGTGATGGCAAGGTAGAGCCAAGTCTTGACCATGCCCGATAGCGGTAACAACAAGATCAGGGTAGACTTTGACCATGCTGTTCATTTCGGATTACTAAAAGATTTTGAGGCTTGGTGGCTAAAGAACAAAGGATTGCCGCATAAAGATACTATTGGAGTAGCACCCGTGGGACCATTGCGGGTGTCGCGAGGGCCGCAGCTTGACAGTACAAAAGGAATTTTCGTGTAGGATTATATGACATGTGTCCAGAATTTATGAGTCTATTTAGTCCTTGAAGAGGGTGTAAGCTCCATAGGCTGAGCTCCTTTTTCGGTTGGCAATTCCATAACACAATATCGAGTTGTACTTTTTAGTTTCAATATTCTAGATGCGTCTGTTTAGGATGTGGAAGGAATCATGTTGTTTTTGTACTGGTGCTCAAGCACATTTTTCTCTCGTGTCAAGCACATTGGCTGTTGGCAAAGCTCTAGCATAATGCTCAAGCACTTTCATGTCTCGGTCCAGCAAGTAGGCTGTTAGGAAAGTGCTCGAGCACCTTCAATGTGCTCAAGCAGGCGGCAAAACAAGTTATAAAAGGGCAGCAGCTAGGGTTAAACATACACATCTTGTGCAGCCGATTTTTTACGTCAAAAGAACAAGGAGAGAGAGAGAGGGTTGCAGCTGTTGCATCATTGTGGTATGGCTTGGAGTTCTTGCATGAAGTTTTGAGCAACCAAATCAAATACTCCAAGATCTTGTTCAACTTTTGATTCAATTGTTCTTCCGGTGGATTTCTGGAAGTATCTCGGAAGGCTTGAGGATTCAAGGCTTGCAGCAATCAAACACTTGGTGCGATGAACGTGGATTCGGCAATCGGGTCTTGGGTCAATTGAGAGGATTTTCAATTGTAAGTATAGGTCGATTGTAATCGCACAACGGTATTTTTTAGTGTTTTGATTCCTTCCCGTGGTTTTTACCCTATTCGGGGTTTTCCACGTATATCGCGTGTTCATAGATTATTGTTTATTTTCTGTGATCTCATTAATCATCGTGATTAGCTAAATAAGTTTTTTCAGAGGGGTCAAGCCATCTATAAATATTACATCCCTCATACATTTCAGGGGACCTGTTTGCTAGATCTCGAGAGTAATACTAGAGAGAGAATATTCTCTAGAGAGTAGCTACTCTCATCCTTTGTTCACTTAAGGGAAATCGTGCCAAGGAATTTTTCCGACTGTTCTAACCTTGTTCTTCACTGGTCCCCAACTCATCACGTAGAGGTGCCATAAATTATGGAATAATTGGTCCCTTTCTTTTGACTTCATCCAAAAACCTAAAAGTAGAAATTGGGAAACGGAAATGGGAAAAGTAGGTATCCAAACACAAAGTTGGTTCTTGTCAAGTGTTCTTCCATCCAGTGGTGTCAAGTTTTTCATATTTGTGGGCTTATCCTGGGCTCACAACAATGATTGAGACCGTTTATTTTGTAGAGCTCGTCGAGTTCTTTAAGCTTTAAAAAAATCAAGTTCAATGAATACGGATTAATAACTTGACAAAAAACATTTAAATTGAAACAAATGGGTCTCATTTAGTGTGCCTTACGCATTTGTTTCAAAGTAAACTTGTGTAATTTTAGTTATTGATAGGCGTCCACAGAACTTGAGGTTGTGTTTGGTTTGAGTTTTAGATTTTGAGGGGGTGTTCCACTAATTGGTTTTTTAGTTTTTTGGTTTTTTTTTATCTTTAGTTTTTCAAAAAAACCAACTAGTTCCACTAACAAGTTTTTGGTTTTTTGGTTTTTTTATTTGTGTTATGAAATTATAAATCTACCCTTCTACCCAAACAACTATTGCTCTCTTTTTTTTGAAGAGAGGGCAGATTCGTAATTTTACATGATTAAAGTACATGTACTTGATTGTGCAATGATTTGGTTTTTTTTTAGGTTAGTGGAATGAAGTGATTTTTTTGTTGGTTTTTTGTGGGGGGTTTTTTAAGTGGAATGAAGTAATTTTTTATTTAAAACAAGGGAGAGTTATTATAGGGTCCACTATAACTATTTCCTAACACTTGTGGTCCACATGACTTTTTCCTAAGACATCCAGTCCACTCATGCATCTAAAATACAACAATACCCCTCCAGACACAAACTTCTCCCCTGTCCCTTCACATCCCTCTCTCTCTAAAAACACACCACTGCAGTGCTCGTGTTGAGGAAAAATCATCAGAACTCCAACGGAAATCTCGTGATGGGACAGGTGATGATTCTGAGGAGAGGGGAGTCGCTTGACTCGACGGTTAACAGCGGTGGTGGCCGTCGACTAACGGCGGAGAAGAAAACTGCCGCCATTGATGATTCGGATCCGTGACCTCAAATCCGTTATCCTCTCTCCGGCGCGATCTCCGGTGGCTGGTGAACGACGTGACGTGTACGCCGGATCGGCGGTGTCGATGTCGCCGTCGCCTCGTGCCCTACCTCTCCCGTTGTTCTTTAGTAAGAAGAAGGTTGTTGATGACTCCGCTACCAGAGACCTCCGGTGACTTCTCCTGCTCGATTGAGGCTCGTTGCTCCGTTGTTTCCTAGATCCGTATAGATCTGGAAGTATCTCAATAAGTCCGTATATAACTCTCTCTCTCTCTCTCTCTCTCTCCATCAAAGACTTCCGGCAAATTCTTCTCCGGTTTTCAAAACCGATGTCGTCTTCTAGACAATTATTAGATCTGAAAGTATCCTTTTAATCTGTATATGTAACTCTCTATCTTTCATCCCAAATACAAAAACAAAAACTCGCCACGTTGTCTGCTTTAAATTGTTTTTTTTTTTCTTTTCTCCTCCCAATGCTCTTGCTTATGCTTTTTCTTTTGTTTATTTGTTTTTTGGACATGCAAGTTCACAGCTAAAAAGTAATCCTCATTAAAGATAGCCACATCTTTTGAGTATAGATAACCATATCTAATGCAAAAAAGTGGATTAGAGGTGTTATGGAAGTATGAGGTTTTATGTTAAAAGCAGAGAGTTTGTGCTGCTACCTTGTAGTGCTTGGGTGGTTGAGGACTTGATCCCAAGTAAGTTTTTTAAACAAAAATATGCCCAGATAACCACATCTGATAAGTGCAGATAACCACCTCTTGCAAGTCAAGATAACCACATCTGATCCTAAGTACGTTTTTTTAACAAATGACACAGTTCAGATAACCACATCTGCGCCGGTCAATTTTCCGGCGAAGTCCAATTTTCTGGCGACTTTTCCGGCGCCGATAGGATTTTCCGACGAACTTTCCGGCGAAGTCCAATTTCCCGACGACTTTTCCAGCAAACTTCCCGGCGCCGTCGACTTTTCCGGCAAAGGTATATTATGTATTAAATTTAATGTAAGGGTACATTTGTCTAGTAAAAAAATAGAATGAACCTAAGAGAATAAAAAAAGTGATTTGGTGAATTAGAGATGTTATGAAAACATTAGGTGGACTAGAGGTGTTATAAAAAGCTATAATGGACCCTATAACAATTCTTTATTAAAACAAAACTAGTTTTTTGTTAGTGGAACATGTCCTGATTTTTGTAATGATTGGAGGGGGAAATAGGGTTGCTAATTAAAAATAAGAGTTAATGATTAGAGAGAAAAATAAAAATAATATTTAAAAATAAAAATAATAATTAGATAATAATTGAAAAAACTGAGTCCTGAAACATATAACGAACCAAGCGTGACTTTCTTCATGCTTGATGGAAGGGACCGTCATATCTTTCATAATCGGCGCGTGGAGGAAGTCAGCGCGTGGAAAAATCTAGTCCCTACAAAAAAGCTGAGGCCCTGTCCTTCCGCACATGTTCTGATACGTCTCTCAAAACTGGAAGCCTTGGAAACATCCTCATGTTCCCAGCCTCTTTTAGCAAACATCTCTCTCTCTCTCCATCCCTTCAGTGCCCCCCAGCTAAAGAAGAAGGAGACGACAGTACATTGACCTGAGTGTCTGCTTCTTGGTCACTGTTTTCTCTTACTTTATTTTTTAGGGATTTACAAGTATGAACTCCCCATCTGCCACTCATTATAATTTTAAATTGTCTATTTATGTCTATAGATATCTCTTTGACTAGTCTATTTTCAACTTCTTCGAACAGTGTATCAAGAACGTAAATTCATTTGGTGTTTGTAGATTGCTTTCTGTCCAAATCATCAATTCTTCTTGAATTAATCATGGGTTTTTGTGGGTTTTGTCTAATTTTGGGTCAATGCTTCTGGAATCTGGAATTGAGTCAGTTATTTGAACAGATAAGGTTTTAGTGGTATCTAATGACTCTGTTACATTTTACCAGATTTGACCTGGGTTTTCTGGAATTTGTTACCTGGATACTGGACAGAATTCCTTCAGTAATTGGGTAGTCTGGTTGTTCAATTGGTAGATTTGGGTTGCTTTTCATTGAGGCAGATTGAAGTGATTAATTCCAGTGGATTTTCTTACATTCAGCTGTGTTGAGGTTGAAACTGATGAAGCCTTGGGTAATTCTGGTATCTGGGTCTTTTTCTGTGTACTGGTTTCATTGATGGGTTGTGTTTATTCAAAGTCCTGCATTGGTGAGATATGCACACCTAAAGAAGTCAGGGTTAAGGAAAGAGAAAATGTCAGGGCAGCCGAGTTTCCTGTGTTCTCACCTGATTCCTCAGATCGAGGAGGAGAACATGGGGATGAATTTAATGAGTTTGGTGGAAATAGGGATTGTGAAGTAGGTATCACAAGGCTTTCTAGGGTTTCGGGTCAGTTTCTGCCTCCGGAAGGGTCACGGACAGTTAAGGTTCCGTCGGGGAACTTCGAATTACGGTACTCATATTTGTCTCAGAGAGGGTATTACCCTGATGCCCTTGATAAAGCTAATCAAGATAGTTTTTGCATACACACTCCTTTTGGGACAAACGGTGATGACCATTTCTTTGGGGTTTTCGATGGGCATGGGGAATTCGGGGCTCAATGCTCACAGTTTGTGAAGCGGAAGTTATGTGAAAATTTACTCCGGAATAGTAGGTTTCGCACTGATGCAGTTGAGGCGTGTCATGCTGCATTCTTGGCAACAAATTCCCAGTTGCATGCTGATAGTATAGATGATAGCATGAGTGGGACAACTGCAATTACCATATTGGTTCGTGGTACGACACTGTACATAGCTAATTCTGGTGATTCTAGGGCTGTAATAGCTGAGAGAAGAGGGAAGGATATTGTAGCTGTTGACTTATCAATAGATCAAACTCCATTTCGGGCAGATGAACTTGAACGGGTTAAGCTTTGCGGAGCAAGAGTTATGACTTTGGACCAGATTGAAGGGCTTAAGAACCCGGATGTGCAGTGCTGGGGCACTGAAGAAGCTGATGATGGTGATCCTCCTAGACTTTGGGTGGAAAATGGGATGTACCCTGGTACGGCCTTTACAAGAAGTTTAGGTGATTCGATTGCTGAGACAATTGGGGTTGTTGCAAACCCTGAAATCGTTGTTTTGGAGCTTACACAAGATCATCCTTTCTTTGTAATTGCCAGTGATGGGGTGTTTGAGTTCCTTTCTAGCCAAGCCGTGGTTGACATGGTGAGGTATCCTTTCTTTTCTTATTTATGTCTTTGTGGTTGAGTTACCAGTTGTCCTGAAAGCTTATGATCTTAGGAAATGGGCCCAATGAAGTACAAATAGTTCTTATGCCCTTCGCTTGTCCAAACTGCACATCATGGTTTGGACTTCAGATAGCTGAGTCAGGTTTGGTGGATTTGTTGTGAAGGTGGCATACTTCCATGTATGTACCATATCTTTATTCATTTCCATTGAGCAAGTTTAGGATGCTGTCATTTTGAATCTGTATAATGTCTCTATTTGTAGGAAAGAAAATATCATGTAAAATAAATTGCTACTTGTATCATTATGTGAGCCTGCAGTTCCAGGATATTTTAATATCCTACTGACACTGGTATTGTCCTGAAGTTGTTTCACCTGAGTGTATCAGGTATATTTTTAGCATTCTAGCACTCATTAGATAATTAGTCTTTTCCAATGAGATTTCTTGCTGGTTGTCAAGGTGTATGGTTTCCAGCTTTCTGGTTTTTTATGTAAGCCTTTTTGAATTTGTTTTGGTTTAATTTTGTTTGACCGGTTTCCCCGTGAAATTTGGTGGCACCCTTATTTATCTACTAGATGCAATTCAACAGCACATTTGTGTCCCCAACCCCCCTCCCCCGGGCCGCCGCTAGCAATCAAATTCGATAACTCTGCTTCTTAATTTCCAGGTTGCTAAATACAAGGATCCACGTGATGCTTGTGCTGCAGTTGTTGCTGAATCGTATAGACTTTGGCTGCAATATGAAACTCGTACGGATGACATTACTGTGATAGTTGTACATACTAATGGGTTGACTGATGTAAGAGAGCTTGTTGTCCACAAATTTTGTGTGAATCATTTTTGTTCTTTTCTGCCTTTGTTCTTGGGTCTACTAAAGTTACTGACGTATTCCTTTTGTGCCAGACTTCTGTTAGCCAATCTGTGAGTCCTGGTGCCGTTTTACGACCTCCTGTTCCACAAATTGTAGAGGCCACAGGCTCAGAGTCTCCTTCAGCGCTAAGCTGGAGTTCTAGGTTCAACCGTGCTAGGCATGATTTATCACGGGCACGGCTCCGTGTTATTGAAAGTTCTCTGGAGAATGGGCAAATATGGGTTCCTCCATCTCCAGCCCACAGGAAGACCTGGGAAGAAGAAGTAAACCTCCTTTCCACTTATTATTTTTTTCTCTCATATACACCATTTATTAGAAAAATCTATAGCGATCTCTCTATCTCTATCTCTCGGGAAGTAATTCCTTTTTGTTAACCTTAAATGGTGCTCATTTTCATGACATATATTTCAGGCACAAATTGAGCGTGCTTTGCATGATCATTTCCTGTTCAGAAAGTTAACTGATTCTCAGAGTCATGTTTTGCTGGATTGCATGCAAAGAATCGAGGTTCAACCAGGAGCAATAGTAGTGGAACAGGTGATTTATATATGATCCTTATTTTAGTCTGTAGCTTGATAGATTTCTTTAGCTCTTTACTTGCTGAATAAGGAAACAGATGTCATTTTTTTTTCCTGGTCTTCCAACAGTGCATATAATTTGCAAGGAAAGATTATTTTGAGTTTAAAATTGATACCAATGCTGAGGTGACTGCCTTGTGCATCAGAAAATTTCATTTTGATGCATAGTTGTGCTCTGCTCTATGTAAGGTAGTCAACTTGAGGTTTTGCGCTCGGGTTTCTTTTACTTTCTGTTATCAGCATCCATGTTTGGGCTTTCTATTCTTGCAGGGAACTTGTCCATTTGTTTAGTTTGAGGTGTAACAAATACCACATTTTTCAGGGCGGTGAAGGTGACTGTTTTTATGTCGTTGGTAGTGGAGAATTCGAGGTTTTGGCAACTCAGGTTATCATTCTTCTCATCATATTCAGCTGCTACATTTACTAACTTCTATGTTGGCTTCAGGTTTCTCTTAGGTTTCCTAAAATTATTGATGTTAACAAATGACATTCCTAGTTGTTTTCTAACGACAGTGGAGAACACTTCTTAGTTTATGTTCAAGCCACTTCCTTGTTAGTTCCTTCAGTTATTTTGTTTATTAAGATGGCATAAGTTGCAGGAAGAAAAAGATAGAGAGGTTCCAAGAGTTCTGCAACGGTATACAGCTGAAAAACTATCATCCTTTGGAGAGCTTGCACTGATGTGAGTTCTTCCTCTCTCACTCTTTAATTTAGTCCTCCTGAAGCAAGAATAAGTGTCAGTATATTCTGCAATTTAAGATTTCAGTTTAGAGTATTTCAAATGACCTATTTTGACCCAAACATAGTATAGTTTGTTTGATGACATAATATAAACACATGGGATCATGTTCATTGTAGGAACAATTACCATTAAGGTTAGAAAACAAATATTTATACCATTAAGGTCAATCACTCTTTTTTAATTACCATTATGGTCAGTCACTCTTTTTTTGGGTTTAGGCACTTACGGTTTCATAGGGTTTTAGAAGTTTAGGCACTTTCATATGGTTTTGAGGGTTTAGGCACTTTCATTAGGGTACCCTAGGGTTTAGGTTTAGGGTGTACTTTCCTACAATAGGATTTTAGTGGTTTAGGCACTTTCATAGGATACCCTAGGGTTTTAGGCACTTTTGTTAGGGTAATCTAGGGTTTAGGCACTTTCGTTAGAGATCGGTTAGACACTAAACAAACCCAGGAGAACCTGCACACTGCTCAAACAAAATAGCACGCTGAAAACATTGCCCAGCCCCACGTTGTGCGCATATGGCCCTCTATTACATGCATTCAACCTTCCTAAACCCAACATTGCCGCTGGCTTCCAAAACCCACAAGTCAGAGCCAACCCCGCAGACCCATTGCCGTTGAAACCATAAACCGATCTACAGAACTGACGAACAAACAGCGTACGAGAGATACCGTGAAATCAAATGTACGTGAAACCAAATGTGGAAACCAAATATACAAATTACCACTCTGGACTCGAGCGACAACAACACAGCACCAAGGGCGTGAGATCAACACAGAACCAAGGTTGCAAGTGAGATCGACGGCGAGAGGAAGGCGGTCACCGTACCAGAGGTGAGGCCAAAGCCCATAAATGGAATCAAAGATGGTGGTGGAGCCAGATCAATGACAACTACTGGTAGAAACCGGAAACAGATTGATGACGACGAGGAGAACCTCAATCAGAACAGCCCATATATGAAATTGACTTGGAAAAAGAGGGAAGTGGCGCTGATGGGGGCTTCCCTCAATTGAAGGCGCCACAAACCCATACACGACAATCAGAACTGCAAGAGGGTTACCAACATCGGTCAGGGACTGGAGGTTGGGAGGGACAGTTGTGGCTAGGAGAGCGGTGGTGGGGAAGGGGAAGAGGATGAAGTGCCCCCCACCCCCCCAAAAAAAAAAAAAAACACGAGGGAGGGGGAGAAGTTTAGGGAGAGAGAATGGGCCGATATGGTGTCTTGAAAAGTTGTTGTGCCTTTCAAAGTAAAGGTCTTTTAGTGGCCTTTGGCACATAGTAGTCTCTTGACAACAAATTTTACGAACTCATGGGTGGAAGTCACCCTTGAAAACCGGCTTACAAGGAGAGGTTGTCCAAGAGCTTATATACACAAGGCAAGCCTATACTTAGTTGATGTGGGACATTAGGATCATAACATACCACCGCACCCGACAAGCGATGTCTATTGCGGCCCACTCTATCTCGACACTGACCTGATGGTAGCCCTTGGTCTTTTTTGGAGGCTCCACTCGCCCATTAGTATTCAATAAATTTTTAAGTATTTTTATCCAGCCTATAGGTGGCCCCCTCCGCGGGTCAAATTGCAATGTGGTTTCTATCGTTGCCTTGTCCATTTTCTTTGTTATTATGCAATCAGCTATTGCCAATGGCGGCTAATTGTATGGTGGTCTAGCTTCTTGTTACTAAATGTTGTTGTTAAGTTTAGAGGTTTTGGAAGCAACTAGAAAGTGAAAGCTTCACGGTCTATCTTTATTTCTCCAATCTTTTTGGCTAGAGCGAAATGCCAGGGTATTTGGGGACAATTTAGATGATATTGGTTTTTTGTGGAATGGATTGTGTTATTTGTCTTCTTTTTGGGCATCGGTTTCTCCAATCTTTTTGAAGGAATTCTTTTAGTTTCATCACAAGGGGAATGAAGTGCAGGGTCTGATTTTTATGTAGAGGTCCAGCTCTTGTCCCCTTTCTGTTGTAACAAATTTTGCTTATTGCTGATAGTATCAGATTGTGTTTGCCTATCCAAAACCGTACCCAGGTTTATAATAATGTTTACCATGGTAGTATTCACTATTCAATCTGACTGCATTGGTGTCCTTGGATATGTTTCACATAGGTATAACAAACCACTCCAGTCTTCTGTCCGTGCTGTCACCAGTGGAACTCTCTGGGCTCTTAGAAGGGAAGACTTTCGAGGAATTCTTATGTCAGAGTTTTCAAATTTGGCATCATTGAAGTTGCTTCGGTCAGTCGATCTTCTCTCGAGGTTGACAATCTTACAGCTGAGTCACATTGCAGATTCTCTTTTGGAACTTCCTTTCTCTGATGGGCAGACAATAGCCAATAAGGTACACTTGCTATTTTCAACAGAAAACCTTGTTTACCCTGTCTTCCTTTTCTCAGATTCCTCCATTTGTATATGTAGGATGAAGCTCTCTTAGGATTGCACATTATCCAGAAGGGAACGGTTAGAATTTTTGCTGATGATGAAGTAATCAATAAACCAAACGCAGGCAGTCTCAAAACCAACAATCCAATCCCGGAAAATGAGATTCAGAGCAATAAAGAATTGTTGGTAGAAAAGACTGAGGGAAGCTATTTTGGGGAATGGACTCTTCTTGGTGAGCACATCGGCTCAGTGAGTGCAGTTGCTGTGGGTGATGTAGTATGTGCTATTTTAACAAAAGAAAAGTTTGACTCTATCGTTGGCCCTCTGGCAAAGCTTTCACAAGAAGATCACAAGTATGTGGTAATCTAATGAAGCTATTACCCTTGTTAGCAAATATATGTGAAAAGACCTTAAATTGAGGAACTCTCTAGTTGAAAACTTTTGTGGGATATGTTCTTTTGCACTTATTTTCTTAATCTGTTTCATGTCTTTGATCTTATTACTTTGGCCTTTTGATTCATGTCACCTAGGCCAAGGGACTATGCCTTGAACTTGTCCAAGGAATCCAACGGTATTGATCCTTCTAGTCTTGGGAAGGTGAACCTTTCTGATTTGGTAAGGATTGTCAAGTCTTGTTATTGTGCATGTTTTTGTAACCTTGTTACGGAAGGGGACTGGCAATTGATTAAGAATACTTGGAATTTTATCTAGGAGTGGAAGACGTGTTTATATTGCACTGACTGCAGCGAGATTGGCCTTGTACTTCTCAGAGACTCAGGTTGGCTTTCGTTTTCTATATCTTGAATGGAATTTTTATTGTCAAGGACACCGTATTGTGAAGTTTTATTTGCCATAGATTACTAACCTTGTAAAGTTAAATTACTTGAATCACAAACAGCTGGTATGGTTATTACTTTAGATGCTGAACAGTAATCATGGAAGAGTCTAGTAGTGAAACTGATTTACTTCTTGTGCCTTTTTACTTGCTTTCTCAATCTATCAGAAAATTTGTTTAGCTTGAAGAGGTTTTCAAAGTATAAAATCAGAAGTCTTGGAAAGGAATCAATGGTTCTAAAAGAGAAGAACTTGATGAAGAGTATATGCTCTTCAGCTGGTGTGCCACAGGTCTTGTGCACTTGCGCTGATCAAACATATGCTGGGATACTTTTAAATACATGCATTGCTTGTCCAATTTCTTCAATACTTGACAACCCACTTGATGAAGCATCTGCTCGATTCTGTGCTGCCTCTGTTGTCACTGCCTTAGAAGATTTACACAAGGTTTGATGTCCGACCGTATTGCTCTCCAGTTCCTGAATATGCCAATGTTGACTTTTATCTAGAAGTGCACCTATTTGTTTGAATTTCAGAATGAGGTTCTTTACAGAGGTGTATCTCCAGAAGTTCTAATGTTTGACCAGAAAGGACACATACAGGTTCATCTCGCATCCATTTTTATGGTTCTACAGTTCTACTGACATCTGTAGATATGCTATGTGATATTACATGATGCTTATCTTTGTTCTTTTAAAGGCAGAGTTGCAAATTGAACATAATTGTGCTTATGAATTGGTAATCTTTTGCTGTATTGTAGCTAGTGGACTTCAAATTTGGGAAGAAGCTGTCTGGTGAAAGAACATTCACGATATGTGGCATGACAGACTCTTTGGCTCCGGAGATAGTCCAGGGAAAAGGTCATGGTCTCCCTGCTGACTGGTATGGTATACATATACCTCATAGGTTTCTTCGAAAACTATACACTGTTGTTTATCAAGTCTCTGTTTGCATAGCGTTACCAGATCCGCTGAGTTACTGGCATTAAATCTTGTTATCTCTTCATCAAATTTTTGCCGTACACTTGCTGAAAAGCTCACCCTCAAACAATTCCCTCCCTATTTCTTTGCTCATCCAGATTATGATCACAAATTACATCATTCTCTTCTTCTTATGTGCATAAATGATACTGTATCCTATCATTTACTTTCGTGCCAATTGATGTTGGGGATTTTCAGTTTATGGGGGAAGTATGGGGTCCATAGTTGGGGAAAAAGTTGCCTGGTTTCTACCTCCTATTGTAGTGTGAGCTTCTGGGGGTATGTGCCTCGCTCATTAAAGTAACTTTCACCTGATATTTTTAATGAACATGCCTCATTCGGGGTGGGGGAGTGTTCAGGTTGAATCTTTGCTCTTTTGGACAAAAGTTTCATGATTAACGCCATGTAACTCTCATGTTTTCGGGTTATTTTCTTGACATGGTTTCTTAATACTAGTTGGAATTATGCAGGTGGGCTTTGGGAGTCTTGATCTATTTCATGCTACAAGGTGAAATGCCATTTGGTTCGTGGAGAGAAAGCGAGCTCGATACGTTTCCAAAGATTGCAAAAGGACAGCTAACTCTGCCTCAGACTTTGAGCCCTGAAGCTATTGATCTCATTACCAAGGTATAAAAACATCTTATCCTCTTTTAGCAGCGTGGTTGTATCATATGTATCCCGAGCCGCTTTTCTTATATGGAGATAAATACATTCATTCAGTTACTTGAAGTTGATGAAAGCAGAAGACTCGGAAGCCAAGGTGCAGACTCTGTCAAAACTCATCCGTGGTTTCGCGGTGTCGATTGGGAAGGTATTAAGGACGGTAACTTCCCTGTTCCACATGAGATTATTTCCCGTATAACTCAACACTTGGAAGCCCATTCGGAGGACTTTGGAGCTTCTCCTTCGCCAAATCCATTCGTAGAACAATTAAATACTCCAGAATGGCTCGAAGACTGGTAGAATAATACTCAGTTATTTCGACTTATCAAACTACAGTGTGCTTTTCCACCTTCCGGCGTGGTTGATTCAAGAAGGCTTCTCATTTGAACTCTCAATTTTCAAAGCAAGAAAAACAGGGGTAATTCGACGACTTCATTTTCCATGGCTGGGTTTTTGTGGATTAAGTGGATGCTACATTTTTGGGGTACTTGCTCCTACTACTATCTAGCTCAAACGGGTTATGAATAGAATTTTTTTTTTCTTCTCGTTTATCTTGGGTTCTGTAAATACATAAGTATGTAAATGAAGGTTTATTTTCAGTGTTTTATTAGTTACATAAAAAATTTAAGTTGGTTGGAAGATTGGCCAGTTTTAGTTTATTGTATTCTTTGTCATTTGTATAATTGTATGTGGTGTTTACTTGTTTGTTTGAAAGCTGGTATTTAGTCATTTGACTTGTTTGAGAAGTTGTTAACATTGCACTTCTAAGGGACATTATGTATTGAGAGGAATGCCGGTTCTTAAAGGCACCACTTGAAGATTAACCACATCTCGACTAAGTGTTTGGGTCAGTTTAACTGCATCTCGATTAATTCCACGGGCTCAATTCCACTGAATTTGCGGGGAACCCAGTAAAATCTGTTAGATATTTTTGGCACTTTCCGGGGTTGTCCAAAACCATCATTCGTGTATGGGTAGATTTTTTAGAGGGTAGTTGCTCGCTCGATGCTTCTCCCATTATCTGCGCCAAATTGACAGCCGCAAGGTAAAATGCATTGCACAGCATATCATGCATATTTTTTAAATAAAAGATTATATTTCTGCATGTTTGCATTTCCAATAAAACTCTCTGAAAATTTGCTTTCCATATCAATCAAACGATTTTATTTTGACACATCGAAAATTTGCTTGCCATACCCATATAAATATTTTGATATCAAACAAATGCTTTTCGAATAGTCTCTTTCCAAAGTTCGTGTTTTCTATATGTTACATAAAGTAAACAATTTTTAATTCTAACTCTACGGAAATGTTAGTTTCATATATATCATTGGAAGATTCCTTTTTGGAGAGAATAAAGGGAGATATTGTTTTCCTGGGGATACTATCAAGTATTTCCTTACCTATATAAACTATATAATAGTGATGCACATCCTTGATAAGGTAAGCACATGTTTTGGACGGCAAAACCCGAAAGAGAGACTATATGATTTTGTTTGTGCATTTGTTGTTCAAAAGATTTTTTCATTATTTGGAAAAGGAATCAATGAGATATATTTATTTTTAAGGAAACTTGTTATTCATCTAATTGCCTATATATATAGAGTATTAGCCATCAATAGTGGCACGGCAGAAAGCAAGAAAATAAAGACCAAAGAGAGTTTTTTTGGCATCCCATTTTTTTGTTCATGCACATTTGTTTTACGAGAGAAACATGGCAAGATTGATATTATTTTTGTGTGTGCATTAGTTCGTTTACGGAGCATTTTTCATATCACATTTTTCGTCCATTTGGTGTTCGTGTTTTGTGGTGCCATAAACTGCTGTGGCCGAATCTTTTGGAGATTGATTCGGAGCCGGTTGAATCCGGAGAACGGGCGTGAAGTCTGTGGTTCATCTATTGAATCTTGAAGAAGCTCTGGGAGCATCGGAGATTGGCGAGAATAGGTAAAGGCTTGGGATAAGATTTTACTATTTCGCAATCTGTACTTCCTTTTGATTAATAGAATAAAGCAGTAGTGTTAGGCCGTGGTTTTGGCTTAGGGTTATTTAGGACCCTAAGTTTTTCCACGTAAATCTTGTGTTTCTTGTCTCCATTTTATTTTCACTGCACTACTTGTGGTTTGGTTAAATTGAATTAATCAAGACAATTAACCAGCTTTTTATTGATAATTTTTAATCTGTTATTCTTCTTAAAAACTGGTAATTTTTATCAAAACTCCTATTCACCCCCCCTCTAGGAGTAAATTGAACGCTTCTGCATAATTTCAAAATCAAACCAAAGCCCCAAATCGGAACAAAGCTCCATATGGAAGTGATTTTAGCTTCAATGGCTAAATCAGGTGAGTTCGCCAACACATAAAATCAGATTTTATCAAAATCATTCTTCAAATGATAAAAGCTATTAAGCTAGCAAGTGCTTTTAGCTCAGATTTTATCAAAATCATTCCTCAGGATGGGTTTGCCAATTGATAAAATTAGATTTTACCCATATTTTATTAAAATCATTCCTCAATTGATAAAAGCTAGCCAGTGATTTTAGCCTAGATTTTATCAAAACCATTCCTCAAATGATAAAATGCATTCAGTGGAGATTTTATCAAACAAGATTTTATCATTTGGGAAAACAATGTGATTTTATCACATCTCCATAAAGCTCAACTATAAAATTAAAAATCTCATTTTATCAATTGGCAGTTGAGTTTCTTATTTAATTTTATCTATTTGATAAAATCACCCCTTAATTTTATCAAATGAGGCAGAGAATTGATAAAATCTCAGCTTTTTTGATAAAATCTTTTGATCAAATGATAAAAGGCATTAGGTGGAGATTTTGTCACTTGGGATCACAATGTGATTTTATCACCCCTCCATAAAACTCAACTAAAATGAGAATTCTCATTTTATCATTTGGAAAACTCAGCCAAATAAAAGAAGGATACCTGGGCAATGGCGGAGCCACTTGGAGACCAGTGACGGCACTCGATTTTTTTGTTCTAATTTTTTTTTTTTTTTGCATTTGTAGAAAAATATATTAGAAGTTTTATTAGTATACTACCTTTTTATAGAAAAAATTATTGAGTGCTCTTAGGGTGTGACCACATGATGCTGTAACGTTATTCTCCAACAAATATTTATGCGCGGCTCAAGACTAAATATATGAGTTTCACCTAAATATGTGATGATGAATGCCTGAAAAATAATTACTCACATGCAAGTCTCAATTCACTAAATTTGTCTTCAAACTATTACGTGTTTACAAAATTATAATAACTATATTACTGTAAAATGTAAGTCAAGTGAGACTTCTTTTACATTCTCCCTCATTTCTTTTTCTCTTCTTAATCTATCAATAACTCCTCTATGCCTTGTGTTGAAGATACTGTGATATAGTTAATCACTATTCAAGAAGGAATATATTTCGAAGAAAAGTTCAAATGAAAATCAAGACATTAGATTCTTAAAAAAGAGAGTTTTTTGTTTTACACAACAAAAGTACTAGCGTTTTTGTATTGATTGTGTCCCACTAGTACAGTTTTCTAACTACGCCACCGGACCCAGGGATCCCGTAGCGTAGGAGTGCGTTACAGAGGTGTAGTCTGCGATCCAAGACGTCCATCTCACAATAAATTGACCAAAATATCATATATTACGTTGCAAAAATAGTGCGGTCAAAAAACATACGCTCCATTCCAAAACGATTGCCTATTACCAAAGATGAGAACTTAAAATATAAATATTTGTCCAAAAAATTCCAAATAAATTTCAAGTTCTCGGTTTCCGTAATGGACAGTCTTTTTGGAATGGGGAATAAGATTTTATAGTTTTGCTGGATGAATTAAACAAGTGTATTGATATATTAATACACTTTAAAAAAAACTTGTGGCTAATAGGTTGATACGAACCTTGTTGAGGACAAGGTCTTCTTTAAGATATAACAAGATTTGGTATCGGAGTCCTGAATTTGAAGAAAAATTGTTCAATCTAACAAGTCTTGCAACGTAGATGCATGAATTAAGTTTTTTTAAGCATATCCATAATTCTGCAAGTTAAAAAAAATGTAGTTGATGTCACATAATACAAAATTAGTACATATATACGAGCGTATGTAGAACAGCCTCCAACCTGATCCCTGATTTTTTATTTATTTTTTCTTCTAAATCTGATCAGATCCCCGAAACTCCAACCCTATTGGATCGGCCAGAATTGCTAGCCTTAGGCAACATGGTAAATAGAAGATATAAAATTGAACCTTGAAAAAATGGGTAAAAAAAATGGGTCAAGGCTTGGATTTTCCCAAAATGGAGTAGAAAATGGGAAAAACTCATTTTGGGTAAAGAAATGGGTATCCATTGGAGATGGTTTTTGCTCCTTTACCTAAATAGTTGGTTAAAGTGAACAAATGAGTCAAGATTGGAGATGCTACTTTACCAACCAACCGACACAACTTCCAACCAACATATCCCGTAATTGCATCGACGGCTTTCTCTGACTTCCCTCTCTCCCTCTAACTTTCCTCCCCCGGCCCTTTTTTCTCTCCTTCCCACACTCCATCTGCCTCTCACTGGCTTTTCTGCGCCTTTCTCTGACCGCCTCTCTCCCTCCCTCCCGCCCGCTACACCGCTCAGTTTTTTCGAATCTAGCCTAACGGCAAGGTGGAGGTGTAGCTTGGAAGGTGATCTGTTGGGTTCTGATTTGCTTTTTTTGCTGGTTTTTCTAACTTCCATGTCTTGGGATTTTCATATTATTACAAGTGTCGAACTGCTGTACCTAAAAACACCATAAGTTTTCAGGGCTTGCGTTTCAATTACATCTGTGGTAGGCATGGATCTTCCAATGACCTTCACAAAATAGGAGCTCACAATCGAGAATTACCAAGTTGGACCGAGGATGAAATTGTAGTCTACAACTGATTTGGTTCCGTAATGACAGTTGAGGATGTTGATAATAGAGCTATTACTACATCTACTCCAATCTCGCCGAACTAACTCCAAACGGAAAGTCTAAAAATATGTATCAAGTGCAAAGCACGTGACAAAAACGCTAGTACACATCAATTAGCGACGTAATTCACCTCCAATTCGGTTTTTTGCATACACTAAATGTAATGCTCGCAAACACATACAAAAGCCTCTCCTATTGGTGCATTTGTTACCCCTACTTTTGCAGCGTCTTCAATAATTTTGAAGATCCATGTTGATTATCCTCCCTCTGAACAAACAGCTCTACGTTTGAGTTCTTCCTTACATTCGACTGGCTCGATTAAACCTCAAACTATTTGAATACGTTAAACTCTCGGCGTTGATTCTCTGCCCACAAATAGGACAACTGCAGTGGTTTGCTAGGTATCGATTGAGACAAACGATAAACGCGTGTTTGCACTTTGGCAATAATCGAAGAATTTCAACATTTTCAAATGGATAGACAAACCCCGCATTCCAAACTTAATTCCCCTTAACCCTCCAAGGGCAGAGAACTTAAAGAACAGAAGCGATTCGATTACTATTTAATTTATCTCTGAAGATCGTGAGCTCGGTGTTATTTACCTGTCTGGAACTTCTTGATTGTATTGGACAGTACCTGTCCTGTGGCAGAATTTTGTGTACATAGTTAGAAGTGTGGTCAGTATAAACATAAGAACCAAGATTACCATTACTACTGCAATGCTTGGCTCAAAATTGCCGACTGTATTTGTCGAAGTTGGGTTTGATAGTGTTAACAATCAATAACGAATGCAGAAAAGGTGTTTCGGATTATCTTTAGTGAACTTTTACCGAACCGGATTTTTTGGTGGATGGATTAATACTCTGGATCACGTATTAGAACAACAATAATCTCCTGTGATGGAGTGATACTACAAGGTTCGAGTATTACCATGGTGCAAAAGCTTCAAATCACTCCTTGATGGTAGGGGGCATCCTAGACTTTAGAAGTTCTATAATCCTGAGAGAATAGGATTACTTCAACCTCTTGCATCTTATCTCCAATATAAGATAAGACTTTATGGATCACCGGGTCATGCCCACATGGGCAATCCGATTTAGTACCGGCCCGGCCCCAAATTCCAACAGATTGCAATATGTGTATTGATTTGATATTCTCCCCTCTGTTCCTCTCTCTAGCTATCTGTGTTAGTTTTAGTATTGCTTTTTTCGGATTGGATGTTTTATGTTTTACTGTGCTTATTCAAGCCTCGCCCTAGGGGCTGTGGTGGATCACGCTCCGGAATTTAGGCTTTATAGTGGATCAAGGTTTGGGAAGGTGGGAAGTGTGATTTGGGCGGTCGAATTTAGGGCTTGGGAGGCGTATTTAGGGGGTCTGTATGGTTTAAGGCGGCTATGATGGTTGTGTGGAAGCCGTTTTTTAGGCAGTGAGGGCGTTCGTGGTTTGGGCCGTGATAGACGTAGGCGAGACGAGATTTAAGATGGCGAGGCACGTTTAGAGTGAGTTTAGGGCGGCGATTCAGGGGACAAGGTGTCCTTAGGGTTGTGAGAGGCGAGATAAGAGTGGGTGCGATGGTAGTTGTTTGTGGCATTGGCACGTAGTGTTACGAGGGTTGTGTCCGGTTAAGTCGGTGGTCGACGAAGGTGGATTTTTGGTCACTGTTCGTGGAAGAAGGGTGATGTTTTGTTGGGAGCCGCTGATTTGCAAGTTTGAGTGATGGAGGTTGGAGGTTGCACCGGATGTAGGTGTGTCGGTTTTAGGGGGGCAACGCGCAAATCTTAGGAGGATGGGCATCATCTGATTAGTATTTTTTTTATTTTATTTTATTTTTATTTTACTGACTCCTTGCCAACAATTTTGTGTCTTTTTTTTTTCCTTTTTTCTATAAGAAGTAGATTTACTTTTCGAGTAGCAGTTGATCGACTAATTGTGATTCGATGCTCATACACTAATTGAACTTTTCAAGGCTCCCAATGCATTGCATTAATTTCCTTTTTGATCTTTTATGATTAATGAAATTTTCTCTGCCGTTCAACAAAAAAAATATTTATTGATTTGATTGACTTAGTCAAATGTATGATCGAAGTGTGATGATGTATGCAAATCTCTTTCTTTTTCCATTAAAGGATCAAACAGATTGCTATGTATGTGCATCGAATTACAATATTTTTATTCACATCGATATTTCCAGTGCATTACGCTGTTCAAATGGCTATAACTTGGCTACTAATAAAAAGAAAATTTCCCTATGTTTCCAAATTAGTCCTACTTCGTACCATTCCGGCATAAATATATCCGAGAGAGGACGTATTTCTTTGGGTTGGTAGTAATGGTATGCGCGCCGGTGTCAATCAATCTAATCTATTCTCGATACCTCTTTCGTTGCCGTGACTGTGTTTTTCCGTCGGCCCACCCCGCCTAAAACAGTCATATTTAGATGCTCACCCTAGCCCCCGGGCCTTTTGCTCTTCTAACTTACGGTCCAAGGCTTCACACCAAGTCTTCACTGACATAATATGCAGCGATAGAAATAAAAAAAATAGTTCTACTGATTTATTGTTAGAATAATAAATGGTCAAGTGTAAACAAAGGAAAAAAAAAAGTTTGTAAATACATTCTTAAACAGTTTAAAAAGTCAACTCTGACTTATTTAAACTTGGAAATACCTGTGCCAGAAACACTTCCAACGGAGCATCCGAAAACATGACGACTAATCCGGGTAGGTTTCACACTTAGGAACTCAAATCTTCTATACCGAAAATTCTCCGTGCTTCTATTCCCATACATTTTCAGTCGCGGGATACATAATACTATTGTGTCCTACCGGTATGAATCGTATGATAACTTTGTGTAATCCTGCTGCTAAAAAACAAATGGATCCATTGAGCTTACGACAACCTAATTCCATACATGATTTTCGAATTGGCATCATTTGGTCAATGACCTTTGATATGGCATTGATTATACTATTATTAAGTTCAGGTCAAAGATCATAAAATTACTTTTTTTTTTTCCTTCTTTTTTCTATTGCCTCTGTCATCCCAGATTCAGAAAAAATAAAAACAAATGGAATTGAGGTCCATGGTGTCCCCTGTTTGCTGGTTCCGTTTGATTATTTATTTATTTATTTATTACCTTTTTTTTTAATAATCCAGAACCGATTTAATAACCACAATCTTAGTTTGCCTGGTCGCACTGCAAACAAGAAGTCTCTTTCTACGACTATCTATTTTGCACAGGCTTTCGCTTTGCCGAGTGGGTAGCCCAAAAACCATAATCTTAAATAGTGCGGCCACACCACAAACAAACTTTCACTTCGCTGAGAGGGTGGCCCGAAAACTTTTGCTATTTATGTTACTCCATAGTTTTCATTTGCAGTAAAATGGGCATAAACTCCTTTTGATTTATTGCAAGGACTGATAAAAGGAAACTAGTGATCAAGAAAAGTTAATAAACCATAATATAACCACAATATGAGAAACATGGTTAATCAACCATGTTTGGCTGGAGTAATTGACAATGCCACATGGTACTCCAGGAGTACTACCTAATGACTGGTGGTTTGGCTGCTAGTTTTTTAGGGTTTTGGAGCTCATTTTGTGCTCTTCCTCCCCCAACCCCCCGCACGCGCTCGCTCCCTATATCAATTGTTGCTTGTTGGTGGCTTGCTTACCTTCCCTTCTTGGTTATTGGCCTAGCTTATGTTTTGTTAGGGGTATGTTCCAACTTAGTTGGATCATGCATGCCATCCTATCTTTAACTCGTTGCAATTTATATTTTTCTAAGTTGATGCTTTTTTCCAATTCCATCGTCTATTATCAGACTGATAACTAAAGTCACTGAAAATCACACGTGTTGATAGCACGTGGACAACGGTCGAACTCATACCGAAATCTTACCACGAGTAAAAATCCACAACTGGTTCAAAATAAATGTTTTGTACACGTGTACGTACGTAATTCCGCAAGGATGCTGAAGTGGTCATGACAAGAGTACTGGCAGGAACAACCTTATAATAACCGAAGGATACCCAGTTGGGGGAGGCACATATTAAGGCACTGAATACATAACAAACCAATAATATCAAAAACTATTTACCCCTCTTCTCTATCTAATCTCCCAAACCCTTTCTCTCACATCTTTCCAAAAACAAAATAATTCCAACCCTCAAAATTCCCTATGACTCCATTAATTCTCCTCTCTTCACTCCTCCTCTCTATTTTCTGCTATGTCGAAGCACAAAATTCATCTTCAAACCAGAACAACTCGACTAGTACTTCACAAAATTCATTCAACAATTTCCAACCAAGCATTGCAATAGTACTTGTAATCTTGGTTGTAATGATTTTACTGTCCATATGTCTAGCTCTTTACACAAAATTCTGCCACAGAATCGCCGGAGTTCAAGACCACCCCCACCAACAGACTCTAGATGGGTTATTAAGACCGGGTGCAATATCATCCGGGATCGATAAAATAGTGATCGAATCGCTTCCGTTTTTCAAATTCTCTTCCCTTAAAGGACTAAGGGGAGGACTGGAATGCGCGGTTTGTCTCTCCAAATTCGAGGACGTTGAAGTTCTTCGCTTATTGCCAAAGTGCAAACACGCGTTTCACATCAATTGCGTCGATCAGTGGCTAGAAAACCACTCCAGTTGTCCTCTTTGCAGGCAGAGAATCAGCGTCGAGGATTTAGCGTACACGAACAGTATGAGGTTTTTATCGAGCCAGTCGGAGGTGAGACAGGACTCGAACGTGGAGCTGTTTGTTCAGAGGGAGAGTAAGAGACACGGGTCTTCGAGATTTAGCATTGGGAACAGTTTTAGGGTATTCGAAAAGGGTGCTTCTGTGAAAGAAGATGAGATCCCAATCCGAGAAGAGTATGAAGGTGTTGAGGAAAATGATAAGTCTTTGCATAAGCTCAATCACAGGATCATTATGTCTGGTGCTGTGTTGAAGAGCAGATGGAGCAATCTTAGTTCCTCTGACCTTATGTTTCTGAATTCAGAAATGCTTGGTGATATGTCAAGCAATAGGTTTCCTCCTTTGGATTCAAACACAAAAGAGAAATCAACTACACGGGCGACTGCAGAGGGTGGAATCTCGAAGATTAAGGAGGAGATGGAGAGGAAAAGGGATTTTGAAAACAAGGTTGGTAAATTGAACCAGAATGATTCATTCCCTTTATCAATCGGTGCTAATACTTCGAATCCGAAAAGAAATCTGCACCCAAATGAGAAGAGATCGATGTCGGAGATAGGTGTTCATTCAAGATTCAAGGAATTCAACATGAGGAGTGACAGTGTTGAGGAATCCTCTGATCCTGAAAATGCTGCCAAGGAGGAAAGATTGAAGAGGCTTTGGATGCCGATTGCTCGAAAAACAGTTCAATGGTACGCTAACAGGGACAAAAAGTCTCAACAATCAAATCACACAAGACAGTCATCTAATGTTTAACTGCGACGATTAGCCTCTCAAATTTGTGTGCAAGTTCTTGAATCATACGAAGAAATGTCTCCGGTAGGTAGTTTTATTGTCTTAAGCAGAAATAGTATACTTTTTGTTGGATTATTTCCAGGATTTCTCATGAACCACATAGAATGCATTTCTTCATGACTTACTGATGTTCTTATAAAGCATATATGATATATGCATGTTGAGATACAAACATGCTCTTGTAGTGTTAACAGTTTCGATTTCCTCGCAAGAGTACAGATACCCATGATCATGTAATTATTTATCAAACAAGAAAAATTGTTTCATAGTTTATGTCTTGGTGTTCTCCATTTGATTATGATAAGAGTGAATTTAGATCAAGCAAGTTACATTCTTGAGCAATATTTTTTATGTTTTGGAGATCCTAATGATCTCCAGGTTGGAAGAATCTCTTTCATTGAAGGTAGTATGAACTTGTGTTATTAAATTACATAAAAGTCAACTCTCTACTAAGAGACAGAATCCTTCAAATTTCTTAAGCTTCAGTTTTTCTTTTTGGTGAGGGTGTTATGGGTTTTGCCCCAACTAATCTCTGGATTTATGTAAATTTCGAGTATTATTAGTTCAACAATATTTCTTTCCATTTTTGAACAGCAGAAACTTGCACTATCACTTGCCCCTCCAAAAAAACTTGCACTATTTGAGATTTGAACATGAGAATTCTTGCAAAGCTTCCAAATCCTAATGAGCTTAACGAAAATTGTGTGCCACAAAGGCACAGACTAAAATGTTTGCGAGCCTCATTTTCAGCTTTTCATTTTTAACTTTTTATTTTTTTGGCTTTTTAGATCATGGTCAGAATGTGTTTTGAATCTGATAAGAGTGTTAGGGAGAAATTTATAGAATGCATTTTGGAAGATGAGTACTGTTTTGGAAGTTGAAAGAGAAGTTGAAACGCTCCTCCAGAGTTACTTTTCATTTCTGGCCTCTAATGACAAAAATTGAAAACCCATTCTATCAAAATGTGTTTTGGGGAGTGGCTCCCACACTCAAATGCTAAAACTAAAAAGTAGAAAATGAGGCAATGTACTGTAATAGTGGACAAAAAATAGAATTACGCGCATGTAAGAGCATCCTTATCTAGAGCGCCAAAATTTTTACCAAATTTAACTTCAAAAACACCTTTTATAAATTGACAAGTCATTTTATCAAAAACTCACAAAGTCAAACTCTCTATTTTAACTTTACTATATTAAACTATTCCCCTCAAATCTATAAAAAAAAAAAAAAAGGGTCTCCCTAAAACTCTATTTCGGTATGGAAAAGGTAGTGCTCCCCTCCCAAAATATAAAATATTATCCACGTAGGATGGATTTAAAGTTAAACAACTTCCATTGAAAAGTCAAAGTTAAAGTACCGTGAGTTTCTAGTCAAGAGTACCCGTACACAGGTAACAAAGGTTTATAGTTATTACATATATCAAATTTTGACAAAAATTGAACAATTAGAAGTTACAAGATCATCTCCCAAAAATACATAAAACATGGAGAGGATGAAATAACTTCATGGCAAATGTTCTTCATGATATGCATCCACACGCCAAGCATCCCAATCATGTAGCTCGCCGAGTACCTGAAAATGATAGGTTGAGCTCACTAGCCCAGTAGGAATCTTATTTACCAATGCCAAGGGTATAGAGAATGAGATGCGCATGCGGGAACAATGATTAGGAATGCGAAGACCAAGGTATACTATTTATGACTAGATCAAGAGCCAAGTGCCCAAATAATAGGTAAGTGTCCAACCGAGTACTTAGGTACCTTACAAGTGTCCACAATCAACCATGTCCCCATCAAACTCATTAGTTCATTAACTTTAAGCTTATGAGTATTGAAATTCTTTTCCGAGTCTTATGGGCCTCGTGGAACCCATGTCCGAGTCTTATGGGCCTCGTGAAACCCTTCCTAGCGACTCACCAAGTGGTGGTCCTAGTGTATCCATTTACATTTCATTCAAGTTCTCTTTATTCATATTAATCATCAACGTAACTCTCATGTGTCCAAAGTGTGAATGTAACTCATTTTGTCCAAAAACACGTGCTTTATCGTTTATCACAAGGTTTACAAGTCACACGTAAGTGAAAAAAAATCAAGGTAAATGACTAATTATGCTAGGATAGGCTAGGGAGGGGTATTTCGGTCATTTATGAAGTGTACGACATGGTTATGTCAAGTATGGAACCAACAAGTCAATTGGAGACCAAAGGCAAATTTTTGGAAGTTTTGAGAAAGATATGGATACCCCCGAAAATTGGTATGGATACAAATGCACAATCAGCGAACAGAAAGTTTGGTATCCATACCTCACGAAATTGGTATGGATACCAAAGGCTACGATCAGTTTTTAAGAAAGGTATGGATACTCCCGAAAATTGGTATGGATACAAATGCACAATCAGCGAACAGAAGGTTTGGTATCCATACCTCACGAAATTGGTATGGATACCAAAGGCTACGATCAGTTTTTAAGAAAGGTATGGATACCCCCGAAATTGATATGGATACAAATGCAGACCAGCGAACAGACAGTTTGGTATCCATACCTCACGAAATTGGTATGGATACCGAAGGCTACGAAAAATGAAAATTTGACAACCTTTCCCAAGTGAATGGGGGTTCCAATCCAAGTAGATTTTGGGGCTTCAATCATCAACCAAGCATAGAATAAGAGTACATCAACCATCAATTCAATGATTCAACCACCAAATAAGAGAGAATCCAACTCAAGCAAAACCAAACCCATTTCTATGGAGATTTTCAAATGTGATTGGAAAATGGGTGAATCAAGCTAAGAACCATGCAACAAATCAACAATATACCATTAGAAAGAGTAGAAATCGGATCCCTACCTCAATGGATGAGCTTCAAATGTGAAGAAGATGAAAACCCAAACTTTTGCTTCAAAATCCAACCAAAAGAAGGCTCTCCCAAGTGATTCCAATGCAAACCGGACTCCAAACTTCGCGTAGATTACAAATATGAGGTTGGATCTTGATGGGTTTGAGTGTAGAGGGTGGATTTGTAGTGGGAAGTGAAGGGGTTTTGAGAGGGGAAGGAGACAGAGAAAGGGTCGGTGTAGAGGGAGAGGGAGAGAAGTGTGTTTTTGTCTCAAAAATTTGTTCTCCTGACTAATAAAACCACAGCCCCTAAATTACACACACAACCCTCATGTTTCATGTGCATTCTAAAGACACCCAAGTGTATTCTCTAACTCCACATTAACCCCAAGTCACTTTAATATCATTTCCTCATATTTTCTCAATAAAATTTCCTAAATAATGCAAAAATAAACGGGTCCTTGCAATCCTTGCAATGTTTGTCTATTTTCAAAAGTCAAAGGATAAAGTAGGAAAAATTACTTTTGATGATGTGAAAACAAGCAGCACAAAAAGTAATGGAAAAAAAGTTGGAATCCCCAAAACGGACCAACAAATCCGGACGGAGGGAGTATTATATTGAGAGAATATGATTATGAAGAACAAAATATGTTGGCTAATCACCATAGCAAATGAAAGATTGGGGGAACATAAACACCTTGAGGATTCCAATGTATTAAGTCCAACATCAGAACAAACTTGCTGGCGGACCACTATTGTTCGATTCTTGAGTGAGCTGGAGCACCGCCATTTATCCACTGAACTAGCTAGAAGCTATTGCTTCAGGTCAAAGCACTTAGACAAAAGAGAAGGACAAGGAAACATGGCAACATAGGAAACATGGGACCCCCTGATGAAGCATTCTTGCACACCAACTGAAAAAGCACTTTCCCTTTTAAATAGAAAGTAAAAAGAAGGTAAGCTTCATAGCTCCAATGTAATAAAAGGGGCTTTTATGCCCTAGAAGAGGGGATGTTGTTGTGCAGCGTGTGCAGAGTACCGTGCTGTGCACATCAAGACTGTCCATTACTCGGATGGACGATTCAGATTTCATCATGTACGACAACAACATACTGTTCGGATGCAAAGATGCCGAGATAAAATTTGGATCGTCCATCTGAGTAACGAACGACCCGAATGTGCACAGCACCGTGCTATGCACTGAGGGCGTAGCGACCCCTTGTCCCGATGCCCTTCGTATAGGTTGAGTCGCTGGATGTGAGATTCTCTTGTTGTGGATGTGAAAATCCTAGACCGTCAAATCAGCAAAATGATAGTATTGCATTCCATATAGCAAAATAACAACATTGAAGTAAATTCGTGTCTCTTTGGAAGTCGCCGGTTCCTTGGCTTACCTCATGAGCCGGCTCTGCCAAGATGAAATAAAAAATACAATACTTAATGTTTGTTCCACGTTGTGATGTAATCCCGCCCTTAATCCATTTAGTATTTATATTTACATTTTCAATGATGTATAAATTTCAATTTTTTTGGTTGATAAAAAAAATCCAGTGAACCAATCCAATGTCCATGACCAATTCAGATTTTGCACCCTTTTAAATTAGTAATTGCTGGTATATTCGTGCTCTTTGTTAGTACATTATTATTATATTCGGAACCGGGGGAGGTGTTGCGCAGCGTGCTGTGCTGCCTATTTCAGTGTCATGCCGGCACCGTTTTGACGATCGGAGACGTCCACCGTGTAGAGCTCGTCGAGTACTACAAATGTACCAAAAATCAAATCGATTGGATATCGTTAAGTGCCTCATCGGAACACAAATAAGTTGAAAAAAATTGGAACACACGTCTTGAAATTTTGGATGAAAGCCATTGAAACCATTTTTTTTCAACATATTTGTGTTCCAATGAGACACTTAACAATATCCAATTGAGTTGATTTTTGGTACACTTATAGTACTCGACGAGCTCTATGCAATGGACATTTCTGATCGTCGAAACGGTACTAGCGCGGCGCCGGAATAGGTCTGCACAGTACGCTGCGCAGCATCCCTTGTTTCCGTTATATTTGGTCCTTCCGGTCCCTTGAAGGAACTCAAAATATTTCACTTCAGAAAAGCGGTTTCTATATCTCAGATTGTACTATCTAAAAAATAATTTCTCAACTTGTAGATACGCGTCAGGAAAACATCGATATCTGAAAAAAGCATTTTATGGGTTCGTGAGAAATCCTGGAAAAAAATCCACCAAGAAAATATATCTAATTCCTATTGAACACAATAACACATTAACACTACCTAAAAGATTAATTGAAGAAGCAAATAGTTGAATTCACACATTCAATGATTCTCTTGTGTAGTTCAACCGTTGTGACTTTTTATCCCAATTAGCGTACCATTGAACTGTTTTCCACGCAATCGGCAACCAAAGCCTCTTCAATCTTTCTTCCTTGGCAGCATTTTCAGGAACATTGGATTCACAACCACTACTACTCTCCATCAATCTCGAATGAAGAGGTATCTCCGACATCGATCTCTTCTCATTCAGATGCAAATTCCTCGTTGGATTCGAAGTAATAAGACCACTCGACAATGGGTGGGAATCATTCTGGTTAAATTTACTATCGTTGGACTCAAAAACCCTTCCCCCCTCCGTCTCCTCCTTAATCTTGGAGATTCCACCCTCTTCAGTCGCCCATGTATTCGAGATTTCATGTGTTTGTGAATCCAACGGAGGAAACCTATTGCTTGAGACATCACCAAGCATTTCTGAATTCAAAAACAGAAGGTCAGAGGAACTAAGATTGCTCCACCTACTCTTCAGCACAGCATTTGACATAATGATCTTGTGATTGAACTTATGCAAAGACTTGTCATTTTCCACAACACCTTCACAATCTTCTCGGATTGGAAACTCATCTTCCTTTGCAACACCCTTTTCGGATTTCCTAAAACTGCTTCCAATGCTAAATCTCGAAGACCCATGTCGATTATCCTCCCTCTGAACAAAGAGCTCCACGTTCGAGTCCTGTCTCACCTCCGACTGGCTCGATAAAAACCTCAAGCTATTCGAGTACGTTATATCCTCGACGTTGATTTTCTGCCTACAGAGGGGACAACTGGAGTGGTTTTCAAGCCACTTATCAACACAATCGATGTGAAACGCGTGTTTGCACTTTGGCAATAACCGAAGAATCTCAATGTCTTCGAATTTTGCAAGACAAACTGCGCACTCCAGCCCTCCCTTTAAACCTTTAAGGGCAGAGAACTTAAAGAACGGGAGCGATTCGATCACTACTTTATCAATCCCCGAAGTTCGTATCGGCCTTATTAGCACGTCTGGATTTTGTTGTTGGTTGTGGTGGACAACACCGGTCCTGTTGCAGCAGTTTGTGTACATAGCTAGAATTAGGATTAGTATGGACGCTACAACAAACATTGCAATTATTACTGCAACGATTGATTGGACATAGCTGAAATTATTTGTTGAAGGCGTGTTGGTCTGGTCTAAGGATGGTTGTGCTTCACAATAACAGAAAACAGAAAGAAGTGGAAAAAGGAGGATCAATTGGTTCATGGTGAAATTTGAGGGTTGAGAATTTGTGTGAATAAAGAGATGTAAAAGACTGGGTTTAGGGAGATTATAGACAGAACAGGGGCGAATATAGTTTTTTCTTAGAGGTGGGCAAATATATATAGTTTGATATTATTGGTTTGGTTTTTTTAGTATTTGCCTCCCCCAAATGGGTATCCTTGGATTGTTCCAAGGTTGTTCCTGTCAGTATTCTTTGGGTGCAGGATGCGTGATGTGCGGTAATATATAGCACGAGTGCTATGCGGCAGTTATGGAGCCCACCTGGAATCCCGTTGTCTAATCCGAGCCGTTTATTTTGTTTATTTCGTCAAGTATGTAGTCCATGTAAAAAATTAAGATTGATTGGATTTCGGTAACTATGTTTCCAGACTGCATTTTTCATGGAAACAAAATAGTTAAGGAACCGGTCGTAGGTGATTTTTTTCGCAAAACTATAAGTTAAATAGTAACTAATCAAATGGTTACCCATGTCTGATCAACTTGAATTTTTACGTAAACTGCATACTCCACGAGACGAACACAATGAACGATTGGGATCAAACAACGAGACCCCTGATGGCCCTATAACTACCACACAGCACGCACCCGCTTCCGTATTCTTGCGACTGTCTCTCTTCTCTCTCTTCAAGAAATACACAAGCCATAACGTCAATAATAATTTAATCTATTTAATTGCCTATAGTGAACCACCGGGAAAAAAACAAGAATTTTTCCTTGGTGGTGGAAGGCTGCAAGCACATATCCACAAACATGGTGAAAAGTTTGCAAATGTCATCAAACTCCTCTCATTTGAGCACCAATATGTGACCCTCAAGCTTTCATGTGACAAGCCTTACGTATTTAACAAATCAACGGCTGAGATTGCAAAAGACTCAAAACAACTTCATTTTGATTTTGAAAGGAGAACGAAATTAAAAACAAAGTAAATCAAAATCAAAACACAATAGTAAGTATACTACATAACTTATTGATACAAAATATACACCGAAATGGCCCTGGATCGGTTTAGCGGTTATATCGATTTTCTTGTGCACCCCTACCTGCACCCCTTCCTCACCAATGATGCCACTACTTGTCAATATTGATCAAGCCGCAATTCTATCTTGAGTTGCCATCCAAACAAAATACTTCCACCTTTGGGGGTGCTCAATTCTTCTAAATTCCATGAAGCCTGTTGTTGAGAATATATCTCATTTCCTCCCATTTAAGCTATGCAGACCCAACAGTGAACTTATGATCCCCTTTCCTATTCTAATGACAGTTTTTGCAAGTCTCAGCAGGTCAAATTTCTTGTAGTGTGGGGCAGTTTTTTATTAGCTGTAGTGTAACAAGAAGACCTACACATTTTGAAGTGGTCCAGATTAATCTAGGCCCCTGAATTTATTGGGCCAAAGTAGCGGAGCATGACTCCGACTAACAAGGCCCAATTGGGATGGACCGTCTCAAAGGGCAGAGTAAAAGTCCTATTGGCGTAAAGAATATTCTAGAAGGTTCTTAATGGATGTACTTGAGGTATGTAGGAGTCCGCCCTAATTGAGAAAGCTATCTTAACGAATCTGTCCAAATTGGGGGAGCTATCTTAAGGAGTCAACCCTAATCAGGGAAGCTACCTTGAGGAGTCCGCCCAAATCAGGCAAGCTACCTTGATAAGTATCATCAAGTGTCCTGATATGGGCGAAGCTCCATAGATGGTGATCTAGTTGAGATTGGAGTCTGCCCAAATCGGGAAAGTTACCATGATAACCATCATCAAGTGTCCCGATAAGAGTGAAGCTCTGGAGATTTAGGGATACGAGTGTATCCCGAACGGACTAGGTATATATTTTGGACGCCAAAAAATGAAAGCATATAAAAAGGGGTTTTACCCTTAACTAAAGGTACACACAATCAAACTCCAGAAACCTTAGTTTCCTATATTCTCCTATATTCAGTCTTTGACACTTAAGCTTCGAAGGGGTATTCCTGCCAAACCCCGGCTAGGTAGCCTAACGTTCTTTGAGTCTTGTAGGTCTCTTGCTGGAACCCTACTTAGTGTGACTTTCGGTGGCTTGCTTTCCTATGATGAAGACCTACCCCACCACAGATTTGATTCAAGAGGTTCCTAGGGTCAGTCAAAACAAGAAAGGGGATGGCTTTCATAATTCTATCTGTAAGGTTGCTTTTGCTGCAGCTTTGCATTGAGTTGAAGGCAATTTATGAGGTTAACCTCAGGGCTGTTTGAGGACAGTCTGTGCGAGGACTGAAGATTTTGGGACTTTTGTAAAGCCCGTCCAGATGGTGGTGAATCTTGTCCGAACGGTGGGGAACGGAGAGAACACTCGTTTTGAGGTGTTTTAGGTTTTTCTATGTATTAGCTTGCTCAAAAATATAAAAACAAAGCTAGGGCAGCTCCCATTGTAACTTTTATTTATAGTATTTCATTATAGTAAAACCTCCCAACACCACGTGTAGTACGGTTAAGAGATTTGCTTAAGTTGGAACCACGTATATCACACCTCTAGGAATTTTTCAGCATCTGCAAAGAAATGTGAACTCTGTTTTTAGAGTCATTCTGTTTGACCTGAGATCATTCTTGAGCTCTTGGAGAAGGGTTATGGGCCCCTAGACCCGACTAGACCCAAAAGTACTGGATAGGAGACTGGCCCTCTAGTTAGTAGGTTAGCTTTTGTGGGTTATATACTTATATGTCCTTGTAGTTGGTCTATTTTGGCGTGTTTGCTCCTTGCACTATTGACGATCTTGTATCATTGTTTGGTTTAAAAAATTCAATTTACCCCGGAAAAAAAAAACAAACTGATTTCGCATGAGTCACATGAGTGAGATAAACATCCTATGATCCTGATTTTTGTGATGCTTTAATGGATGATTAATTGCAACCATTTAATCTTCTTTGATGCATAACCAGCCATTTGATGTTAGCTACATGGCATAATTCAGATCTTAAATAAATTTTAAGGAATTCCCAATTGCCCATTAACAATTGCAATTTGCACAACCCGCCAGCTAATTTTTTAAGTATTTTTTCGTGGTCCATATCTTTCATGTGCCCAGGACATCAGCCTTGACATTTTCTGTGACGATTTCAGATACCCACTGCTTTTAATAATGCCAATTTGCCACCAAACTCACCCTTTGGCATTCTATTATTTGTCAACAATATCCACAGTACCCAAAAAAATAAAATCTTTTGTACTTACATTTTGAATATCTACCCCGACGGGATGTTCAATCCATGTTGTGATGCCGTCATATACTTAATCCTGTTAGTGAATTCCTTTTTTTGTTTTTTCTTAATAAAAAAGATAAGATATGCACAAAACCAATCCTATTACTCTTTATATTTACATTTTCAAAGATTAGTAAATTCCTTCTTTTCTTTTTTTTTTTTTTTGCTAATAAAAAAGATAAGGTATGCACGGAACCAGTCCAATTCCCATGACCAATTCGGTTTTGGTCCGTTTTGAAATAATGATTGTTGTTATATCCATGCCATTGTCGTTACATGGTTGTTATATTCGGTTTTTCCTCTTAAAGAAACTCAACTTTTTCGCACTAGATAAGCAGTTTTTGAGAATTATTCTTTTTGTCACAAGCATATATGTTTTTCAAATTATCGTTAACCAGAGTTCTTGATTTATCTAAATTAACATCTTGTTTTCAATATTACGGGAATTTTATTTTTTTTAAGACTTCAATGAAAAATTATTTTGGAACACAAGGAATGAATGCCAACAACAATAACTGAAAAAAGCAATTTATGTGGGGTTCATGAGAAATCCAACAAATAATCCAACAAAGGGAGGTACATTACAAATCTATTCATATTGAACACAATAACACTACGTATATGCTTAATTGCAAGAAATTCAAACTCCAAAACTTTAACAAACGCAAATTTATAATTAGATGTCCGCGTCAGCTTACGCGCATTCGTCTAATCCCGGGGTCCTGAAGTTAATGACCGAGCAAACCTTCTAGTGGCCTCAAATGGCATCTAGGAGGTTACGAAACTGAAATCTTAAGAGGAAATAAACCCTAAGAGACAGGTCTTTACCACCAGGCCGAACCCTTAAGGTTCAAACATTCAATGATTTTTTTGTGTAATTCAACCGTTGTGACTTCTTATCCCAATTAGCATACCATTGAACAGTTTTTCGCGCAATTGGCATCCAAAGCCTCTTCATTCTTTCCTCCGCGGCAGCATTCTCAGGAACAGAGGACTCCGTAACACTAATATTCATCGAACTGAATTCGTCGAATCTAGAATGACCAGCTATCTCGGACATCGATCTCTTCTCATTCGGAAGCAAATTTTTTGTTGGATCTGAAGTACTAGCACCACTTAATAACGGGTACGAATCATTCTGGTTTACTTTACCAACCTCGGTTTCAAAACCCCTTTTCCCTTCCATCTCTTCCCTAATAATCTTCGAGATTCTACCCTCTTCAGTCACCCATGTATTCGAGTTTGCGTGTGTGTTTGAATCCAAAGGGGGAAATCTATTGCTCGAGACATCACGAAGCATTTCTGAATTCAAAAACAAAAGGTCGGAGGAACTAAGATTGCTCCACCTACTCTTCAGCACAGCATTAGACATGATGATCTTGTGATTGAACTTATGGAACAGCTCAATTTCTTCATTATTTTCGTGATCTTCTCGGATTCGAAACTCATCTTCCTTGGCACCACTCTTCTCGGATCTCCTAGAACTGCTTCCAATGCTAAATCTTGAAGACTTGCGGTGACTCTCTTCCCTCTGAACGAAGAGCTCCACGTTCGAGTCCTGTCTCACCTCTGACTGGCTTGACAAAAACCTCAAACTATTCGAGTACGTTAAATCATCGATGCTGATTTTTTCCCTGCAAAGAGGACAACTGGAGTGGTTTTCTAGCCACTTATCGATGCAATTGATGTGAAACGCGTGTTTGCACTTTGGCAGTAACCGAAGAATCTCAATGTCTTGGAATTTGGAGAGACAAACCGCGCACTCCAGCCCTGACCTCAACCCTCCAAGGGCAGAAAACTTGAAAAACGGAAGCGATTCAATCACTATTTTATCGATTCCTGAATATCTCGAAACAGGCGGTCTTAATAACCCATCTGGAGTCTGTTGATTGTGGTGTACTGCATCTCTTCTGTGGCACAACGCTGTGCATAGAATTAGAACTAAGCTTATAACAAAAATTATACCCACGAGTGAAGCTACTACTGCAATGCTTGATTTGAGATTGTTCTGGTTTGATTGTGCTTCAACATGGCAGAAAAAGGAAAGGAGAAGTAGAAAGGGGACAATCAATTGATTCATGGGAAAATTTGAGGGTAGGGATTTTTTTGGGGGGGAGTTGAGAATTTGTTTGCACTTGAAAAATGCGAATAAAGATGTGGGACAAAGGGTTTTGGGAGATGATATATAGAATTGGGGGCAAATATAGTTCGATATCAGGATTAATTAAATAATCATCCTTACTGATAGGAATCTAATGGTATCAAAAAAGTGACGGTATGAAATTTTAAGTGGCTAGGTGAGAAAGGACTAAGATTTAGATGAACTTTACTTATACCCCATATGATTTGGACCATCTGCGGTTACAACCCCCCTAGTTCACTTCGTTACATCCGCACCCACTGTGGTTTTTAAAAAATTGCATCTACACCCATTTCTGTCCATGTTAACGGAGGCGTACCTCACAAGCTGTCAGGAGATAAATTACGCATTCCTCGAGAAATGTAGTTAAGCCAGTATACTCATAGGCCAAGACTTGTTGAGTCCAACTGAAACACTTTTCTAAGTTATAGACCAAATGAATTGGTTTGTTTTAGAAACCGCTCAAACACTGATAATGTTGCCTTGAGAAGGCATGAACTTGCAAGGAGAATAATGAATTTCTTTTCAAAAGCTATACTGGAAACAAAAGGCTTGCGCTTACAGTTTACTCTATTTTCAAATGAGATTAAAGTCACAAAACTTCTCAAAATTCCTAACTTGGGACGACGTAGATTTGATTCCAAACCAAACTCGGATACGTAGGCTACCCATTCAGATGGGCACAGTTACAAATTTTTTGAACTTTAAATGTTCACCAAGAAAATAAATGTTTTGAAATGCGCACTATGTTGACTTGATTCTGAATTCAATTCGGAGACGCAGACAACCTATTTAAATAGACACTGTCACAATTTTGTGAACTTCAAATGTCCACTATCAAATTTAATGTTCTAGAACTACAGATAACTTGGTTTTGCTTCGAACTTTCACTCATTTCAACTCTAATTTGACGGATCAAATATATAGGCAACTAATCCAAATGAGTGCAGTCATATGATAAAAGACTTGGGATTGGCATGTGATTGGTAAAAGAGTGGATGCCAACCTAATTGAGATGTGCTCTTCTTATAGTGATGCCCCAATTCTTAACTGCCATATGAGTTGTAGAGGCTTGTTAACAAATAAAATGAAAATTACAAAAAATGAACTTCATTTGGGTTGATCCAATACTATGGGTACGTAGGCAGCCTAGATAATAAATTAATCTAGGTCCAGCCCTAAATAAATAAAACTCAATCCCCTTTCTCTCTCTCACAAAACGAGGTTGACAATAAAAAAAATAATTGGAATCAAAGGGTTATCTTTTGAATAAAATATGTAACTAAGAGATATTTTTTATCTTGCATGGGCCCAAACCACTTACTAAAAACTCGTGATTTCTTTTCATTTGATTGAGATTATGTTAAACAATAAATACCACATGCCTCTTAAATCTAACTATTTTATTAAAAAAATTAATTCAAGCCGTTCATAATATATTAATCCAATAGCAGAGTATCTACATAAAAAAATCACGACAATCAGAAATCCATAGGTCAGTGACTAGTTCTAATTGAATTTGAAAATTCACTTCATAATAAATTCTACTCAACCATGAGATTTTCATTTTGTGATCGACTTGGATTTTGGAATGAAGGTAGTACTCGTAAAGCTCTAGAATATGATTTGGATCCAATTTTTGTACAGGGGATGGATTTTTTAGATTCAAGGAAGAAGAAAAGTCAAAGAAGAAGATGAGGGCGTATCGGTCTTTTAGTAAGGGGTGGATTCTTTAGATTTAAGGAAGAAGAAAAGTCATAGAAGAAGATGAGGGTATATTAGTCATTTTTATTAATAGTGCAAGCATTATTTTCGTTAATTGGGTGCGTCTGCACAAATCTACAAACCACGGGGGCATATGCAACAAAGTAAAGTAGGGGGAGTGTAACCACACATGACCTAAACCACAAGGGATGTGAGTGAAGTTTTCCCTTAAGTTATAAGTATCCCTTGATATTATTTGTTTTTAATATGCGATCCCCCAAATGGATATCCTTGGATTGTTGATTGTTCGAAGGTTGTTCATGCCAATATTCTTGTCTTAACTTATTGTTTGTAATTTCGTTTGTTTTTGTTGTTAGTGAATTGTTTTTAGCCCTTGTCAAAATATGCAACTTCTTCAATTTGTTTCGACTAAAAAATAGAAATGAAACAAATTAGACCAAACCAACTCTATTTTTTATCCAGTAATTAGAGTAAGCATATCCAATAATTAGATTCTCCGATATCGATCTCTTCTTATTCGGCCACAAATTTCTCCTTGGAGATTTGAAATATTAGCTCCACCTAATAACGGATGTGAATCATTCTAGTTTAATTTACCAACCTTGGTTTCAAAACCTCTTTTGCCCTCCATCACCTCTTTTACCATCGAGATTCCACCCTCTTTAGTCGCTCATGAATTCGAGTTTTCTTGTGTGTTCGAATCCAAAAGAGGAAACCTATTGCTTGAGACATCACCAAGCGTTTTTGAACTCAACAAGAGAACCTCAGGAATAAGATTGACTGAAAAATGCATTTTATGGGGTGCATGAGAAATCCTGAAATAATCCAACCAAAATATGTTTTTTCTATTGCGAACAATAACACTTAAATGACTGATTAAAGTCAACAAACACAAAATTTGAGAGGCTAATAGCTGAAGTTACACATCCAAAATTATCTTGTGTAATTCGACCACCAAACCATCCAAAATTGTCCAGTAAATATTGTAGACCAATATTTCATACAGAGAATATGATTTATTGATTTATCATTTTGGTGATTTGATACAGTAAAAGTGGTAAACTCATAAATCACATTCACTATATGAAATAAACGACACGTGAACATGGTTTATTGATTTTCCATTAGGTGATTTGATACAATAAAAGATGGTTTACTAGTTTACCACTTCGGCACTTTGGTGATTCGGCAAAGTAAACATGATAAATCAACATATGATTTAACCATATTTTTCATGTGGTTTTATGGTGCATTAATCAACCATGTTTTTTATGGTTTTGGCTTGGTTTGTGATTTTGTTGTACATTAATTTACCATATGTTTCACGGTTTTTTTTTTTAATGGTTTTTCTTGTGGTGCATTAACCTACCATGTTTTTTTGGTTTTTTTTTTTTATATATGCAACTGACTTTTCCATAGCTAATCTGGTCACTGAAATCGTGAAATGGTTTTCATGAAACAAAAATCTATCATGGTAAAAAACATGGTGGATTACTACAAAAGTGCATGAAATTAATCAATCTCATGACTCATGTTTTTAGGTTAAAATGTCATAGTTATTTATTTTTCAATTTTGTTTTGAGATTTTAGGTGTGAGAAGATTAGGAGAGAGAGAATTATAAGATTAGGGGAGAGAGAGAGAGAGAGATTTCGAGAGATGTTAGGAAATTAGGAAAGATTAAGAGAGAGAAATGTTTGAAAATTAAGAGAAATAATTATTAGGAAAATTAGGAGAGAGAACTAGTGTTTTGGGTTTATTTGAATTTCAAGATGAAATCATAAGTATTCAAATCTCATAGGATGGAATCATAATGATCTTTTTGTACATGATACCTAATCAACTCTCCCAGTAATCACACAATGGAAAGAAATTTACTTTTCAGAGTACATTTAAAAAGGTTTATTAACTTGCTGGTCAATTTCGCAAAAACAATGCGTTGCTATGCTTATCGTTGTCCAGTCAACGAAAACTCTTTGCCGGAATAAATTACTGATCGAGTACAATAAAGATTAAATTTGAGTAATGCTATGGTGACTAATTTTGGGTACTTTTTATTGTGTCGTTTATGAGTTGGAAGAATGAGCCCGACTACATGACGAATGGAGTCCAATATATTGGTGACACTTTACATGATACGTAAAATGTGGTCACCAAAAAAGGTAAAAAAAAAAAAAAATGTTCACCAGAAAAAGGTAAAAAACAAAAATGTTCACCACTATAATTGAAGTTACACATTCAATGATTGTCTAGTGTAATTCAACTGTTGAGACTTTTTATCTCTATTAGCATACCATTGAACTGTTTTTCGCGCAATCGGCAACCAAAGCCTCTTCAATCTTTCCTCCTTGGCAGCATTTTCAGGAACAGAGGATTCCATAACGCTATTATTCCTCATACTGAATTTGGTGAATCTTGAATGAACAGCTATCTCTGACATCGATCTCTTCTCGTTCGGCTGCAAATTCCTCGTTGGATTCGAAGTATTAGCTCCACTTCGTAACGGGTGTGAATCCCATTCCCCCTCCATCTCCTCCTTAATCTTCGAGATTCCACCCTCTTTAGTTGCCCATGTATTCGAGTTTTCATGTGTCCGTGAATCCAAGGGAGAAAACTTATTGCTTGAGACATCACCGAGCATTTCTGAATTCAAAAACAGAAGGTCAGAGGAACTAAGATTGCTCCACCTACTCTTCAGCACAGCATTAGACATAATGATCTTATGATTGAATTTATGCAAAAACTTGTCATTCTCTGCAACACCTTCACAATCTTCTCGGATTGGGAACTCATCTTCATTTGGATCACCCTTTTCGGATTTCGTAAAACTGCTTCCAATGCTAAATCTTGAAGACTCGTGTCGATTATCCTCCCTCTGAATAAACAGCTCCACGTTCGAGTCTGCCTTCACCTCCGACTGGCTTGATAAAAACGTCGAACTATTTGTGTACCTTAAATCTTCGGTGTTGATTTTCTGCCTACAAAGAGGACAACTGGAGTGGTTTTCTAGCCACTGATCGACACAATTGATGTGAAACGCGTGTTTGCACTTTGGTAACAACCGAAGAATCTCAATGTCTTCGAATTTGGAGAGACAAATCGCGCATTCCAGCCCTCCCCTCAGCCCTCTAAGGGCAGAGAACTTAAAAAACGGAAGCGATTCAATCACTGTTTTATTGATTCCTGAAGACCGTGAAACCGGTCTTGTTAACCCGTCTGGAATTTGTTGATTGTAGAGGACAACACTGGTCCTGTGGAAGAATTTTGCGAATAAAACTAGAACTATGGTTAGTAGAACCATTAGTACAAAGAGTACAAGTACTACAGCAATGCTTGGTTGGAAATTGCTGGCAGTATTTCCTGGAAGGGAAGATTGTGCTTCAACTTCAACATAGCAAAGAAAAAAAAAAGTGAAAAGAGGAAAATCAATTGATTCATAGTGTGAATAAAGATGTGAGAGAAAAGGTTTCGGGAGATTATAAATAGCAGAGGGGCAAATAGTTTCAACAATGTGGGTTGAAAATGGGCGACCTAAAGAATTTTTCCCTTTTTTTCTCCAAACAATCAGGTCTTATCGACCCCCAAATAGTTGACGTGGTAGTAGTCACCTAGCTAGTAACCCAGATAATGGACTTGAGTCAATACTGAAAGTGTCCAACTTCATAGCCGGCATCATCGGCTCAATCAACCCCAACTAGTTGACGCAGTAGTAGTCACTTAGTAACCCATGTGAAGGACGTAAGTGAATTTAAATCGACTTCATAGCCAGGATCATCGGCTCAATCGACTCCAACTAGTTGACCCAGTAGTAGTCACTTAATAACCGAGGTGAAGGACTTAAGTGAATTTAAACCAACTTCATAGCCGGCATCATGGCAGCTCTCAATTTAGGTTGCTTTGTCTAATCTATGTAGCTTTCGCTCTTGAGACTGGCCTCATATCACATTATACTATTTCATGAAGTTGGGGTCAAAGATTGTATAATCACAATATTTTTTCCCTATTGCCCATTTAATCACACTAAGAAATATTAAAAGAAAATGGAATTGGGGTATATGCTATCCGAGAGGCGGATAAACATGCCGGTGACTGTCTCACCTCATATCACATTATACTATCATGAAGTGGAGGTCAAAGATTGTAAAATCCCAACCATTTTACTATCATGATGTTGGGGTCAATGATTGTGAAATCACAACTTTTTTTTTCCCTTATTGCCCATTAATCGGGTTAAGAAAAATAAAATAAAATAAAATAAAAGAACACAGTTAGGGTATGTGATGTCCAAGAGGTGGATGGACATGCCGGCAACCGTAGCACACTAGCACCTAGGTTTCAAAACTTTTTAAATTTAAGATGGACCGAGGGCAGATGCAGACAGGGGCGGCCAGCCTAGTAAAATTTTAAAGTTTTATTGCTCATTTTTCTTTTTGTAATAAATTATTCATTTTTTTTTTTTTTTTGGTAAGTATTCATGTTGCCCCTCATTGGTAGTCCCTTTTAAGGAATTTAATTAGGGGATGTAATGACTAATAAGTACATTTTAACTCAAATCTCAAGGTGTTAGCGGTGTCGCACTACAACCATGTAGTGTGCTTGCACTTTATCTCGGTAATGGATGGCTCAGATCATGCAAGTGTCAAGATGAAATCTGAACAATTGATTGCGCGATCAAAAGCTAGGATGTCGCACTACAACCCTATAGTGTAGCACTACAGATCCCCTATTCCACTCCTCTCGTTTGTTGTCCCTTATTACTACTCATTTGATACTTATGAGGATAGTTCTGTAAAATAACCAATTTTAGATTTTGCAAGGGGATCGAAAAATATTTTGAAACATCCTAGAATGAAGTAGTGAACTAATAATTATAAACGTATAGATTATAAAATTATATAAGTTCATCCATCCAATTTGACCAAAAATATAATCTATTTGGTATCATTTTTTAATTGTATTAACTGAACATATTTTGAATATCACTTGTTACAATTTTTTTATAGAAATAAATCAGCTGACCACCCATGTAAAATTTTGCTTCCGTCCTTGACGATTTCATCTATTTTGCTGGAACTATATATCTATTCTATATTATTAAGTAAAAAAGTTCTTCAGTGAGGAGTCCTCTCAAAGTGACGCAGCGGACTAGTTAGTGTACTAGTTCAATCGAAGATAGGTCTCGAATCCTCGATCAAGAGTTCTTGAATCCACAAAAGAAAGAGATTAACTCTGAATTGTTTATTGAATAAAATCTACTAAATAATAGAGATTACATGCCCTTTTATAAGAAAACTAGCAAACCCTAACAAAAACTAGTAAAAAATAAATTATCCCGTACATTGGGGAAACTTCCAAATTTGAAAACTAGAAAGAAAAATAAGAAATTCCCAATTGGAAACAATAACGTAAACGGAATTACACGCTAAGAGTAATTCGTAATCTAATTATTACTAAAATAGTAAAATAACTAAATTGAAGGCCTAGACGAATGAATTTGGCCAAAATCCACCATCAGTCACAACTGAAGGTACGTAACCGCAATGCGATTCTGCTTCAGTCCACCAAATTTGGGTCTATTCCGGGCTCGTCAATAAATTGCCGAAATTGGCAATTTTCAATTAAAAGTTGTTTGAGCCTCCTAGGTTTTGACCGGTCCAACTGATGATAGAACTGAGCCTCTACTTGTTCTGCGTCACAAAGCAACAAGTGGCACCATTTATTTGTGTTATTTGACTCTTCCACTAACCCAGTGCTGGTTTTAGTGCACTGGCATCTTGTTCGGTTTGGGTCTTAAGACCCTCCCTGCATGGTCCCCAATAAAATTTTCTTCCTATCTCTCTCTCTACTCACTACCCCCAAAACCCTCCCTCAATACTCAAACCGAACAAAGCCTGGTTGTATTGCCGCTTTTCAGTAGTTTTAACTATAGAGGTCAGTTTTGAAATAATAGCGGTTTTTGTTTCACTCCAAACCGGAGCAAGGGCGCCCGGTTGCTAGTTCAACTAGTCGAACCGACCAGTTCAAGTTGGGTTTTAAAACAATGCTCATTCCAAATATTTATTCCCAATGGCTGAGAATAAGAAAAGAACAGAATAAGCTATAGTGGATATGTTTGAATTTTGTTTGATGGGTATGATCTTTTTTAGGAGGACTTACACCAATAATAACTATACGATAGATTAGGTTTGGCAATAAGCTCAACCCACTTAAAATGGATCTTTTATCCATCCACCAATGGGTCAGTTTGGTGGATTGGAAGTTTTTTTCACATCCTGTGATTAGGGGTGATCATGGATCGGATTGGTTCGAATTTGTAGTAAACCAAAAACCAAACCACTATCTACGGATTATGAATTTGGAGAACTAAACCAACCCACAAAAGGCATAGAACCAAAACAATCCAAACCATTAAAATACGGATAGGATTCGGTTTCAAACCACGGTTTACTTAAAATTGAGATATTATTTCCGTAAACTAATTAGAGTACTTAAAATTTAGGTTTACTACATTAGGGTTATATAGAATACGAATAGGTCCTCCTCATATATAGAAATTTAGGGTAATTAATCATGGTAATGAAGGAAATCAAGGAATAGGAATATGCTATGAAAGAATCATGTATAGAAATTTGGAAAAGTAGAAACGTGCTGTGGAATCAAAATTGGAATGGAGAATTTCATCACCGAATTTATTTGCTATGACTAAACCACTATTGGTGTATTCACTACAACAAAAATGAGAAACCGTGACGAAATTGTGGTGACGAAATTAATTTTTGTCTCCTATATGACTATTTTCGTCACTAATATGTTCCCTCTACATCTTTTTGGTGACGAAAATATTTTCGTCACTAATATGCTCCCTCCACATCTTTTTGGTGACGAAAATATTTTTTCGTCACTAATGTGTTCCCTCCACATCTTTTTGGTGACGAAAATATTTTTTTCGTCACTAATGTGTTCCCTCCACATCTTTTTGGTGACGAAAATATTTTTTTCGTCACTAATGTGTTCCCTCCATTTACTCCACCAAAACTAATTTTCCTTATTTATTTAATCATTTTCTCGTAAAAATTTGCCTCGATCGGGTTTAGAAAGCTTCTTAATTATCAAGACACAATTTCATTAACAAAAATATTTTTTTTTTGTTTGATCAATTGTGTAGCGATAGCTCCCCAACCGGCTCCACCCCCCATTCCCCCAATACCCTTCCCCATTTCGGCTGAACTTTCTTTTTCTTTTTTCTTTTTCTGTTTTTTCTTTTTTCTTTTTGCTTTTAACTTTATTTATTTACATTTGCAATATAATTATTTTTTTTCTTTTTCTGTTTTTTCTTTATTTTTTCTTTTAACTTTATTTATTAATTTGTCTTAACAATGAATAATATAAAAAAAAAGCTTCTAAAAGTGAATAATATTACAATCATGTTTAAAAGTAAATAAATAAAAAAAGTAATTAGCGCCACATAAAGTAATATAAATAAAGTAAATAAAGGAATTAATATAATTAATATAAATAATATATTAGAGGGTAATTAAAAGAGGGAAGGAAAGGCAATCATATTACAATCACGTTTTAAAGTGTCTAAATATTACAATCACAAGTTGCAAGACAAGTTGCAGGATCACAAGTTGCAAGATCACAAATTGCAAGATCACAAGATCACAAGATGCAGGAACACAAGTGCGTGCAAAATATTAAGAAAAAGATTAAATAATTAAGAAAAAGATGTAAATACAAAATATTAAATAAATAAAAAACAAAAAATATAAATAAATAAATAAATTAAAAGATAAAAAAGATATTAATGAAAGAGATAAATAAATAATTAAATAAAAATTGAATTAAATTAAAGAATTGAATTAAATAAATAATTAAATGAATTAAATAATTAATTTAATTTATATAAAGAAATGAAATGATATAAATAAAGTAAATAAGGTAATTAAAGGAAATAAAGTAATATAAATAAAGTAATTATAGGAATTAAAGTAATATAAATAAATAAATTAATTAAAAGATAAAAAAGATATTAATGAAAGATATAAATAAATAATTAAATAAAAATTGAATTAAATTAAAGAATTGAATTAAATAAATAATTAAATGAATTAAATAATTAATTTAATTTATATAAAGAAATGAAATGATATAAATAAAGTAAATAAGGTAATTAAAGGAAATAAAGTAATATAAATAAAGTAATTATAGGAATTAAAGTAATATAAATAAATAAATAAATTAAAAGATAAAAAAGATATTAATGAAAGATATAAATAAATAATTAAATAAAAATTGAATTAAATTAAAGAATTGAATTAAATAAATAATTAAATGAATTAAATAATTAATTTAATTTATATAAAGAAATGAAATGATATAAATAAAGTAAATAAGGTAATTAAAGGAAATAAAGTAATATAAATAAAGTAATTATAGGAATTAAAGTAATATAAATAAATTAATTAAAGGAATTAAAGTAATATAAACAAAGTAATATAAATGAATTAATATAAATAATAAAGTAATTAAAGGAATTAAAGTAATTTAAATAAATTAAATAAAGTAATTAAATGAATTAAAGTAATATAAATGAATTAATCCGGTTTGTATAGTATAAATATTAAAAAGGTGTTTGTATAACACGATGGCTTGCCTGTCTCAGTTGGTTCGCGCGCGCCCGCGCACACGGGAGGTCTCCGGTTCGATTCCCAGGAGGAGCAGACTTCACAATTTTCAGCAGCGCCACGCGGGCGCCACGCCAGCCGACACGCGGGCGCCACGCCAGCCGCCTCGTCAGCGCCACGCGGGCGCCACGTCAGCGCCACATCATTGCCACGTCAGCAGCTACCTCATCAATTTCTGTCACCTTCATCACAGTTAGTGACGAAAAATTTCGTCACCAAAATTTAGTATAGGTGACGAAACAATATTTTCGTCACCCAATTTCTGTCACGTTAGGTGACGAAACAATAATTTCGTCACCAGGTGACTTTCGGAGACAACCTATAGGTGACAAAACTATTTTTCGTCACCAAGACTATCAGAGACAAAAACCATGCTTTTGGTGACGATTTCATTCGTCTCCAATGACCAAATTTCTTGTAGTGATTGGAATTAGGGGAATAAGTTGTGAATCTTAGGCAAAATAAAATCTTGCTAGAGAAGGAATAATGAATAAATTAAATTAGGAAGTCAGTTAACTATGGCTTATATATATATATAATACATGGTTCGGATTGGATTGGAACCGGAACCATGAATGTAAATCCACAAACCAAACCATTGACTACGGATTCTAATTTTTTTAAACCAAGACCAAACCACGCTACTAAAAAACCGAACCAAACCAATCTGTTTGGATTGATTTTGACTGGATTCATGGTTTGACGGGTTTTCTGCTCACCCCTACCTGTGATTTGAGAAAATGAGGGAAAAAGGATTTGGGAAAATCAGTGTTCATCATTTATGATATGGTATCCTCTCTTCCTTCTTTCTCGTTTTATAATACTCCCTCCGTCCCTTTTTAAGTGAGTACTTTGGGAAATGTGTATTTTTGTGGACATTAAAAAATGTACTTTCGTATAATATTTTTAAATTTTTTTTGCACCAAATTAAAGTACTCAATGAGCACTTTAATTTGGTATAAAGAAAATTAAAAAATTATATAGGAAAATATGTTTTTTAGGGGTTTGAAATTGCACGTATTCCCAAGGTACGCACTTAAAAAGGGACGGAGGGAGTAGTAGTTGCTTTTAAAACTTTAAAACTTTAAATTCAGTAAACAAACTATTCTTCTTTTTTGGCACGATTTTATTTTACTTTCTCACGGTTTAGAAATTTTTAGTGTTCTTTTATTCTATTTGTTTGGAGAAAAAAGTAATAATTAAAAAATAAAGTCTAAAATACTTTTTTAAACTAATTTTTCAAATGGTGCATAACACCAACATCGATCTTATGCTCATTTACTCAACTTTTTTTTTAGTTGTATGCTTTGTATTGTATTGAAATTAATTTAATTGCTTCAACTTATGTAATGTTTTGGATCGTTACAGATAAATGGGTTCTATGTTATTCTAAATATATTGGCTGTACGTGAATTTTACTCTTGCCCTTGGATAGCACGGGAACAACCCTAGAGTTTTAGTTATAAAAACAAATAAGAAACAAAAAAAAAAAAAAACATTCTTTCGGAAAATTCAACGAACATAAGAGATAAAGGATAATTTTTTTATAGGATATTCAAGATCACTTATATGCACTTTGAATTAGTCTTTGCAACTTCTCTCATAGTCTCACTGACATTAGTGTGGGCCCATTAGCTATGGTCTTGGCCTGCGCGCAACTTATAGATTTACCCTTTAAGAAGGTCTCATGTTCAATTCTCTAAGAGTTGCTATCAAGAAAATATTTGAGAGATTTGCTAGAGAAAAGGACAATTATGTTAGATTATTCTTCTTTGAATCATTTTTAATCGTTCAGAATCTTATCTTAATTGAAAAAAGAGATCAAAAGGTTGCTCTCATTTGTCCTCATCAGTTACGTAATGAGAAACCTGATCAGGGCCAGTCCAAAGTATTTGGGTGTCTTAGGTCCAATCGTCGCGTGGGTGCCCTATATATTTTGTTTGGGATGTGTATTTTCAAAGTGTTTTTAAAAGCATCTCCTATTCTTTTGTCCTACTTTAATTAAACACAAAACTTTTGAGCAACTTATATGTGTGAACACTTAGTCGGCTAATGAATGTGGTTAGACTCAAGGAGAAGTCTCACGCGCCCAAGAAAATGAGCCAATGTCAAAGTCAATTTTAAGGAACACGATCCGGAAATCAATTAACCGGGGGGTGACAATTAGCCTTGCATTTTGCTGCAAAAAAGATTTGGGTCTTTTTTTTAGATTGGGCTTCAATAAATCAGATTGGGCCTTTTATTTTACTATTTAACTAAAAAAGACTCCTACTTAAGCCCAATAAAAAAAATTACAGGGGTGCCCCTAAAATTTTGTGTTTTTGGGATGCCCTAGGCCTGGGCCTCTTGGGCCGGCCCTGAACCAGATAATACTATATAATAACAATTCTATATTGCAAAAGGGACCAAATTTGAATTGGTTATGGAAATTAGATAAGCCTGGACTTAACAAAACCTGTTAAAATTAAATGTAATGTGGTTGTTTGCCAGCAATAGAATTTCAAAGTTCAGCTTGGTGGTGAATTGGCAACTGATGCACGATTCCAACGTACGTTGTGGGCCATAATAAAACATACTGTTTTTTTTTTTCTTCAGGAATTTTTTTTTTACTAATTTTCATATAAACATATAAAAATTAAAAGGATCAAGCCCATACTAGTAATCGCCTCCCGAGGCCTAAAACAGCCAAAAGACAAGACGCCAATCGTCGGATTTGGAGAACTGTAGTGATTCAAGTCACTACATTTTCATAGTGTCATAGTGACCTCAATTGTGGACCATTACGAGGATATAGATGACTTGGCTCACTAGGGAAATCCAGGTCCTCATCAACGAAATTGCAAAAACCAAAGAAAATCAAGACACAATACACCCAAAAACACCTAGCGAACCACAATCTGACAACCACAAAACAAAACACCACAACGTAACAAAACCTGCAAACGACCTCGAGAACTCCAAAAACCAGAAAAGAAAAGAAAAAAAAAACGAGATAAATTTGAAATTATAACTCCAAAGAACGGCACCTTCCTCCAAATCAGGGGGAAAAAATCATCTTTTCTTTTATCGACTTTACATCTCTCCCTATCAGCAATATCTTCCTCCTCCCTTACAACAAGTTTCATTAATAGCTCCTCCCCCTCTAAAATGAACATCAAACAGAGTACCTGTATCCATCATCTTACGAGCTTGCTTAGAATAATACAGAGTTCCTACTCTGAATATCATGAGATTATAAAGAATAGGAAAAAAGCTCCTTATTTCTACATCTCCGTTTATCAACCTTTACCCCAACCTCAGTAAGAAGTTTCTTCTTTTGAATTTTCCTTTTCCGTCTATTCAATCTCCTTTCCAATTTTTTGAATTTTCGTAATTGAACTATCTGAATCAAGGTTGTCAAATCGTGAATCGAACGAGAATCGAATTGACCCTTTTCTGAATCGTGAGTCGTATCGAATCATGAATCGTAACGATTCAGTCCAACTTTCACAAATACATTGGAAAATGCACCTATGTCTCTACGTGATAAAGATACATTGTAAAATTGAAAAATTTAAGCTAAAATACATATTTAAGATTGTTTTCTACTATAAATTGATGATCACATAGCATCATAGCAAAATAAATACTATAGTAACATCGATATATGCATATAATTGTTAAGAATTCATAATAAAAAGCTTACAAAATAAAGCTTGTAGCCTAATAGGTAGGAAACTAGCTTATATGGCAACGTATGTGAGTTAGTCCTAGCCTCAAAGCCGTGCCCTAGTCTATGATTTAGAGGATACAAGAACCAAAAAGATTGATTTGTGAAATTACATATCCATGGTAGATACGTCTCCACTGCATAAGGAAAATGATTTCCCGTACTATATGATCTCATATTCTTACTTTTCTATAAGAAAAAACAAGGCAAAATAACAAAAGTGGTTTCATATTGTCGAATGAAAGTTGTGATAAACCTTGACTCACCTAAAGATTCGAATTGTTTTTGCGTGAATCAGGAATCGAATAGCGAATCGAATCGTGAATCGGACGATTCACCTCCGATTCTATATCAACCTTGATTCACCTATAGATTTGTATCGTTTTTTCACAGAATCGTGAATCGAATCGTGAATCGTGCGATTCTGACAACCATGATCTGAATCACTATCGCATGTTCAGTGTTACAAAAAATAATTTATCCACAGTAAAACACCAATTTTGAAAGGCTATAGTTGAAGTTACACGTTCAATGATTGTCTTGTGTAATTCAACTTTTTATCTCTATTAGCATACCATTGAACTGTTTTCCGCGCTATCGGCAACCAAAGCCTCTTCAGTCTGTCCTCCTGGGCTGTATTTTCAGGAACAGAGGATTCTCCGACACTGTTGAATCTTGAATGAACAACTATCTCTGACATGGATCTCTTCTCCTTCGGCTGCAAATTCCTCGTTGGATTCGACGTATAAGCTTCACTTCGTAATGGGTGTGAATCCCCTTCCCCCTCCATCTCCTCCTTAATCTTCGAGATTCCACCCTCTTCAGTCGCCCATATCTTCGAGTTTTCGTGTGTTTGTGAATCCAAAGGAGGAAACCTATTGCTTGAGACATCACCAAGCATTTCTGAATTCAAAAACAGAAGGTCAGAGGCACTAAGATTGCTCCATCTACTCTTCAGCACAGCATTAGACATAATGATCCTGTGATTGAACTTATGCAAAAACTTGTCATTTTTGTCGACAGCATCACTATTTTCTCGGATTGGGAACTCATCTTTCTTTGCAACACCTTTCTTGAATCTCCTAAAACTTCTTCCCATGCTAAATCTCGAAGACCCGCGTCGATTATCCTCCCTCTGAACAAACAACTCCACGTCCGAGTCCTGCCTCACATCCGACTGGCTCGATAAAAACCTCATACTGTTCGTGTACGTTAAATCCTCAACGCCGATTCTCTGCCTGCAGAGAGGACAACTGGAGTGGTTTTCAAGCCACTGATCGACACAACTGATGTGAAAAGCGTGTTTGCACTTCGGCAACAACCGAAGAACTTCAACGTCTTCGAATTTGTTGAGGCAAACCGCGCATTCCAGCCCTCCCCTTAACCCTTTAAGGGCAGAGAACTTAAAGAAAGGAAGCGATTCGATCACTATTTTATCGATCCCCGAGGTTCTTGATACCGGCCTTATTAACCCGTCTGGAATTTGTTGATTGTGGCGGAGAGTACGGGTCCCGTGACAGCAGAATGCGTAACAAACTATAAGTATGGTTAGTATAAACATAATAACCAAGATTAAAAGCACTACTGCAATGCTTGGTTCGAAATTGCCGCCATTATTATCTGTAACTGGGTAATCCTGGTCTGAAGGTTGTGCTTCACCATAGCAGAGAATAGAAAGGAGAAGTGAAAAGAGGAGAATCAATTGATTCATTGTGAATTAAATTGTGTTTAGGAAATTGGGAATTTTTGTGAGAGAAAGGGTTTTGGGAGATTATAAATAGAAGAGGGACAAATAGTTTAAATATATATATATGTGGCTGAAACGGGCCTGCGCTAAAAAATTTACATCCTTGCAGGGTCTTATCGACTCTAAGTAGTTGACGCAGTAGTAGTCACCTGGTAACCTGGGTGAAGGACTTACCTAGGTATTTCAAAGAATTGAAAAGAGCCCGACTTAGTTAAGATCCACGCGTTCATAGCCGGCATCAGGACAGTTCTAATTTAGGTAGCTTGTTTGATCGACAAAGAAAACTTCATTATTATAAAGATAAAAATAAAATAAAATTATTATAATAAAAACAATTTGGATTTGACTCTCTGTCGAATGTATGTAGCTTTCACTCTTGAGATTGACCTGCCACATCACATTATATTATCATCAAGTTGGGGTCAATGAGATTAAATCCAAATTTCTTTTTTCCCCTGTTGCCCATGTAGTTGCGTTGAGAAAAATAAAAAAAATAAAAAATGGAATTGGTGTACATAATGTCTCAGAGGCGCTTAGATGGACATGCCGGCGACCGTCCTTCCTAAGTTTCAAACTTTTTGTGGTACTGTAAGATGTACCGAGGACAGATCGACATAGGGCAGCCGTCCCAGTAAAGTTTTCAAGTTTTATGGCTCTATTATATATATTTTTTTGACATTAGTACTTTTGTCCATAATTGTTTCTCCCTCCATCCCAAATTGCTTGCCCTTCTTGGAGACTGTGCATTTTGCACGTAAAAAATAATGTACTTATGAGAATTTTTTTGAAAACAAATTACATCAATTTTTTTCGTCTCAATGAGATCTTTATAAATTTGTATAAAAAATTTAGGGAAAAAAAAATCATGTTAATGCATTATTTTTTGCGTGCAAAATACACGGTCTCCAAAAAGGGGCAAGTAATTTGAGACCGAGGGAATAGTTCGTTTAAAAAGATGTTATAACTAATAAAATTACTCCATTTGTCCTTAATTGTTAGTCCCTTTTTGAGGAGATTGAATGAGTACATTCAGAGCCGGTTTAACCATCAGGCAAGTGAGGCAAGGGTTCTAGACCCCAGATTTAAAAAGTCCTATATAAGGGCATCCTTATTTGACACAAAAAAAAAAAAAAAGAAAAACACCAAATTTAACCTCAAAAACACCTTTTATAATTTTGTATAGTGATATGCATGTCTTGCATTTTTCATTATCACATATTACAAACATAATCTTTAAGGAAATACAAATGATTCAAGCCTATGCAGGCTAAGTTCACCAAACATGATTTTGAAAAATCAAACATAATCTTCTTAGGAAATTCAAACGATCCAAACCTAATGGCTCGAGTTGGCAAGTAAATTGGCTTCTTGGGCAAAGGTATTTTGGAATGGCTCGGATATGGCTCAGTGGATTAGCTGCTTCGGTGGTGGTGGTTCGGAGATCCTTGGATGCTAATTAGAATGAAAATCTAACAGTTGGATTTGTTCATGATATGGGGAGAGACACTAGTGACTTCCAACACTACTTTGAGAAAGGAAGCCAGTGACTATAAATTTCTTGGTGTTTTTTTTTTTTTTTTTTTTTTGCCATTCGTTAATCCTAATTTACTCTATCCTAGGGGACTTGGGGAGGGGGAATGGGTGCTTACGGGAATCGAACCCTGCCCATGTGCACGAGAGTATAAGAGAGACACCAACTGCACTCCACTCCACTTGCAATTTCTTGGTGTTAAAGTGGTACTTATTGTAATGATAAGTTCTTTTTGCACCTTTGCCTTTTCACATAGTTGAGGATAGAGGTTGTAAATTACACGGTCTTGAGTAGGATTAATTGCTCGCACAGTTTTAAGGTTTTTTGATTTATTTCGTTGATCTCAAAAACTTAAAAAGAAGAATAAAGTTACGATTCTTACGAATATAGAACATTAGTTAGTTATATCTCTGAAAAGCTCTTTCAACGATTGTAATTTTTCGGGGAAGACTCGTTCTTCTCTCTCTCTCTCTTTGCAGGCGCATGCGTTTGTTTTTTCCCTCTTTTTTACTCCAATTTTCCTTTTACCATTTTGAGCACTTAGTGTCCCCTCACCCCTAAGACCCACAAAAGACTAGTACCGGCAAGGATTCATGAAATTTTTGTATAGTCGTACCCGGTAGCAAAATTCTTAAAGAAAAAAAATCTACCAGCAAGGCTGCTTTTATTTAGTTAATTGGATAACTAATCCCACATCGATTCACCACAAGGTAAATATGCCTTTGTTTTAACTAATCCCAATGAACTGTGATTACTGATTAGTGCACACCGATCCGGAAGCCTGCCTTGAGACTTTGAGATATTACGCCTGTTTACTAAATGAGCTAGATTTGGAAAAATCCCTAGAGACCCATCCCAGCCTAATCAAAATAGTATTATTATATGTTATTACCTATAATTATTGCAGAGTTCTAACATTTGAGCATTTTAATTGCTTTCGGATGAGAAAATTTTGATTATTATTTTATCTTTTTATGAATTCTAATTTGTGATCGTTATGATTAATTAATTTATGTTTGTGATGCGCTATAGAAAAATAAATGGGCTTGTGGGACGGGTTTGAAAATTTCAAATTTTAATTGGGTTAGGCTTGGACATATTAAATGAAGCACGATTAGTTTAGTCATATTCATAATAACTTCTTTTTTTTTTTTTTGTCATTCGTCATTCCTGATCTATTACATGGAGAGGGGGGAGTGGGACTCAATCCCGGAATGCAGTGTGGGATATCTAAGAACTGTACCGCATGAGCTAGCCACCACTGGCATTCATATTAAGTATTAAAAATGAATATTAGTTTACTTTTTCTAGTCTTATTTATAATTCTTTTGCTACATGTTTGTGTTCGGTAATTTGTGTTCGGCATCTAACGAAGTTCAAAAGAAAACTGGGATCCTCCAATCAATTTTCATTTTTGGTGTAAATATGTAGACACAAAAATTTGAAAGACCTAATTATTAAGTTTTATCAATTGAAATCAAAATTGATCCAAGACTTCAAGTAAATATTGGTCCCACCAAGATTATGAACTCAATTTATTTAACAATACAGGTGGAGACCAAAAAAAGGATGGACTAATTCAGATTGCCAAATAGCAGGGTTCCTCAATTTTACCCTGAATCAGATGGTAGAGAGAATTATATTCTTTGATGTGAAGTTGACAAATGAAAGAAGAGACATGTGTATTCTTTTTTGTATCGGCAAAGAAATTTGTATTATCATAAAGGCAAAGAGGTGAAATCAGCGTTATAGGGGAAAAAAAATGCATTCGGAGAGCTTCGAAGAATGTAACACTCTCATACAGCAAAAATTAACCTACTCCTCAACTTCTCATTTTTTAAATATTCGTAATAAACAAAAATAACAACAACGACAGCAGAGGAAAAATTAAACAAAAACAAGGAGCCAACCGTACACGCACACAAAAAAAAAAAAAAAAAACCTAAATAAATTGGGTAAATATCCACCCTAAATCTAGCCAATCACTCTTGGCCTCGTTTGAAAAAAAAAAGACAAATTTTATTTTTGTTTTTGTCCTTATTCAAATATTTGGGAAAAAATACAACTTGCCTTTTTGTTTTCTCATTAAGATTTTGATCATTCTTTTTTACTTTTTAGATTTCTCTCACTGAGACAACCCGATAATCCACAATAATAATTTGACTCAATTATTTAGCCAAAACACTCCTTAATTATAATATAGCCCTCCAAAATCGAACATGATGGTGATTGGATAAATACGAACATTTTTTGAAAGTTACATTTTTTTGAAAAGTACAAGGTTAAGGGAGAACGCCAATTTAGTATCCTCAAAATTAGAAATTGTGTATACATTTCTATTGTCAAGATTAACCCTCAACTGCATAAGTCCTTTTTAGTCAATTAAAGCACTTAAACTACCATCCATTTTCACCCCCCACTCCCTCCCATTCGGTTTCCTCTCCTTCCAATATACACTTTGTTGATTTTTGAAAGATGTGCAAAATATATTTTATAGGTTTTTATGTTAACGAAATGGGAAAAGTAAAAAAATTAGAAGTCAAAAAACTCCTACGGAGTATTTCTCTACTTGAGGCTTTTTTCAAATAGAGATAAAGAAAAAAGTCTCAAATATAGCCTCTCAAAATTAGACAGAGGACCAAAGCTACCAAGATTGAGAGCTGCCGATGATGCCGGCTAAAAGAGTTTCGGTCTTTGCTTTTTGGTGACTAGTAATTTTTAACGAACTTTTTTGGTGACCACATTTTAGGTACATGCCGAACACCGCCATCCCAAACATAGGCCTGCTGATAATCTGATATACTGAGACAGAGGACTATATAGATGAAAAGGGAAAATCTCCGGCTGTACCGTACGCCCTTACAAATTTTTTCTGCTAATTTTTGTTGGGGTGCAGACAACCTTCAGTAGTACTGGGGGGTGGGGGCGGGAGCCCCCACAGGACACAAGTAACGATATTTGAGGGACCTCAGTGTGTAATTTCGGCCATAGACCCGACTTAATAATTTCGCTGTTAGTGTGTAATTAGGGTTATCAGTTTTCAGAGAAAAACACAGAGAGAGGCGAGAGAAAACGCAAATCTCAGAGAGATTGCGAGAAGACTTGTACTCTTAATTTTCGATTTCATAGTGGACTGGTGTGGCTCCCGTGGTTTTTCCTCGCGTTGAGGTTTTCCACGTATATCTGTGTCCCATTTCTTTTCCGTTTTTCCATTACGCACGATTACTTGATTTTCTGTTCTGTGATTCATTGTTTCCAAGATCCGTAGGAGTGTTGTGGGGTTGCGAAAATCCTAACAATTTTATGAATTATTGATAACCGAGATATAAATTTAGTGTTGCTTTATTCTAAAAACTTTTGTGGCTTCTCTTACAAATTTCTGTGGCTCGTTATGAGATTTTGAGGTCAAATTCATATGAATTTTTATGATTACTTTTATGAATTTTGTGGTTCAAAAAATCAACGATATCAAAAATGGGCACAGAACTTATAAGTTTTTGAAGTGTTTGTTATGAATTTTAGCCGTGTTGTTTATGAATATTTGTGGTTCAATATAAAAAATTATGGATATTCAAATACGGATTTTTGTGGCTCAAAATATAAAAGTGCAGACTATACACCTTTTTTTAGGGATGTGTACACCTTGTCTGTATGACAAAATAGGAATTGGGTTATAGTGTTTTCCCTTCGGGGACAACAGGGATGGAGGGCCGACCACGGATGGAGGACCCATGTCTGTCCGTGGTCGGCCATGGAAGGCTCAGATCTGTTTGGCAGCGAACGGTTCATATTTATTTGGACAAGATAAGATCTGAGCCGTCCATGGTCGACCACAAGCAGCCGTGATCAGCCAGCATTCATGTTGTCCCTCAGTACCCACCCCATGTCACAAATAGTTAATAAAAAAAATGCACAAGAGAATTGAATGGTAATTTCTCTTGGTAGATATCCATCAAGAGTTTTGACTTCTTCTTTTTAATGACAAAGGAACTAAGGTGAGCATGAACCTGATTGGCTTGGTTTTATAGTAAACCAAGAGCCAAACTATTAACTATGGATAATAAATTTGGAGAACAAAAATAAACCATAAATTCATTGAACCAAAACCAATCGAAACCATCAAAATATGGTTTGGTTTCAGTTTTTAACCACGGTTCGCTTTAACTTGAGATATCATACAATATTCTATTTAAAGTACTTAATATTCAACCAAAACTTGTATTAAAACTTATTCAATTAAAATCATCAAAAGTCAATAAAATCAACCACCTAAAGAAGAGTAGAATACCAGTAATTAGAGAAGGAATAAAGCAATGGAATAGAGTACTCCATTAAATTTAAAAAAATAGTTACCTTGCAAATATATTAGGAAATCAGTTGAGAAAGTCCAAGCCGTGTATATTTAGTATATATATTGAAACTACAGGAATAGCCGAATACGTTATCATTTATAGAATTATAGGGAACGTAACCTGTGAAAAAAATTGAAGTATTACATTAAGAAATTAACTTAATATGGAAAAAAATTAGTCAGTGTATACCTAAACAAATTCTATATTTATATCATATGGTTCGGATCGGTTTGGAATCGGAACCGTCAACATAAATTCACAGACCAAACCGTTTGAGAGGGTTTCTAATTTTTTAAAACTGTGACCAAACCATATTGTTTGAGAGGGTTTCTAATTTTTTAAAACTGTGACCAAACCATATTATTAAAAAACCAAACCAAACCATTCAGTTTGGATTGGTTTGGGCTGGATTCGCGGTTTGAAGGTTATTTTGCTCACTCCTAGAAGGAACCACACCATAGGAGGGCCATTAATTAGACCCGCCTAAGAGTATAAATCTCGAGATAAGCCAAAACAACCACTGCCCCAACCCATCAGGTAAATCGCGGTACCTGCCCTGAAGAGGAATCGAACTTTGCCCACTTGTTAGCAGGTGCTGGCTGCCTGGCTCCTTCCACTGGGACAAGCCCACGGGTGGTTGACTTTAATTTTCTTTACACAAATTCATAGCATTGAGCATTCCCAACCAATGAAAGAGATTCTTACAACTTGGAGATCATGCGCACGTCCCAAATTCAAATATTCTCCAGTAAATAACTTGCCTGATCGTACAACCACAGTGGCAAGGAAGTTTCTTGTTGCTTCACTAGCCTTTGTTTATTCACAAAACCAGAACCAAATGAATACATCATGACAAAAATTGTTGAACTTGTGAAGCCTGATTCGACTTTAATCACGCTTCACAGGGCTATTACGGTAATTGATAATATAAAACCTAGGTTATGAGTACTTGCTATACGCAGTAGCCGATGTAATTTCTAACTCTTTCTTCATTCGATACACAGGAAAATTGGTGTGAGCAGTGGATATACCTGACATTCTATTGGGGAACCACGTAAAATTTGTCTTTGCGTTCTTGTTTTCGGTTTTCGATAATTGTTGTACGTCCCGTATTTGTTGGACTGGCCGAATTTCCAAACAAAAGTAGTAATTTTCTTTTGCCTGACAGGATTTGGCAACATGGTAATCTGTCCAGTTGAAGGAAACCAAATCATCTAACAGTTAAAAATAAGTTTTTGTATCTCAACATGTACATATGCATTCGGATTTGGGCGTACATAAATAACTGGAAAAATCATTTTATGGAGTTCACACGAAGGAAAGAAAAGAATGAAATCAAATGTATATTTGTTCCTGTTGAATACAATGTATAACCCTACCTAACTGTAACATTTCGCTGATCCGTTTCCGATGTCTCTGGAAAATGGCAGCATGAAGGAAGAACTTCAAGCTCCAAACCATCAGTAAACACAAATTTTGAGGGAAAATTCTACCATTAGCCCAAGAGTACTCTTTGACCCCCGGTAAGTGGGCTGACAATAGAAAGACTGATTTTTTAGAGGCTAATTGCTGAAAGTTACACATTCAATGATTGTCTTGAGTTTTTTGAGTGTTGAGATTTTGTGTCTCTATCAGCGTACCATTGAACTGTTCTTTGCGCAATTGGCAGCCAAAGCCTCTTCAATCTTTCCTCCTTGGCAGCATCTTTAGGAACAGACAAATCCCCACTATTCCTCAAATCGAATTCATTGAATCGCGAATGAACTGTGATCTCTGACATCGATCTCCTCTCATTCGGATTCAGAACCCTTGTTGGATTTGAAGTATTTGCACCACTTGTTGATGGGAATAAGTAATTCTGGTTTAATTTACTATCCTTGGTTTCAAAATCCCTTTTCTTCTCCATCTCCTCCCTAATCTTCGTGATTCCACCCTCTTCAGTCACCTGTGTAGTCGAATTTTGTTGTGTATTTGAATCCAAAGAAGAAAACCTATTGCTTGAGACATCACCAAGCATTTCTGAATTCAAGAAAACAAGGTCAGAAGAACTAAGATTGCTCCACCTTCTCTTTAGCACAACATCAGACATAACGATCCTGTGATTGTACTTGTGTAAAAACTTGTCATTATTTGCCTTAACACCATCACAATCTTTTCGAATCGGCAGCTTCTCTTCCTTTATGAAGCCCTTGTCAAATTTCCTGAAACTGTTTCCAATGCTAAATCTTGAAGACTTGCGATGACTCTCTTCCCTTCGAACAAAGAGCTCCACATTCGAGTCCTGTCTCACCTCTGCCTGACTGGATAAAAATCTGAAACTATTCGAGTATGGCATCGTACCAACATCATCTGCGCTGATATTGTGCCTACAAAGAGGACAACTCGAGTGCTTTTCCAGCCACTGATCAATACAATCAATGTGAAACGCGTGTTTGCACTTGGGTAGTAACCGAAGAATATCAACATCTTCGAATTTGGAGAGACAAACCACGCATTCCAGCCCTTCCCTTGACCCTTTAAGGGCAGAGAAACTAAAGAAAGGAAGTGATTCGATCACTGTTTTATCGATTCCAGAACTTGATCTTCTTAAGCCGTTTGGAGTTTGTTGATCGTTGTGAACAAGACCACCCCTGTGGCAGTATTTTGCATACATAATGAGAAAGAATGTCAGTGAAAACATTACAGCCGTGATTCCAGCTACTATTGCAAGACTTGGTTGGAAATTGTTTCCATCTTGTGGAAGACTTGGTTGGAAATTGTTGTCTCCATCTTGTGAAGGGAAGTTATCTTGATCTGGAGGAGATTGTGCTTCAACATACCAGATAATTGAAAGAAGTAACAAGAGGAAAACCAATTGATTCATAGGCAATTTTGAGGCTTTTGGAATTGGGAATTTTTTTTATGGAAAGTTTGAATCTTTGTGTGAGAGGCATGGGTTGGGAGATCGTACATAGGAGGGGTAAATACTAAATAGTTGCAGTGTTGAGTGTTAACTCCATGGGTCGGTCTCGTGGTCAAGGTCTTAAGATCTCAGGTTCGGAACTTCTCAAGTGCTATCAACTCCTTTGGGGCTAGTCCATACGGAGCTTTCCTCTGGTTTTAATTGGGCTCCTCCCAAGTGAACGGTGGGATTAGCTCCCAGAATTAGTCGAGGTGCATGTAAGTTGACTCGGACAATATAGTTTTTAAAAAAAAAAAGTTTTGAGTGTTTGACATTGTCTGTTATGGATGAGGATTTTAATATGTGCCTCCCCCAAAAGGTAAAGTTTGAGTGTTTGACATTGTTTGTTATGGATGAGGATTTTAATTAGGGCTGCTCAAAAAAATCGGTGAACCGTGAATCCGGTCCGGACCGAACCGATCCGTACCTTTTGGATTTTAACCGTAGATTAATGGTCCGGACACGGATTCAAAAAATAAAAAACCGTGACTTTTGGATCGGACACGGATTTTGATTTTGAAACCGTGGATTAACCGATCCGGACCGTGAGATTTTTATTATATATAATTTTATCACTTTTATAATTATAGTTATATAGATACTGTTAATTTAGCAGACTTACGATTTGGTTGTACTGTTGTAGGAGTTATGATGCGAATATTGTTATCTCTATAAAATCTAGGGAGGTAAAGTATTATAAGTGCTACTATATATACTCTCTGTTTGTAAGTGAACTAGAAGTAACTATCTGCTATTGTCTTTGTGAGTGAACCGGAAGTAACTATCTGCTATCCTTTGTGGTAATATAAGTTTGTGCCTTTGTTTATTCAGTTATATAACTATCTGTCTTACTGCCTTTGTTGTTTTTTATTGGGATTTCTAACTTTGAACTTTCTATTTAGTGCATTTGCTACTTGCTAGTGTCTTACTGCCTTTGTTTGTTGTTTTTTCCGAATAAGTTGAAAATCCGCGGATTAATCCGGAACCGATCCGTGACTCGCGGTTCGGATTGGAACCGAACCGTGAGACTTTTGGATCGGACACGGATTGTATTTTCAAAAAACCGTGACTCGCGGATTAGGATTGGATTCATGCCAATCCGGACCGATCCGGACCGTGAGCACCCCTAATTTTAATATGTGCCTCCCCCAAAAGGTATCCTTACATTGTTTGTTATGGATGAGGATTTTAACATATCCCTCCCCCAAAAGGTATCCTTCAGGTTTGGCAGTTTTCTTTCAGGGGTCATTCTAGAGCTTGTCTTTTCTTCTTCTTTTTCAATATTCTAGAGCTTGTCTGTTCTTGCGTGTCTGTCTCATGTTGCAAAATTCATTTTTAAATGAGTTGTGAAATTTTTACATTTTAGTATTCATAAGTAAGTGGTTAAGAGGTGGAGATGCTAATAAGTTGTGTACATATTTGACTTCTAACTTGGTAGGTAGTAGTAATCAGAGGGGATTGTATAGTGAGGGAGAACATTGGAATAAACTTGTTAATTTAAAGCATGTCAAATTTTTTTTTGGCCAGTCTCTTTTTAGGGAGTGGTCCGTTCTGTTAAGCTCTTTGCGGGGCCCTCTCAAAATCACTTTGATGATCAAAACGTTCACTTTTAAGATAAGAACAGCGAATCGGAACCATTTTCTTAAGCAACAAGTGTTCCAAAAATATAGCGATTGATATCCAACGAACGGGATTTTTTGCTCAATTAATTTCCTCGATGAGCTCTAAAATGTGACGGATTTCTGATGATTGGCACAGGCACAAAAAGGGCCACTAAATTTACAACAGGAATACAGGATCCTCTAGTAACCGGACATGATCCTAAGATTTGGTAGTGTCTGACATCACTAATTACGTGATGAAAAGGAAAATGAGCTGAATTAACCTTGCCTAGAAAAATACTGCGTATACTGACATTATTAAGGCCTTGACTTGTCAAACCAATTCAATATATGATATTTTAATGATCCTAAATTTTGTAAATTAGGCATATTTATTTTTCTTTGCTTTTTTATTCTGTTGAAAAATACTTGCAGAGACATGATTGCAATAATGTTAATGGATGATATTCAAAAGTCAATGCAATTCTAGCTGAACCTGTACCAATTAATCTGATAAGTTCAAAACAAAACAAAAATTCAGACGTCGGGATGCTAGTATTTTAGAAGAGTTAAATTGATATGGCAGACCAAAACTGTTCTATCGGCTTGAACTTGTGATATCATAGACCGGTAAATTCGGAACGAAAGTTGTTTCATGGACAATTGCTTTATACAATCAACCTACCCCGCTCCAAAGAGGAAAAAGAGAAAAAGAAAAGGAAAAAAAAAAAGAGCCATTTTCCTAGGATCTGCGATTCAAAGTTAATGAAAAGCATGATACAATTGAGGCCCATCGTGGGAAAAACAACTAAAAAAAACTAAAAGTCTTTCTATAGTGAACAAAGAGGGGACATTGAACCAAAAAACAAATAATAGCATTTGTCAGCTGTGCAACTAAATCACATTTCAAAAGCTTTTCTATTGAGTATTTTAAAGGGTAAATTTCACTTACCTTGATTGGGTTTCTAACAAATTCAGAGATCTTCCATTAAGTCACAAGTGATGTCATCATTCAAACCCCAAAAATGTAAAAATTGCCCTTTTTCATTGTGTAAATGTACAAGGTACAAACCCACTACAATCACACATCTCTGTACTCTTACTCATCCTCTCCATCAGTCACTAGTTCCTCACCCTTTTTGTTTTTGCATTTCCTTTTTCTTAATACTATGCCTTAAAAAGTCAAATTTGTTTCTTTCTTTTCTAGTTTTTATATATGGAGAATTCTACCGTCAGTCCAATAGGCAGACGGTAAGGAAAACTTTTTCATGGAAGAGTTAACTTTTTCTGTGTCAATGATGCAGCGGAATTCACGAGAGACTAGTTAGCATACTAGTCCAAACGAGATAGGTTCTCGAATCCATGAGATATTCTTGAATCCACAAGAAAAAGAGAGACAATTCTCAAAGTTTGTTTATTAATTGGAAGATGATTCATGCCATAAGCTTACATCATTATTTATACTAATAATAGGCCTAGCTAATAAGGTAATGCTTGGCTACCAAGAATATAACTTGGAGTAGGAGTCAAGAAAAACAAAATAAGGAAATAAAAGTCTAAAAAACTAGAAAATAGGAAACTAGAATCGTGCTAAACAGGCAGCACTAAATAAGATTTGTTACTAATATTGTTCCCTAAGAAAAGTTGCCAAAATAATATTTTCATAAGAAATAGGAGTGTATATATTGTCCTACATCAGTCTCCTTTTCTTCAAAAGAACTCGTCCTCGAGTTCTTGTTAGGAATCTGTCATCTTCCATGCCAAATAAATAAATACTTGGAATACTTCAACCCTTGATTTCCTTGCAAAAATTGCTCTTTGAAAAGGATGCTTGCAATGATCTCTTCTCTGCATTCGTCATCTCGTTGACAAGATCCACAAGATGAGAACTACATATGAACTCAAACTTATCCACTCTAACAAAATCAACAATTTGAACTTTATGCTGAAGTCGCAGGTTTTACTGATTTTGATCCATTAGAGGATTGATAGGTACATCACATACAAATATTGTAGTATTAAGAGTATTTGTACCAACTTCAACATCAAGACCAATTATACCTCTGAGGGGTTCGCAAGGCTCAACATAGGAGAATACATCATAGTGCCGAGAAATTATGGGCCCCAATTCAAGACTTTTCTCTCCCTTTAGTTCATGAACTTGGTTAGCTATTGCAATATTTTTATACTTGCCCTCCTTAACTACCTCTATAGTTGTACCTCTGTCTAGATCAGATTATCTTTCGAGCATTGGGGAGCTCAAACTTTCTCTTTCACTATCAGCGTCAACTTCTTCTTCAGCACCAAGTTCGACTTGATCTCCTTCCTCTTCTGCAATCTCATACCCATTATAATAAGTATGATGCGACATATCTGAATTGAAAAAATCATGATTGATTTGTTGACCTTCGAGGCTTGATTGCTTCAAAGCCAATTGCCTCGGTGAAGTGTCCCTTGAGATTTCTATATCCACAACCACATAGTTTTTCATTACATGCAAATGAATAAGGCAAGTCAAGATTATATTGGCACGATCGTTTGGACTCGATCTTTCTTCGATAATCTTGATACAAGATCTAACTATGATGTGATTGAAGATATTTAGCACTCAACAATTGTCTCTTCTTTTGCCAAGTCCTCACCGATTGTTTATATTGTTGCCTTCGATTAGAATGCAATTGTTCCCACCATGTAAAAGAATGGCCTTGTAACTTATGTGCCACATATTTGACCTCCTTCTTTTCCAGAATAGAATGCAAAAAATTTGTCAACTTTGCGAAATCAATAAATAAAATTCTCAGGATGACAATGAGCATTAAAACTGGGAATTATTGGTGATTCTTGAAATTTTGAAAAGTCGTCATCTGTGCAATAAAACCCTTCAAACTTTGAATGTTGCTTCACCAGCTGATGTCCATAATAATCTTCGTAATACTTGTCTCCACATTCATTCTCACTATCGACGTGATTAGTTGGGCATCTCCCAATTACAATCTGGTTGCGGGGCTGGCGTTGGGCAAATCCCACTGCACGTTCCCAAACCTAGTTAAGAAGACAGCGTTGGGCAACTCCCACTGCACGATCTTCTTCAACCCTTCTTACTCCTTGGTCGAGGTGTAGAGACAACTACCGCAGTGTTCTACGGATTTCAGTCAGGATACTTGGTTGTTGTTCTTCCACCATCTTCCTCGGATCAACAAACCTTTCAGCAACGTCAAAGAGTGTGTTATCCACTTTGTTTGGTGCCATCGAGCCAGGAAAAACCCGTTCTGATACCACTTGACGCAGCGGAATTCACAAGATACTAGTAATTAGCGTACTAGTCCAAACGAGATAAGTTCTCGAATCCACGAAATGTTCTTGAATCCACAAGAAAAAGAGAGACAATTCTTAAAGTTTGTTTATTAATTGGAAAATGATTCATGCCATAGGCTTACATCCTTATTTATACTTGTAGTAGACCTAGCTAATAAGGTAATGCTTGGCTACCAAGTACCAAGAATATAAGTTGGAGTAGGGACCAAACAAAACAAAATAAGGAAATAAAAACAAGGAAATAAAAGTCTAGAAAACTAGAAGTGTGCTAAATAGGCTGTGCTAAATAAGATTTGCTACTAATATTATTCCCTAATAAAAGTTGTCAAAATTTTATTTCCATAAGTAACAGGGGTGTATATCTTGTCCTACATCAATCAAAACCTTTAATAAGTGTAAAAAGTGAAAACTTTTTTGTAGAAAAATTTGCCTTCCTGTCAGTCTGATGGGCCTTGTTCGGTTAACAAGTTTTGTTTTGTTTTGGTTTGTTTTGTTTTGATGAAGTAAGCACGTGTAATAAGTGGAGAGAGATAGAGAGAAAAGGAAGAAAAGTGATAATGTAAGCAAAACAGAAACCGCCCAAAACTGGGCCAAAACTGTGTACCGAACACAGCCTCAGAATGACTGTTTATATATTCTGTAGTTGTCAACAATGGAAAAGTCATCTTGTAACAGTGAAAAAAGTGTTCTCAAGGCTAAGGGGAAAAAATCAGGTATGGGTCAAACTTACCTTGACGCCACGAATTTCTAATAATACCGATTTAATGTGGCACGGATATTACAGCCCGTCGCTAGGATTGAATTGGGTGGATTAAGACTCAAAATCTCCATTATCTCCAAAATTTTGCTCCAAATTTAACCCCCAAAACGAAGAGTTTTTATTTTTTCGAGACGTGTTGTATTAGTCGCACTTTAGGTGTAGTCGAAAATTTTTCAATGGTACCAATTTAAAGAATATCGGATCCATAATATGAAAGTTATATATTTTACATTAATGCAATAAAATGTGCAAGGGATAAATGGTACTCCCTCCATCTTATTTTATTTGTCATATTTAGTAGATTGTGCCTAGTTTCAATTGCTTACACTCCGTCAATCTCGTATTGTTGGGCCTCTTTCTTTTTTTGGAGATCTCAAAGAATTGTCTATAACTTTTAATTTATTAAGTTTTTTATATTCAATATTGATCTCGTTTGATAGATCTCAATTAGTTTTATTAAACAAAGTTGTTTGAATGACCAAAAACATCATAGATTATGAGATATAAACAATTTTTTGAGATGTTCAAAAAGGTAAAAAGGTCCAACAATGTAGGACAGAGGGAGTATCTTTTACTATGAATTTCAAAAAATATTCAATATGGATCTTACTTGATAGTTTTGTGACAGTTTTCAATGAGTTCTATTATACGAGTTTTCAAAATCATGAAAAACATTATAGATTAAAAGTTATAAGTATTTTACCGATGTCACAATCTTCAAAAATTGTCAAACAAAATGGCATAGAGAGAGTATTAGAATGTAGGGGATGGTTACACTAAACACCCATTATGGGTGGGTACCATATGCACCTATTGTATGGTCATTGTGCCACCTCATGACAATCGTAACATTTTTTAGTGACTCGTAACTTTTCCGAAATATGATTCATACTCCCTCCATCCCATATTTATTGCCTCTTTTAGGGAAACGTGCATTTGCATTCAAAAAATGATATGTTTATGAGAATTATTTTTAAAAAGAAATTACCCCAATTTTTTCTACTCAATGAGATCTTTAAATTGGTGTAAAAAATTTTGAAAAAAAAAAAGAATTTTAATACATTAGATTTTGCGTGCAAAATGCACGGAAACCCAAAGAGGGCAAGTAATTTGGGACGGAGGGAGTAATAGTTTTTCTGTAATTCATAATATTTTGGTGCGTCTCGTAGCTTTCATACAAAGAAATCATAACTTTATACAAAAAAAATTGTAACTTTTTATTCACAAGCGATAATTGATTCGTAATGCATTTTTAAGAGTGTGTATTGTAACATTTCCCTAAAATTGTACATCAAAAGATAAAATGGTTAAAATGAAGTTTTTGAAAAGATGAATAATGAAAAGTAGAAATGGAGATGTTTCCATTTTTTTGTGTTGGGTCTCCAAATATGGGGACGTAAAGTGAGGTTCCACTCCAAAATAGAGCTTGGTTGGATTCCATTTAAACTCAAATCTAAAAAATATGAAGATATGGAGCTTGGTTGGAAATGCTTTAATACCTCTTGTTCTCCAATTGTATCAATCACTTGAATAATAGTTGTGTTGCGACTTTTAAGTAGACAGTTTTGATTGGGTATTTGAACATGTGATGGTTATGAATAAGAGGGATTTACGGGCTAGTCTTCAAGGCACGCCACTATTACCACGAGGCCCAACGAAAAATTCATTTGCACCACCTAGGTAAAAACAAATTCAAATACCGAAAATACCCCAAGTCTAACACACGTCCCTCCCAATACAACTTTACCCGTCTACCTAGCACCTAAGGCCAGCCTACACTTGTTGTATTCCCCCACCAAAACATAAAAATTCATTATTTGTGTTGTATTCCCCATACAACTTTTTACTCCCTCCGTCCCTTTTTAAATGTGTACAATGGGAAACGTGTATTTTTGCGGACATTAAAAAATGTACTTTCGTATAATATTTTTAAATTTTTTTTGCACCAAATTAAAGTACTCAATGAGCACTTTAATTTGGTATAAAGAGAATTAAAAAATTATATAGGGAAATATGTTTTTTAGGAGTTTGAAATTACACGTATTCCCAGGGTACGCACTTAAAAAGGGACGGAGGGAGTACTATGTAAGGTTAGAAAGTAAAAAAATTTGGTAACGTGTTGCAGAATATGGATGGTTTGGTGAGTGGCTTTAAATTTCTCGTCAAAGGTCAATGTCTCTCTTTATTGTTGTACTCATTATTCCCCGAAGTCGGAAAGTCTCTCTCTCTCTCTCTCTCTCTGGGTTAACACTTTCAAACTCAAAGACCAGACCAGGTAAACATAAATACCCATGGAGGATAAGCACCTTCAGATTTTTCAAGCCTTCGCCGAAAAGCCGCTCGGAAAAAATAACGGCATGTACTATGAAACTCTCGGGTTTTTGAAGAGCGCTTCACAGGAAGATCTGAAATTCGCAGTGTTCTAACACAAAATTCGCAGGCTATGAACTTTCTAGATCTAGGGAAAATAAAGCTATGTTGGTTAATTTCAGTGAGTTTGTTGGTATTTTGCTAGTTAATTTTGCAATATGATTGTTGGAATATAAATTCGTAGTAAAATTTTGTTGGCCAGAAAAGTTCGCCAGCCATGTTTTTGTCTTCCTGTATGTTTTTGTCCTCTTTTATCCTATTTTTCAGAAATTCGCACTGCAAATTTTTCCAGTTTTTCAGAAATTCGCACTGCAAATTTTTCCAGTTTTTCAGAAATTCGCACTACGAATTTTTTCAACCTTTAGAAATAGTCGAACTTCGAAAAATTCTAAAAATTCGCAGAGGTTTTTTTAGTTGATTTTTGAATGAACCAGATCTTGCTAACTGGAATTCCTCTATGTGTGGCTGAAATCACCGAGTTGACTGGGTCTGACCTAATTTGTGAGGTGTAATCACTAAAATTCGCAAGTACTTAATCTGGCTAAGAAACTTCTGGCTCTTCTTCTCATCAGAAAAGTGTTCAAATACAACTTCTTGCTACTAAACTCTCTGTACACCTCGCAGTCGTCGGACAAATTTGTAGTTGCCGGAAAAATTTGCCGGCCAGAAAAGTTTGCCGACCGGAAAAGTTGGCCGGCCGGAAGTGGATGGTGGGTGGAGCTGGGGAGTGGGAGGTGGAGTAAAGTGTAAATATGTGTTTCAAGGGTAAAACGGTAATCTTTATAATGAGATTGTACTTAGAGGTAATTAAAAATTGAGTGTATCCTTAGTGGGAATTAAGGATTGGTTTTCTAGACCTACTGGTAATTTTCTGTATGAATAATTGATTTACACCTCTAAATAGGTAAATATTACCAATAAAATCAAAAAAAAAAATGAGTGAGATGAATGGGCTTAAAAATACAAAAAGGGCTGGGCTTGAGAATATGAAATTAACCCATTTAGTAATTGGACAAGCACGAGCACAGATAACTCTCTCATTATAATATAAGCCCACTTCTAATCGAGCTCGGTTCGATGAATCTGCACTCCTCATGGAACTCCCTAAGCAAGCCATCTCTGTCAGAAATCAGATGGATCTGACATTGGTAATGTCATGAAGCATTTACATTTATCACAAAAACTTAGACCATGACTCTAATTTAAATTGTGTATCATCTGTTTTCTTAATATAAAACAACTACTGACGTTCGATCAAGTTAATTTTTACATTAGACGATATTACCTGCAAACCTTAATCAGGATTACATAGGTGACCAGGAGCTGGCCCACAATACCCCACGCCCTGTTTCTTTGTGTGAGGAGTTATTATTCATCTCGGTAGGATGAATCTGAAAAACAAAAAATCAAAACCCAAAGAAAAAAACAAAAACTAACCAAAGACAACATTAGTGTAAAAAGGTAGAACGAAATGCCCCATGGGTGTTTCCAACAAATGGTAATTACCACCATTGAAGAATAGACGTGATACAAAACCTATATATATGTCAAACCTTGAGGTCACTGGAGGGTTTGTTCGGTCATTAATTTTAGCGCACCGGAATCCATTCGAGGTGCGCCTAAGGTGACCAGGACATCCGGTTATAAAAAAAAAGGGTAAAAATGACAAGCTAAATTAATGTATCTTTTCATTAATGGAGGAAGCTGTTACAGCTGCTATTTATCCGTGTGAGTTTCTCATTTGATAAAATATGTTAAAATAAACCGTTGATTTTAGCAAATGAGAAAGTCATTTGCTAAAATCTTTGATTTATCTCTCACAAAAATCTTTGATTTTAGTAAAGATTCTTCCTTGCAAACATTGATTTTAGTAGATTTTATCAAATGTGACACTCACCACCAGAAACAGAATACTTGGCTTCAAATTCTGTTGAGACATTTACTTTTAGTTACCCAATTTTGAAGCCAAAGTGCTCATATGCCATCAAAACAAGCTCGCAATATCCAGCTGGGTTTTTATGGTTGTGTGGGGTTGGTATCACTCTTTGGGTCTAGACTCCTTCGATCTTTTGAAAGTGGGTATGGTTATGACCTATGAAGCATGGGTACTTCTAAAACCCCAAAGTACCCGTACCGCGTACCGGTACTTCATGGGTATTTCAAAATACGTACCAGGTACTCTAAAAACGTATTGGGTACTTCTGAGTTTATGAGTACTTTTTTGGGTACTTTTGGGCCTATTCATAAAGTTTTCAAAACTTTAGGCATTTTGCATGAAAAGAAAACTCAAAATGCTAGGTTTAATATGCAAGAACTCAATGCAATAAAGTCAAAAACTCGAGACCACGACTCAAATCTAGAGCTTGATTTTGCTCACCATCTTGAAACCGATGATAGTTGCATGCACAAAAATTAGGTTATTGCACTTTATTTCATAGGAAGATGATTCCATCAAGCGGTATGGATTCAAGTTCAAGTGCTATTAGTTTTTGTTATCTTGCTTCTATCTATAAAATACGTTATTATATCTAATGAATCATACCAAAATTGTCAAAAGATATACATGAAAAAATCGTTGTACCTCCGCCGTACTCGTACCATACTTTTTTGGGTTATTGTTATATCCCATATTAGTACCCGTGCTTCGTCGGTTATGACTTGCCTTCTTTTTCTCTTAGGTTCTTATAAGAGCAAAAACTCGTTCGCGCCATCAGGCCGAAGGTGGCCGAAGGCACTTTAAAGCTTAAGTTAGAACTCGTCTAAGAAGGAAAGTATAAACCTTTAGCCAGGAGAAGACAACATACCTATTAGGCTTAATCACAGGAGTATTTATAAGAGCACCTTGCCTTGGGGCCCAGGATATTGCGTGACATCCTCGTGACCGAGCGACGTCACCGACAAACCCCCTTCGATGTCAGAACCCAACATCCACCTCATGAACTAGCGTCGCACACTACATTTTGCCATAAGAACTGGGTGGCAGGGAATAGCAACCATGCCAAGTGGCTAGAATGAATTGGTGTCACGTGGCTAGATCATACAAAGGACGTAGACCACGCGCTCAGTACGCTGCATGGCCATGCCAGGTGGCGAGATCAGATATTGAGTCACCAAACCAAACCGTATGGCCACTATGCAACAACGCACAATGCACTGCGCATGCTCGTTGCTTGGCAAATCACTATTGGCACCACATGGCCGACCCAAATTAGAGTTTACCAACGTTCCAGAGCATGATATGTCGGCCATTTTTTGTTCATGTTCACCCATCCAAGCCCAGTAGCATCAAGTCCCATCATGTATAACCCCCGTTCTAAGTGACCCACCGAAAATACCCTCCATCAAGCATCACTTTGTATGTAGCCTTCCCTCCCTCCTCCTTCCCTACCCCAGCCCTAATGCAACACCATAGCCACCGCCCATTACCACCACCGCATCCACCGTTGTCGTCGCCACCCACCACCACCACATCCATCGTCATCCTCCCCACCCACCACCACCGCATCCATGGTCGTCCTCTCTCCTTCATTGTCGATCATCTTCATCTCCTTCATCATCCTATGGAGCTATCGAAGGCAGCTAAGAACGCAATATCGAAGGTGGACAATTGGGTTAAGAGAGAATCGAAGGAGGAAGCTTATAATTTGGAGTTTTGTCAATCCAGATCGAAGCTTCAAAAGGAGGAACTAGTTGAGATTGGAATTCCGATCCGGTCAATGCGAGCCCTATCGCAACCGCTAATGCTCTGGTCAACATGAAAGAAACCCTAATAGTACTATCCTCTTACGCAAGTTTCGAATCAAATCATGTATAGCTGAATTTAGACTGAACTACTGCGCTTCGAACTGATTTGAACTGATTCGGGTCTGGTTTGAAGTCATTGGTTGAGCATCTCCAACACAAGCTCTCCTCTCTAAAATGAGGAGTGGAAGTGACATATTAAGGGGAGATTTTGTAATTTATGTCCTCTTTCCTCAAAAAGTTGTACTGTTTGGAGGGACCCATCCACTTTTTTGTCACATCCACTCCATAAATTTAATTTCGGCTCTTCAAAATGAGAGTGGATGGATCCCTCCAAACAGTACAACTTTTTGACAAAAAGAGGACATAAATTACAAAATCTCCCCTTAATATGTCACTTCCACTCCTCATTTTAGAGAGGAGAGCGTGTGTTGGAGATGCTCAATTCTATTAGTTTTCGAGTCTCCTTTGTATAATTTGACATTTTGGTATAGGATATTCTCTTATACATGAGAGAGATGGAGAAGTGTCTTTCATTGGCATTTTGCATTTTGTACAATGTAATGGTTCCATGTGAAACTTTTAAGATCTTATCCTTTAGTTGGTTAACAGATATATGTGTACATACCGAACTTTGATATATTTGAACCCACAAAATCACGAGAGATTCGCATGCATTAGGCTATTTCAAACATATTTATGTTCTCACATCATCCACACAGTATTGCTGAAATGTCCTTTACACAGGTGCCATTTTTTGGGGATGGATTACATTTTTGATTAATTTTTGATGGATTATTTTGGTGCCATTTTTGGGATACGTTTAATTGAGTGTGAATTGTTGAGGGTATACACAAAACGTAGTTTTACGATGCAACCATTTCGGTGTGAATTATGTAAGATTGGGGGTGTGAATTCTTCAATTAGGGGTGTGAATTGTTGAGGGGTGTGAATTCTTCGGGTGTGAATTGTTGGGGGTGAGAATTGAGCAAAAGGGTGTGCGGGGGGGTGTAAATTATACATTTGAGGGTAATACAGTAAAAGTGTCTTTAAAAGGGGTTTGGATGGGATAGCATGACAAATGAGGGTTGAGATGGAAGCTCCCTCAAAAAATGGGACCGACTTGTAATTTCCCCTTTAGTCGAGATCTGACCCAAGCCTCGACTATGGGCCGATCGGCTCCAGTCCCGTAGTCCGCCCAATCAAATGGACGCTAGGCTTCTGAAATAATTTGGCCCATTTGGTAATCTCCGGCCCACTACAGACTGCAATTGGAGGATGAAAGGGGAGAAAAAACTTAAGAAACCAAATTATTACATGGGCCTGTTTGTACGAAAGGGGAGAAAAAACTTGTGGAATCAAATTATTACATGGGCTTATTTGTTTGATTAAATATGAGCATCAGACTAGACTATATATCGAAGACGATTAAATATCCGATATTTGGTTAAATTGTTTTTTCCCGATTTATGCTATTTGCAGTATTGTATTGTTAAATGGATTACTATTAATCAGGTTGAAGTTCATAATCTTTCGGCATTACTTTCATCAATAAGACGGATCATGTGTATTATATCATATCAAATGACGCGAGAGACACAACGGATACGAAATAAGAGTCAAACCCTCTCTTGGCCTTCAAAGGAACCAGACCATATTATTGGACTCATTTGCTTGTTCTTTTCATGCCCACTTTCATAATCAGAACCATTAATTTCTTAGAGCTCGACAAGAACAGCAATCATCAAAAATTATAGGAGTATTTAACTAGATAAATAAATTTTGATCTTGTTTTTCAATAACTGTGTTCTTGCAATCATACTTATCCGTATCAATCAGCACAGCAACAAATTAGAAACTAGATAAGTAGTTATTGATCCAGTGTGCCTTTTTTCTTAAGGTAAAGGCGTTCCATAAACTTATTAATCGATAGTCGACATACAGATTTTTTACATGATTGATCTTCTTGCCGAGCTCGAAAAAAGAACGAGTCTAATCGTGAAAATAACAAATTTTACATGATTGATTTTCTCACCGAGCTCAAAAAAAAAAAAAGTGAGTGAGAGTCTAATCATGGAAACAGTACAAACAAAATTAAACGTTAGTGTCAAAAGGTAAATCGAAATGCCCCATGGGTGTTTCCAACAAATGGTAATGCCACCATTGAAGAATAGAAGCAGTACAAACATACAAATGTCAAACTTTAAGGCTACTGGAGGGTTTGGCCTGTCGTCCAATTCAAGGCACCAGAATTAGTCGAGGTGCACACAAACTGTTGGAATTGTGCCTTGAATTTTCCTTTTTTGGGAGAATTCCTATTGCATTTAGGATTTCCTATTGTGTTTAGGATTTCCTATTGCATTTAGGATTTCCAATTGTGTTTAGGTTTTCCTATTGTGTTTAGGATTTCCTATTGATTGTGCTTCTTATAAATAGAGGCTTTTGGGGATCCTTTAGCTATCTCTCATATTGTGGTCTCTCCAGAGTTACGGATCATAGCCGGCTCTTTGTATCTCTTCTTCACCATTGATAGTGAACTCTCTCTCTCCTCGCCCGTGGACGTACCTCAATCTTGGGGGAACCACGTATATCTTTGTGTCGTGTGATTGCTTGTTGTTTTGTTCGCTTTCTCCCAAACTTAGTCGCATTCATAGCGTTCGTTATAACAAACTAGTATCAGAGCTTCTGGTTGAAAAACTAGGGTTTCGTTTCCGATTGTGGCTATGGCGGCTAAGTTTGAGATTGCGAAGTTTGATGGGCAGAGCAGCAGCTTCAGTCTTTGGAGGGTTAAGATGAAGGCTTTGCTAGTTCAACAGGGATTACACAAGACCTTGCAGGGGCAGGAAAAATCCGGCATCAGCGCGGAAAATTGGGAAGACATGGATGCTAAAGCTCTGAGTTCGATTCAGTTGAGTCTAACAGACGATGTTCTTCGCGAGGTGGAAGAAGAAACTTCAGCAGCAGGAATTTGGCTGAAGTTGGAAGGCATATATATGACGAAATCGCTCACGAACAGGTTGTATCTTAAACAACGTCTTTATACGTTTCGAATGCGTGAAGGTACACCTGTTAAGAATCACTTAGACGAGTTTAATCGTATTTTGATGGACCTGAAAAATATTGATTTTAAAATCGAGGAGGAGGACCAAGCCCTAATTTTGTTATGTTCTTTACCGCCATCGTATGAACATTTTGTTACAACCTTATTATATGGGCAAGACACCATATCCATGGAGGATGTTAAAGCCAGTCTTCATTCGAAAGAGTTGAGGAAAAAGGTGTCAGGAGAGGTTGATGATCATGCGGAGGGATTGTTTGTTAGGGGAAGAACAACAGAAAAGGGTGGTACGAGTAATAGGGAAAGATCCAAATCAGCAGTTAAAAATAAGAAAAAGGGAAAGTGCAATTATTGCAAGAAACCGGGGCACTGGGCAAGAGACTGTTTAAAACTCAAGGAGAAGGAAAAAGAGGACCAGAAAGGGGGTAAAATTATTGCCCGGGTTGCTGAAAGTTCGGATGAGTTAGATACTGTTTTATCAGTTACAGTGGGAGATTCTCGCTGTGATACCGAGTGGATTTTGGATTCTGGGTGTTCATATCACATGTGTCCGCATAAGGAGTGGTTCGCCACTTATGAGGCGGTTAATGGTGGCACAGTTTTAATGGGCAACAACATGCCCTGCAAAACTGTTGGTTGTGGAACGATCCAACTCAAGATGCACGACGGTATTGTGAGGACTTTATCGGATGTTCGGCATGTTCCGGAGTTGAAGAAAAATCTTATCTCTTTGGGTGCTCTAGATTCCATTGGTTGTACTTTCACTGGTGAAGGTGGAGTTTTGAAGGTCTCAAGGGGTGCTTTGGTGCTGATGAAGGGTCAGAAGCGTAACAATCTCTATTCACTCATGGGCAGTACAGTTACGGGTTCTGTAGCAGCAGTCGCTTCTTCCAAGGTTTCGGGTTCGGATTTGACTCGGTTATGGCATATGCGTCTTGGGCATATGAGCGAGAGAGGGATGACAGTTTTGAGCAATCAGGGTCTACTTTGTGGGCAAAAAACTGAGAAGCTGGATTTTTGCGAGCATTGTGTCTACGGCAAGCAGTGCAGTGTCAAATTCAGTACAGCTGTTCATCGCACCAAAGGCACGGTGGATTATTTTCACTCGGATCTTTGGGGTCCCGCTGAGGTAACTTCTAAAGGTGGTTTTCGATATTTTATGAGTATTATCGATGATTTCTCTCGTATGGTTTGGGTGTATATGCTAAAACATAAAAGTGATGCTATAAGTACATTCAAACAGTTTAAAATTTTGATAGAGAATCAGACAGGTAAGAAAATAAAACGTTTGAGAACTGACAATGGTATGGAGTTTTGTCTTGGCGAATTTGATAAGTTTTGCAGTAATGAGGGCATTGTGAGACATCACATAGTGAGGAAAACCCCCCAGCAGAACGGTGTGGCTGAACGAATGAACAGGACTCTTTTGGAGAAGGCGCGTTGTATGTTGTCCAATGCCGGGTTGGGCAAAGAGTTTTGGGCTGAAGCCGTTTCCACAGTATGCTATTTGGTGAACAGGTCTCCGTCAACTGCTATTGAGTGTAAGACTCCGTTTGAGGTATGGTCGGGTCATAAAGCTGATTATTCCATGCTGCGTGTGTTTGGGTGTCCAGCTTATGCTCATGTCAATGAGGGTAAGTTGGAGCCACGTGCCAAGAAGTGTATTTTCTTGGGTTATCAGGCAGGTGTGAAAGGGTATCGTTTATGGTGTCCGGAATCCTCTAAGTTTTTGATCAGTAGAGATGTTACTTTTGATGAAAACTTTATGGTTAAGGGGTCTAAGCAGGTTGAAGGTGCAGTTGAGGAACCGAGGGTTCCAAAGCAGGTGGAGTTTGTGATTGAATCTTCTGGCTCAGGGAAGAATGTCAGTAATCAGCCAACTGAAGAGGAGTTCAAAAGTTCAGACACAGAGGATGATGTACCAGCAGAGCAACCACGCACTATTGCTAAAGATAGGCCAAGGAGGGAGATTTGGCCTCCTGAACGGTATTCGGCTTATTCTGAGATGGTGGCCTATGCTTTATCGATTGCTGAAACAGTGGAGTATGATGAGCCTTCTACCTATGCGGAAGCTGTTTCGAGCAATGAGAGTGCACAGTGGTGTGTTGCTATGAATGAAGAGATTGAGTCTCTTCAGAAGAACCAGACATGGGAGTTGGTGGAACCGCTGAAAAATAGGAGGATTGTTGGGTGCAAATGGGTCTTCAAGCGCAAGCCAGGTATTCCAAGGGTTGAAGAGGCACGGTTCAAAGCTCGGCTAGTGGCAAAAGGATTCAGTCAAAAGGAAGGTGTTGACTACAATGAGGTATTTTCACCAGTTGTAAAACACAGTTCCATTCGCACTTTACTTGCTATTGTTGCTTGTTATGACCTTGAGTTAGAGCAACTTGATGTCAAAACTGCGTTTTTGCATGGGGAGCTTGAGGAACAGATTTATATGCGTCAACCAGAGGGATTTGTTGTTTTTGGTAAGGAAGATCATGTATGCTTGCTTCGTAAGTCTTTATATGGTTTAAAACAATCTCCTAGGCAGTGGTATAAGCGGTTTGATACATTCATGATAAGCCAATCATATTCTAGGAGTGAATATGACAGTTGTGTGTATTTTCGGAGACTTCCAGATGGTTCATTTATTTATCTACTGTTGTATGTTGATGATATGCTTATTGCTGCCAAAGGTGTATCAGAAATCAACAGGTTGAAGCAGCAGTTGAGTGGTGAATTCGAGATGAAGGATTTGGGTGCAGCAAAACGGATTTTGGGTATGGAGATTAGCAGAAATCGAGTAGATGGCAAGTTGTTCTTGAATCAAAAGTCATATGTTCTCAAAGTGCTTGAGCGCTTTGCCATGCAGAACTCGAAGCCAGTCAGTATCCCTTTGGCAGCACACTTTCGACTTTCAGCAGAATTGTCACCTCAGTCAGAGGATGAGGAGAAATATATGTCTCAGGTTCCATATTCGAGCGCAGTTGGGAGCCTTATGTACGCCATGGTATGTACTCGTCCTGATATTTCACATGTAGTTAGTGTCGTAAGTCGCTATATGGGGCGACCGGGAAAGGCACATTGGGAGGCTGTGAAGTGGATACTTCGGTATTTGAAAGGGACTGCAGATGTGGGTCTTTTTTATGGGGTTTCTAATCCGGGTAATCAAGTTGTTGGTTATGTTGATTCGGATTTTGCCGGTGACCATGATAAGAGAAGGTCTCTGACAGGTTATGTGTTCACTCTATCCGGAAGTGCCATTAGTTGGAAAGCAACTTTGCAGGCTACGGTCGCGCTGTCTACAACAGAAGCGGAGTATATGGCCATTGCCGAAGCTGTAAAGGAGGCATTGTGGATGAGGGGAATTCTTTGCGAGCTTGGTATTGCACAAGGGGTTACTTCAGTATTTTGTGACTCTCAGAGTGCTATACATCTGACTAAAAATCTGATGTATCATGAACGGACCAAGCACATTGATGTCAGGTATCACTTCGTTCGAGAGATCATCTCACAGAAGCAAGTTGAGGTGAAGAAAGTGGGAACGGCGGATAACCCAGCGGACATGTTGACTAAACCGGTTTCGGTTGCCAAGTTCAAGCATTGCTTGGGCTTGGTTGGTATTTGCAGTTGATCGCCCCTTGGGGGCATTGTGGCGAGGTAGAGGCAGAAGAGGGTTGCTATAATTAGTGATTTGGGTTCAGTAGAATTCAAGTCAAGGTGGAGAATTGTTGGAATTGTGCCTTGAATTTTCCTTTTTTGGGAGAATTCCTATTGCATTTAGGATTTCCTATTGTGTTTAGGATTTCCTATTGCATTTAGGATTTCCAATTGTGTTTAGGTTTTCCTATTGTGTTTAGGATTTCCTATTGATTGTGCTTCTTATAAATAGAGGCTTTTGGGGATCCTTTAGCTATCTCTCATATTGTGGTCTCTCCAGAGTTACGGATCATAGCCGGCTCTTTGTATCTCTTCTTCACCATTGATAGTGAACTCTCTCTCTCCTCGCCCGTGGACGTACCTCAATCTTGGGGGAACCACGTATATCTTTGTGTCGTGTGATTGCTTGTTGTTTTGTTCGCTTTCTCCCAAACTTAGTCGCATTCATAGCGTTCATTATAACACAAATTGATCCGGATATCCAGTTTTCAAAAAAACGTAAGAATGTCAAGCTGAATTAATGCATCTTTTCACTAACGGATGAAGCTGTTATAGCTGGTATTTGTCTGTCAGAAAAAAACAGAGAAGTAGGCTCTTCAAATTGTGTTGAGACATTTACTTTCAGTTTACCCATTTTGGAAACCAAAGTTGTTGTATGCCACAAAAACAAGCTCGCAACATCCAGCAGGGATTCCAAGGGCTACACATGGAGGATGAGAGGATGTACAGAAGGGGGAAAAAACCTTGTGGAACCAAATTGTTGCACGGGCTTGCTTGTTTGATTAGATATGAGCATCAGATTAGATTATATATTGATGACGGTTAAATATTTGGTGTTTGGTTAAAATGCTCATGTCGTGATTTATTCTATCAGTAGTGCTGTATTGGTAATTGGAGTACTATTAATCCGGTGAGATTGTATTCAATGTGAAATTTCATATTCTTTCATCATTACTAGATTTCGGCGAAAATACGGATCCAAAGTTGGTATATTCTATGAAGTGACACAAGAGGGATGACAAAAATTGTATGCTTGGTGGATACGAAATACGAATCATGTCCTCTCTAATCCTTACAAATAACTGGACCGTACCGTTGGACTCATTTGTGGATCCTTTTCGGGCCCATTTTGATTATCAAAACCGTTGGTTTCTTATAAACTTCAATCTAGTTCGCCAATAACTATGTTCTGTTAGGAAAAATCTACAATACACATCCCCTTTTAGGGTGTACGATATGCACCCATTGTGTGGTCCATCTTGCGCCACCTCATAAAAAATGACCTGGAGAACCGGTCATTCGTAACATTTTCGTTTGTTTCGTAACTTTTATACTAAGAATTCGTAACTTTTAGATAATATGATTCGTAACATTTTCTTTCATTTCATAACCTTTCGTGTATTTCGTAACTTTTTGTGGGTTTCGTAACTTTGAGATAAAAAATTATAACTTTTCTCAAATATGATTCATAACATTTTCGTGCGTTTCGTAACTTTTATACTAAGCATTTGTATCTTTTGGACAATATGATTCGTAACATTTTTTTTTGTTTCATAACTTTTATTTTGTTTCGTAACTTTTTGTGTGTTTCATTACTTTTCGTGGAACTCGTAACTTTGAGATAAAAAATTATAACTTTTCTCAAATATGATTCGTAACATTTTTGTACATTTTTTAACTTTTCACAAATATGATTCATAATTTTTATTTTGTTTCGTAACTTTTTGTTAGGTAACCTGTTGCTCAGGTTAACAAGTTACCAATTCGTAACTTTTTATAATTGATTCGTAACTTTTAGCGATCCAACGGTAGATAACAAGGGTGCATACAATACACAACCTAAAATGGGTGTGTATTGTAGCCATTTCCGTTCTGTTATTACAATTATCGGTATCAATCAATTATAGCAACACATTGACCTACATAAATAGATTTCAATCCATCGTGCCACTCGATTTTTCTTTAAGACAAATGTATTCCGAAACCTTATTAATCGACATTTGCTATACATAATTTTACATGATTGATCATCTTGCCAAGCTCAAAAAAAACAAGTCCGATCCCGAAAATATCAAAGTTTACATGATTGATCGTCTCACCAAGCTCTAAAAAAACAAAGAGTCTAATCCTGCAAATCAGGCAAAACAAAATTACATCTGTTCCTGCTAAAACAAAACAAACACCACATACATAAGACCTTAATATCCCCAAAATTAAACGTTCAATGATTCTGTCATGTTATCCGACTCTTGAAACTTCTTGTCTCTATCACCATACCATCGAACCGTTCGTTGCGAACTCGACGGCCATAACCTCTTCAATATTCCGCTCTGAGAAGCTGGGGATTCCCTAACACTATTACTACGATTGAATTCCTTAAATCTCGAAAAACCTGAGATTTTCGATGTCGATCTCTCATCGTTTTCAACCAAAACTATTTCTTGAGTCGACGAATTAGCATCGCTTGATGACGGGCATGAATTATTCCGGTTTAGTTTACCAACCTTGGTTTCGACACCCATTTTCCTTCTATCCTCATCCTTAATCTTCGAGATTCCACCTTCCTCAGTCGCCCATGTGCTCAAGTTTCCACGCAAATCCAAAGAAGAAAATCTGTTGCTTGAGACATCACCAATCATTTCTGAGTTCAAGAAAACATGGTCAGAGGAACTAAGATCGCTCCACCTTTTCTTCATCGCAACATCAGACACAATGATCTTGTGTTTGTGCTTATCCATAAACTTGTCTTCTTTCTCATCCGAGCCATCATTATTTTCTTGGATTGGCAATTCGTCTTCCTTCGAAGCACACTTGCCGGATTTCCTCAAGCTGTTTCGAAAGCTGAATCTCCAAGAGCGACGACTATCTTGCCTTTGAATGAAAAGCTCGACGTTGGAGTCTTGTGTCACCTCTGCCCGTTTCGATAATTGCCTCATACTATCCGTGTATGCCATCGAAGCAATATCTTCCGGGTTGATTTTAACCCTACAAAGGGGACAACTCGAGTGCTTTTCGAGCCACGCATCAATACAACCGATGTGAAACGCGTGTTTGCACTTTGGCAATAACCGAAGAATTTCAATATCTTCAAACTGGGAGAGACAAACCACGCATTCCAGCCCTCTTCTTGACCCTCTAAGGGAAGAAAACCTGAAGAAGGGTATCGAATCGATCACTGTTTTATCGATCCCAGAATACAACGAGTTTTCTCTCGCTATCACAAGCGGAATTTGGTGGAGGTGGTGATTTTGGTGGTTGTTGCGCATAGACTCCGGCCGGTGGCAGAATTTTGCATACACAATGAGAATGAATGTAAGTGTAAACATTAGGGACATGATTCCAATTACTACTGCCAGGCTTGGTTGGAAAGTGCTGCCTCCACCGGTTGAAGACGAATTATTCTGGGCTGGGGCTACTTGTGCTTGGACATAGCAGAAAAGTGAAAGAAGTGAAAAGAGGAAAATCATTTCATGCATTGGAAAATTTTGAGGCTTGGAATATATTTTCTTGTTGGAAGTGGGAATTGGTTTTTCACAAGAAATTGTGAATCTTTATGAGAAATTTATAGGTGGATGTAAATAGTTTGATATTGGTTTGTAATGTGCAAGAGGAATGCTTAGAGATTATATATGGGTGTAAATAGTTTGATATTGATTTGTTACACAGGAGTGTTTTTTTATAGGAGAAAGCTATGGTAAACAAGCTATGGTAAACAGGGACGGAGGGGGAGGTGGCACGTGCCACCTTGAGTCCTAAAAAAAAATACTTCTGTATTATAAGAACAGTGTTGTTTTTTAAAATGCTTATATTATTTTTATAGTATTAAGCATGTTGATGAATGATGAATCGATAAAAATGTGTGTGTGTTTTGGGTATGTTGATGTATGAATAACATATGAAAATGTGTATTCTGTCGGATATAAGAAATAACGAATCTTAGAACACTTGTACTTTTTTATTCTAATTACTCCGTCCGTCTGTAACGATAGTTCACTAGCAAAAAACCTCCAATTTCAGATAAAAAAATAGAGCACTTATGTGCATAATTTCTTACTTTTATTGACACAAAATTAAAGAACTAATTGAATTTTATTTTATTTTTTTTTAAATTGCAATTCGTTTTATAATAGACTGTCTTTGGAAGAAGGAGAGAGGAAAAATATTAATTTTAGGTGCCACCTCCGAGTGTAATCATGGCTTCGTCCCCTTTGGTACATATAGTGTATCATTACAATGTTATGCATTTTTTTAGTATAATTACGGTTGGGTGCGTTTCTCAAAATAGTTAAGTTATGGATTTTACGATTTGTTATGAACTTTATGGTTCATGTGTTATGTACTTTTCATGGTTCGATCAATTTGTTACGTATTCTCTTGATTTATTTTGCAACTACTACTCCCTCCGTCCCTTTTTAAGTGATCCACTTGGGAAACGTGTATTTTTGCGGACGTTTAAAAATATGTCTTTCACATATCGTTTTTAAATTTTGTTTGCACCAAATTAAAGTACTCAATGAGCACTTTAATTTGGTATAAAACAAATTAAAAGGTTATATAGAGAAATATGCTTTTTAGGGGTTTGAAATTACACGTATTCCCGTATGAATCACTTAAAAAGGGACGGAGAGAGTATTTTTATGGTTTTTGTTTACATAGGAGTATTAGTCTGGTCATTTGCAAATGGATGTGTACACTCCCCGCAGACATGTTACGAATTATTTTGTCTAGTAACGATAATAGTTTCTATTAGTGACTAATTATTTTGGTTATTAGGCTACATGATTATCAGTTAAAAATTGTAGCTAGGCTTTTGCTTTTCATTTACCTCCAACAAAATTCATTTTTAACAGTTCTCTTGGGGTTTCTTCTAAGGTGGTTATTGTGTGTCTTTTAATTTTGAGGAAAAAAACATCTTCCGAAATTTTTCATAAATTGAATAGTGATGATATGTTCGACGTCTGACTTGGCCAGGCAATAACCAGAGAAGACTGAAAGATAACAGCCGCACAAAACTTATTAAAATCATCTCAGATTAGTTTATTAGTAACTTGAAGGTTTGGTAGTATCTTGGCAATATATGCCAGTGTCTTAAGACAAGTCGGATCGTAATATACTTATTCTCTACTTAAATATATTATCCACTCTACCCGACTGTTCTAGGTGACAAACGCAATCTACTCATAGCGTCAGTTACAATTTTGGAGCGTTTACCTATTTGATAAAAAAGGACATATTTAAAGATGGATACATTGCCCAAAAATATTGAAAATATTCTATGTATCATTTAAAAAAGAAATGATTTGACAATTAACACCTTAATAAGAAAATATAATCGAAAGGCCATTGATATTGCTTTATATATTTTATAATTAAAAAAAGGGGTTACGTCATTAAATATATAGTGAGATAAATAAACCTTTGCCTAAACAAATACTGCCAATACTCACATTAACTTGTATCAACAATTGCACAAATTCCTTCACATGAGATATGGAGAACCTATTCCATATATGGAAGTTCGTGCAATTGTTGGTATAGTTATCTTCCCAAGTTATAATGATCATCTTTATAGTAAAGACTAATGCTTGAGTGACCATATTTAATTGTAGTATTTGAACATTACACAAGTTGTCATTCCTCCATTAGTCAGAAACATAACAAACTGGGATTATTAGCCAAAAGCAGGGATTAAACGACGGATTCGGACCCTCCGATTCCTTCTTCCCCTTCTCATCCCACCGCCTCCCCCTTCCCCTTCTCTTCCCCGATTCCTTCTTCCCCCCTCTGATCTCTTCCCTCCTCCTCCCTCTCTGTCCCCCTTCTACGCGTACCTCTCTTTCTCCTCTCCTCTCCTCCCCTCTCGACTCTACCTCCATGGATGAGAGAGGTTGAGGAAGATCTCCCTCTCTCTCCTCCATTTTTGGGCTCTCGAGGGACCAGATCTGGGGAACCATGTCTGGGTTTTGACTTGGGCTCCGATCGGCTTCAACGGCGGTTCAAGTTCTCCGGCAGCGGCGGTGACGGCGTGAGCGGCTGATCCGGTTCCGATCTTCCGGTCCAGATATGGCCTTTACAGCGGGAGTAAGCATCTTGGCTTGGTCTTATGGACTTGGTCCTATGGACTATCCACCCTCCAACCGGCCTGATTTCGGAGGGTCCGAATCCGTCGTTGTGGTTTTTTCTGTTGTTTCCTGTATTTTTCTGTTTGTTTTTTTTTTTTTTTTTTGGTTTGTATTGGTGGACCGGTAGTGTCCCTTTTGTTCCGTTTAATATATATGTTTTTGCTTGGTCGAAAAAAAAAAAAAAGAATAGCTTTGAATGAAGGTTATTTCATTGCATATAAATAAACTCAGCTAATGCCATTCAAAAACAAAATAAAGTCTCCCAATAACTAGTTTAACATTAAAATATAATATAATATTTTCTAATATTATGTACTCCTTCTGTTCCATATTAATAGTACACTTTCACTATTGCGGCACTCTAAAAAAATTGTCAATATTTCTCGATTGTTAACATTTTATTTATACAATATGGACCTTGTTTTATAAATCTCAATTAGTTCTATTAGACAATATTTTTAAAATCATTTAACACATTATAAATTAAGAGATAGAGTAGAAGATTTTGTAAGTGGCACAAATATCGAAAATGGATCATTAAATTGGAACAGGGAGTATCACATCCTATAGGATAACTAAATAAATTTTACAGCTGTTTTTTCGACTCCTACGAAAGCCGACCAAATCTCATAGTCAAACAATACAAATCAGCTACTTAAAATATCATTTTGTCTTTCATGGATCCGGGGTGGGTACTATGCGGTAGGTGTTGTGCGTTGTGTTGTGCGGCAAAGGCTTGTTTGGAGGAAGAAAAAACCATTACAAAGTGCCTAAACCCTAAATCCGAAACGCCTAAACCCAAAGTGCTTAAAATCCAAGTGCCTAAACTCACTATACCCTACCCCAAAGAACCTAAATCCCCTAAAATTGAACTCCAAAATTAAACCCCACACTTAACTCTCCAAACAGGGCTCTTAGATATACTAAGAAAATGAGCAAAACGACGTAGTTTTACCGCACAACACGGCGCATAACACCTACCGCACAACACCTCCCCGGATTTGTCTTTCATGACTCTAATGCTCTTTCCTTTTTAAAAATTTACCAACTTTAAATGTCCCGTCGTAGTTACTAGAAAATGCTAAGGGAGAGCTTTGCCTAATTTTTTTGAGACTTTTTGGCATGATCTTTCTCGTTTTGCTTTCTTAATTTTGATTAAATGCGGGTTAAATTTTTACATCATATTGTTAGTCTAGATGAGAGGAAGCAATAGAAGCAAAAAATGAAATAAATCCATGTCTCATCCTAAATAAATGCATCGATCGTTTCGTTTACAATAGGATGATATTAGAGCAATTCCAGGGTAGAAAGGGAAATCAAAATGTTTCCATAGTTGAAAATTCATTTAAGCAAAAGGTCGTTGAGGAAAGAGCAAAAGTGTTGAATTTTTTTTTGTGGTGGGTAGGTTTTCACCTTAGAAAAGCAAGCCACCGAAAGTCATGTTGAGTAGGGTTCCGACGGGAGCACCTACGAGACTCAAGGAACATTAGGCTACTCGACCAGGGTTGGGTCGGAATACCCCTCCGATGCTTAAGTCAGAGACTGAATGTAACGCCCCGATTTTCGGAAGCATTATTTAAAATACTTTTAAAAGATTTATTTAAAAGAGTCTCATTGATTAAGCATCATAATAACATAAGTGTCTTAATACGATTACAAGCATAAGCATAGTACTTTGTTGGAAAATTAGATTACAGTTTTTCAACACAAAAATAAGGAAGATTGGCTCTACAGGTTAAGGTTGAGATCTTGAACCCAATGCTCCTCTTGAGCCTGATCCACTGGAAGACCTTCTGTTTCAAAATAAGCTTTGCCCTCGACACCTACACCTCCTGTTTGATCACAATCTGGCATAATACGTCCGAGTCGCAGAGCAACATCATGGTATTATACCAGGGTCACACGAAGTGTAACACCGTGAGCGATAAATCCCTCAATAGGTACTCTAACCCCCAACCCTTACATAACATACAAGAACAACATATATGATTGAAAAGCAGTAACTAAAGGAATAAGTAGGTAATAAATCGTAAGGCAGAAATTACACACATAGCTGATTTCATTACTAGCCATTAACTTACATATTCATCTAAGTTCTCAACCTAGAGAACTTCCCTCTCGGTTAACCACTAAGGAATATGACCAAACTGTGATTTACTCCCCCCTTGCTTGCCCTTCACTCGGGGGCCCCGACGGAAGGTATAAGTTACGTACTTAATCCAGCCGTCAGCCGCCTCGTAAGGATGAATTTCCCAGGGACGAAACTGTACCACTGGGCTACGTATGGCAACTGCCAGGTCCTGTAGGTATATAGCCGAAACTGGTCTATAATACTTCCACCCTTATAACGCCTCAGAATTCAAATGAAGCAAATCACAGAGTGTCACATCCTAGGGTTTTGAAATCATAGCAGACTGCCAAACAATCCTCCGAAACAATCACTTGGCGGAACTGCCATTCAACAACAATCTCGGGGTAACTCCCCATCAATCAATTCCAATTCACTTTTCCATTAACCTCATCGTCTATGTGATATCCGTGTACGATCACCCAGCCCGGGAACTTAGTTGTCCATTCTAGCATTCAACAATTTTTACAAATTTCATAATTTCACATTTTCATAATTGAAATACAAATTGACAAACTAAGAACACAACAATTGATACATGCGATAAGGTAACACGTAATGTAATCATGCTTAGCAAGTACTAACATAATGAAGAAATTTCGACATACTAACTTCTATTTTACTAATAGCAATTTATTCATTTAGAATACTATTTATTAGAAATTCACACTACACACTGTGTTTATAAAAATATATATACATAAATAAATTTGTTAACTTTAAACGTAGAGCTTAAATTGAAATCCCAACATAACTTGTTTTGGGCCGAAACGTAATCTTTAATAAACTAGGGGGCTAAATTAAATATAGTATATAAAGTACTTTGGTCAAACTATAATACATACTAACTAAAAGGCTTAAAGTGTAATTTTAATAAAAGTAATAAAATTCCCCCGGAGGGGTCACTGGTCTTGACCGACCAAAGGAAACAAAAAATAATAAAAAAATAATGGCCAAGGTTGGCCGACCAAGTTAGGAAAAGAAAATATATATATATATATATATATATATATATATAAGGAAAAGTAAAGCCATTGTTTGGCCGATCAAACAAGGCCACTGTTTGGCCGATCAAAACAGAATGAAGGCCTCTGTTTGTGGCCGCGCAACGCTAGATTTCCTTTTATTTTTTTGTAACACAAAAATTGATACAAAAATTAATACGCACATGCTCAATATAATTAGGAGAAAATGGGAAAGAATTAATCTACCTCGCCTTCGACGGAAAAGCTAGGGATACAGTTATAGATTTCTCTGGTTTGCTGTGAACACGGGAACACGACGAAGACAGGGAACTTTCCGTTGGGTTTGGCTTGATTTGAGAGTGTATTTATGAACTTTGGGAGTAGGTTGATGTTTATAAAACTCGAATTTGGAAGGGGTGGCTAGTTCAAGTGTAACCCAATTGCTCTCTCTCTAAAACTCCATGGTTATGGAGGTTGAAGTTCTTTCTTTCTCTCTGGAAATACAGGGGATCTGGAAATCTGGAAATACAGGGGAGAGGGAGGGACGAATTTGATGAATATAAATAGGAGGTGGAGTGTAGGAGTTGAGATGGAGTGAGGGGCTGGTGTAAATCACGTGGGGGGTAATGGGTTGAGGAGATGGGTGATGGGGGTGGTTGTTGCAGAGACAAAGGGGAGAGCGGGTTTGATTTGCTCGGTGATGGGTGGTGTGTGGCAGTGGTGTTGGTGGTTGGGCGAGAGCAGAGTTGGTGTGCATACAGTACGGGTGTATAGGTGAACGTGTACCTATCTATACGTATATACCTACATATGTATCTATATACATAGCAACATAAAAAAATAAATAAAAATAAAAATAAAAATAAAAATAGGACTTAATTAGGTAATTAGGGGTTCCAACCAGAATAAGGAATTTAGGTCTAAATCATAATTAATTAAAAAGAAAATATATATTACACTAATTATCTGCATTAACGAAAATAAATAATCCTAATTTTATAATTAAAATTCAGGTTATTACACGGAATGTAGGAGAAGAAAGGAAACTAGGGTTTCGAGAGTCAAATTGTCTGTACCTTTAGTTGAGGGTGAAACCCCTTTTCATAGGCTCTCCTCACTTGGCGTCCAAGATAGTTAGCCCGTCCGGGATACACTCGTATCCCTAAATCTCCGGAGCTTCGCCCTTATCGAAACACTAGATCATGTTTATCAAGGTAGCTTCCCTGATTAGGGCGGACTCCAATCGCAACTAGATCTTAGTCTCCGGAGCTTCACCTTTATCGGGACACTTGATGATACTTATCACGGTAGCTTCCCCGATTAGGGTGGACTCCTTCCCCAATTAAAGCGGACTCCTCAAGGTAGCTTCCAGTTTAGGGCGGACTCCTCAAGGTAGCTTCCCCGGTTAAGGCAGACTCCTATCTCAAGTAGATCCATTAAGAACCTTCTAGAATAACCTTTATGCCATCCGGACTTTTTTTACTCCGCCCATTGAGACGATCCATCCCAACTAGGCCTAATCCGTCCAGGTCACGCTGCTTTCTAGCACGCTCTGCTAGTTTGACCCAATTAATTCGGAGGCCTAGAATCTGGCCAACTTCATTTTTTAGTATAGCTTTCTCTTTCTTAATTTGAAGAGAGTGAGGGAGAGAAATAGATTTCATCTGACAATTCATCAATATTTTAAATTTAATAGATTAAAAAAATAATTTGGAGATTGTCTTGAAATATACTTACATCCTAGTGGCTCTTCAATTTACATGGGCAAACAATCTCTTACATTGAGTTCAACTGTTCAACCCTTACTAACTACAACTGGCATATAAATACTTCTTGTCCTTCCACACACAATATCAAATATTCTAGTATAACATTTTGCTTCCTCCCACAGACACGATCAGTATCTGCAAGTGAAGAAATGGGGAACTAGGCTTGAATTCTGTTGAAGCATTTACTTTTAGTTACCCATTTTGGAACCCCAAGTTTTTTGGATTCGGGGTGGGTGCTATGCAGTAGGTGTTGTGCGCCGTGTTGTGCGGCAAAACTACGTCATTTTGCTTGACTTTTGTGACACTTCCAAAGCTTCCAAGGGCCTTGTTTGGAGGAAGAAAAAACCATTACAAAGTGCCTAAACCCTAAACCTGAAGTGCCTTAACCCAAAATGCCTAAATCCAAGTGCCTAAACCCACTATACCCTACCCCAAAGAGCCTAAATCCCCTAAAATTGAACCCCAAAATTAAACCTCACACTTAACTCTCCAAACAGGACCCTTGGATATACTAAGAAAATGAGCAAAACGATGTAGTTTTGCCGCACAACATGGCGCACAACACTTACAGCATAGCGCCTTCCCCGAATTCAAGTTTTTTTTGTTTTTTTTTTAACTCAGCGTGCGCCCAGTACCTCAGACTAATTACTACAATCCTTCCCACATCTCTTTCCTTCCTTAGACGTGAGGTGAGGTGGTCCCAAGAGATGGGATGGGGGTGCATGGACAGCACGCGTGCTGACTCCATCCACCCCATCCATGCTCGGCGATCAATGGCGCAGATCTGTTCGGGTCACCCTTTGTCCCCAAGAGATGGTAGCAAGAAGAATTGAACATGAAATCTAAATCTTAAGAGGGAACAAATGCCTAAGTCTTAAACCAACACCGCAGGGTCAACCCTTTACGGTTAACCCTAGTTTTTTCTTCTTCCCATGTTTGTACCCATATCGTTTCTGTAAAGAGAAAAGAGACGGGGGTGTTCCACTAACAAAAAATTGTTTTTTCCAAAAATCGAAATAGGTCATTCTCTCACAATACATCACATAAAAAACTGTGAAGAGCCAGTTTTTTCAAAAAAACACCTTAGTGGAACACCCCTTACACTGTTGGCCGAAAATCCACTTTTCCACCACCGCCATTTCGAGCCATTATGCGTTAATTATTGATCTGAATCATTCATCTTGCAGGGCCGCAAAGTAGTACATCCATGCAAAAAATTAGTTTGATCCAACATCAAAAGGTATATCAAATTTTGAATTTCAATTTGTAAAATGGATGGTCATAGACAGTTTAACTTTAAAATTATTGACAGAATCAAACCGTCTATTTCAAGTGCAATAGATTAAATAATGAGTGAAAGTTCTGTCCGGATCAACTAGATAGATGGGGTTTCTGCCTCCACCCTTTGTGAGGCCCCTCGTGTGTTCAATGCAGCAATCTAAACCGTTCATCTTTTAACGCCTGCAAAGTAAAATATCCATGTAAATCAGCTTGATCGAACAACAATAGAAATGTCAAAATTTTATTTTAGTGAACTAAAATAAAATTTTTGAAATGCCTATTGATGTCCAATCAAGCTGAATTTTTGCGGGGACATGTTACTTAATTTATAGGCCCTACAAGATGAACGGTTCAAATTATCACAATAAACACATAGTGGAGCCCACAATGGGAGGCGGAAACCATTTGGAAAGAAGTTTTTCTCTTGAAAAGAAAAATGATGATTCTCTCGAAATAGACTTTTTCTAGTGGCTCTTCAACTTACATTGGTAAACAAATTTGGACGTCCCCATTTAGACCAATGGCCTAGCTAATAACTTGTTCGAGCCTAATTAATCATATGACTCAAAATACTTAAGCAACAATTACTAGTTCTAGCTTATATAGTTTCTTATATACTCAAAATCACCCATGTATACTTCTGATATGAGACAAAATGTTACAAACTCTCCAAATTTATACCCTTGCGTCCTTGTAAGGTTAAGCACTAAAGTCACCACGGCATACCTAAGTCTTTGTCCTAGTGGCTAGAATCACGACGACTTTATCCGGGTCTTTTCTCGGGCCGGACACACACAATCATGTACATAAATTGCTCTAATACCATCTAAATGCCCCATGTAAATCACTGCCCAGTAACTTGTTGGAGGAGCCTAACTAAGTGACTCAAAATGTTCAAGCTCAAATTACCAGTAGTACCTTATATATGGTTCTTCACATACCAAACATGTAGACTTCCGATGTGGATCCATGTATAACTTCCGAATTTCGTTGATTGTTGAAGCATTTACTTTTAGTTACCCTTTTTCGAACCCTAGTTTTTTCTTCTTCTTTTTCTGAGCTGTTCTATGGAGTAAATACAAACACCTAATATTGACTGCGCAGGGAGGATGAGATAATGTACAGAAGCCAAAATAAAATAAATAAATAAACTTGGGGAATCAAATCAGTATATTATTTAGTATGTCATCTACAATGACCAAACAGATCAAATTTAGATATCTCATGACGTTTGTGTTGCCGTTAGCCGTCTTATATTGAACTAGTGAAAAACCGACGTGCTTTGCACGTCAACTTTTTGCCCATCGTGCATTATCCCTTGGGTACTTATGGATGATGAAGATCTAGGTTGACCAATGACAATTGTCAATTTGTTTTTGTTATTGCCAAAGTTAGCAGAATTCTATTGCGGTGAGGATCTATGTGGTAAGGCTTGTGCGAAGCACGAGTACCATGCCCGTTGTTAGAACGACGCATTTTTCTATCTCGTTTTTTTTAAGTAAAACTTTTTTAGTGCAACAACCTGGAATCCAAGAAACAAAGGTAGCCGACGTGCCACGCACGTCATCGTGTAGGTGAAAGAGTGTTTAGTGATGGAATATTTTTATTTTTATACTAATTACCTATGTGTACGAGCATTGTATCCTTTTGTGGAAAGAAGACTTCCGAGGTCACTCTTTAGTTGAAATGGATTTTTGTTCTGAGTTTTGTAGACCCCTGACAACACTTCCTTCTTCATCATTATTCCATCATTGTGTCTTAATAACTTGAATAGGCTGACGAAGTGTGATGCCGCACACATCAAACACGCATACACGCACAAAATCATGAGCTTGCCTCAAAGTCTTGCCAAATTGATGATCTAAAAGCTAAGAACCGACAAGTCCTCCTTGACCATTTCTCTATCATTGTGTCCTAATAACTTCAATTGGGCAACGAAGTTTGGTGCTACACATAAGGAAAATGATGAGGTTGCCTCAGCGTCTTACAGAACTGACATTCACAACTGGAGGCTCATAGTGACGTTGGTAAATAGGACGTGACAAAGGGGATTTGCCGGCAAAAAACTCATTTAGTGGCTGTCTTTTTGACAAAAGACTCACATTGATCCATTTTCATAGGTGGATAAGAGATCTCTGTATGGAAGCCAAAGCAAAAGAATAAAACAGAAATTGGCTCACTACATTCTATGGAAGTCAAAGCAAAAGAAAACAACAATTGGCTCACTACAGAGCTAGTACACACATAAGATCACTGTGATCAAGTACTACAGATTACTCTTACTGCATAAAGAAGCCAGTTCAAACATATCAGAATTTCTCGGGGGGCAAATTTGTTATTTTTGTAAGTCCTCATGGGGCAAACTGACCATAAAGAAGCAAAAATACAGCTCCAAAATAATCCTCTTTAGACATAGACTTCTGTACGTGATTGAAACCATATGGCTGCCCATGTTTCCACTGTCTGAGGGACGACGTCACTGTGACACACCTTAAGTTACTCCCCACCTATTCTTTGAGCAAGATCCCCGTAGCTACTATATTCAACATACAACCAACTTAGGGAGAGACCAGACCAAAAACAATGGAATCACAATAATATGACTATTAATAAAAGACACCAAAATTAGCAAAATGTATGAATTCACGAATATTGAAAAAATATAATGAATGCTCTCAATTTTTATTTTTTTGGAGAGAATTCGATATCTATGGCTATTGGTACTTAGGTGGGAGGAAAAATGATAGACATGCCTCTTTAAGAACTTTTCATTTGATATAGACATGCATCCTTGAAGTAGTTTCTTTGTCAACTTAAGAAGAAGAAACAAATGCATAAACTGGAAAAATACTAAACAACCTAGCCTAGAAATAACATCAAGACTCTATTTCTTAGCTGATATGGTAACCCCAAAATACATGATTGGCAGGAAGAGGAAATTGACTATCAAGAACATTAGCATGGAAAAAGCCCTGAATCTTTTTACATAAGACATACATTAGAATGGACGAACTTTCAAATTTGATGAAGTCGGTGAGCCGAAAGAAGAGAGAAGGTGAGGTGGTGTCCTATTTGTGTCAAAGATGTGTACCAATGTTGAAAACATCGGCCATTTCCTTTCTAAAAGCCACAAATCAAGCAAAAAAGAGACCATACCGTACAAAGAGTGAGTCGGTGGAAGAGTTGCCCAGGTGAAGAGCTCCTTGCTTTTGCCCACTTTTAGGAATAAAACTGAAATACCTAAACTGTCCACAATAGTGCATCACAACCAAATACACTATCAGGGGTAATTCCTAACATGGTACTCAAATTTGATGGTTTTGATGTAATGGATCTAAAAATGCCTTAGCAACCAAAAGAAAGAGGAGCCTAAACATCAATCAGAAAATAAATTGGCAGAGGGCTCCTTGGAGCTTCTTAAAATTAAGGGCTATTTTGCAGATCTTTCTAGACAAAAATTCACTGCAAATAATTTAGCATTTTAGGTGCTAATCACCTAACATAGAATAGTGAACCACTTTTCCATTCAAATGACTCCTCCATGATACAAATGACTTGGGTTGACTGTAACAGCAAGCCTTTAAGTAAGAGTAATTTACCTGGACACCCCTTGAACCATGCCTCTTTCGTGGGACACTCCCTAAACTAATTTTGCCTACTACACCAAGACCCCCTCATCTTTCTAAATCTTTCTCGTACACACGTTCCGTTAGCATTCCGTCAATAATCTAACAGAAACTGTGCCAAATGTTCTTTTTTTCTTTCCCCCAACATTGACCTCCTACACCACACCCAACCCCTCTCTCTCTCTCCGCTTTCTCATCTCCACCCCTCCGATCTTCACTCATCTTCGTATCCAACTCAACAATAAAACCCATCAACCGTCCATCTCTTCGCTGCCGACTGACTCCAGATCGCTGAATTCCAATCATTAGATTGATATCTTGCCATGTGATGCCTGTTTTTAAATCAAATCATTAATGGTCTTATGGGTAAACAACAACTGACCATCTCTTTCTCTCTCTCTTTCTCTCTCTCTCTCTCAAATCTTTGCTCCCAATTTCATATGAGGTCTAAAAAAAAGGAATGCTTTATGAAAACTTGTGTTGGTTGAGATCTCTAATCTAGTAGGTTTTTTTTTTTCAATACCCAGTTGGGATCAATTCAAGCTTTCACCCCTCCAATCTTCACTCATCTTTGTATCCAATTTCATACGACCCGGATCAAACTGCAACGCTGCTGTCGAAGAACCTGAGGTTATTCAATTGGGAAATGGTTTGTGGGAGTGTACTGAAGATACGCCGGGCACATGACGCTGAACTCGGCCAGAAACTCAGTACCAACATTTTTCCTGTGTTTTTTTATTTTGGGTATGGAACAACAAAGGAAGAAAATAGAGGGGGTTTGGGTTCGGGGGAAATTTACAGGTGAAGGGATTTAGTGTCAGTTAATTTAGTCCCTTTCCGCCTTTTGAAAGTTTAGAGGGGTCTCGGTGTAGGTGAAATTAGTTTAGGGGGTGTCCTACAAAAAGAGATATAGTTCAGGGGGTGTCCAGGTAAATTAGGAGCCTAAAGTAATCTTCATTAAAAATATTTGCCTTGACTTCGCGCATAAGCCAACTTATTTGTATTCTTGGACTTCAGCACAAGTAAGAATCTACACACACACAAACTATTAGTGCATACATCTATGATATATTTTTGTTATATAATTATTTATTTTTGTCGTGTCTGTGTCCGTGTCCGTGTCCATTTTTGTAGAATTCACGTGTTTGTGTCCATGTCAATGTCTGTACTACATAGACTACTGCTCTAACCACAACCAAGAGAAAAAGCGATAACATAAAATTATAGTAACTATAATCCATTCAAACGGTCAAAGTTCACATAATATAGATTTTCGTTGGGTTTGGTTTTAAACAGTGTTTAGCTTTAGAACCTAATGCTCCAAGATTCATGTTAGATGATGGACATTTAACTTCTGGAAGCCTAATGCAAAGGCAGATCTATGTTGCTTGACGTAATCAGCATTAGACTGGGGAATTTGTCAGTATGGGCATTTGAACTCTCATCTTTTCTTTGATTGTTCATTCTCAACTGTTGTTTGGAAGGGGTACTGGCCAAGAATGGCATCTCCAGAGCTGTTATTCCTCTAGAGCAGGAATTGGATTGGGCAGTCCTTCATATGAGGGTAAAGGGTTGGGGAATTTTATTTATAAATTGTCTTTGGCAGCTTCCATCTACTTCATATGGGGGAAATGGAATATGGGCATTTTCCAGGGGAAAGGCAGGTTTGAGGTTAATAGGTCCTCTGCTATTTTGGAGGCCATCAAAGCCAAGCTGAGTACTTGGTTGGCTGTTAAGTTTACTACCCTTAACAGGAGAATCTGTGATGATTGGCTCCTTGATTCTAGATTTTTTCAAGTTAACTCCTAGATTTTGATTTGTTGTGTTGTTTGTTTCATTGAGGTTTTCTATTTTTCTCGTTGTATAGTGTTGTTCAGGGGTATGCCCCGATGTATTTGTAGCTTCTCTGCTCTTTTTGGTGAAATCAAATTTACTTACCAAACAAAAAAATTTAGTCGTTTACCTGCCAATCCCAACCATGGAGGCCAGGGGATCGGACCCATTTTCTAAGTTGAAACATTTTTCTCACTCCGAGTAGTTATAATATGAGCTTGCAGCAGCCAAAACTTTGCTAAGATTGGCAGCACCACATAGAAATCCCTCAATAATCTCACACATCTTCATCTGAAATACAATTTTTTTGGGCTAATGCAATGAACTTGCAGTAGAAACATACCTCGCACACATGATAAGCAGGTAATGGCATCATGAAATTGTCTTCTGTTTGCTAATTCACCATAGCTGTGTAAACACAATCTTATCTTACCATACAACATTCTTTATTAGCTGAAGTCTTTAGTTTATTGGATCGTTCTTCATTTGTATCATGGAACTTACTTGCAAGTTTGAAGTTTCTGGTTAGTTCAGCCAACCCTTCTTTTATAGCTAGAAGACCTTCTGGTTCTTGTCAGCTCTCCTTTATCACCTCATAGCAATTCAAGCTTGCATCCTGCACATGTGCATCAATGATCAAAAGAAGTGAGGAAGATTCTAGTTGCATAATCTAGTTTGAACTGAACTTATGTTTCTCTGTACACATGAATCGAAGGGAACTTTCACAAAAGTCTTATGCCTTGTGTAATTCACAAAACTTTTATAGCAATTTCAACCTGCCAAATTTTCACCCCGTTTTTCAACACCCCCCAAACTCTGCTATTAAAACCTCGAAAAATACCTTCACAACCAACAGGCATTAACTATATTAAAAAAGAGTACAAAATCACCCCAAAAACTCCACAAAGGAATTAACCGCACAAACATCAGGATTTTCGTCTATAATCCTCTATTCATAGCTAATTGTATGTTTCCATCATTCTCCTAGGAAAGCATATGAAATATCATCAAAATTGGGAGATTACTTATGAAGTAAGCAAACATAAAGTGTCTCTAATTTTTGAAATGCACCAAAGCCAAAGAAAGTAGATACCAGAAAGTAGATAATGTGTCTATATGCGTGTAGATACTGGCAAAGGCATGTTTCAGTTTTGAACTTCAAATTCAATTCACAATTCACTTTTTCCAATCATCATCTAGCAAAAGAGAGAACTAATGGAAGTGGATTTGCAGTTTAGGAAAAAGACTACAGAGAAGAAAAAGTACCCAATTGCAGATCACTGCACAAGTGTCGACAATATCCAAGCTCAAGGTAATGTGTCCGGGCTGAATCTTCGCTCTATGGAAGGAAACCCTGAAGCTAATGAACTTGGAATATCATATTAAGAGAAAAGAAAAATGTCAGATGTGAATTCCCATTCGAAAAATAAATACCGTAAAGAGTTTTAACTTATTCATGAGGAGAGATTGTCAATTGCCTGTCTGCTTAAAGTCCCATTCTCCAGCATAGCTCGTTGATGCTGAAATGATACAAAGAAAACGCTGGTATCATGTAGTAATTTAAATGGTAAGAGCAGCTGTCAGCTTTGCTTGAGATCACACCGCATTGTTGATCTCTAAATATTCGTAATAAAACAGGACTACCAAATGAGAAAAAGCTTAGTCTTACAAAGAACTATCAAGTGGAGTGCAATTTAGATCTTCCGCAGAAGTTCAAATAAACAAAACGAAGTTGAGGCTTTTTGCTAAAGCTTTTAGTAACATAAAAATGAAATGCAGAAAGTGCACAGCTCTATATATATGAACAGATTTAAGAGAAGATAAACCATTTACAAGAAGAGAAAAGATGTAAGCGTAATACCTCTGGTTTGTTCTCTACTAAAGCGGCCTCCAAAGAATTCTCTGCTAAAGCAAAATTTGAAGTATCCTGACACTTGTTGTATCTTCAAAGTGTTTGCCTTATGCTGCAGTAACACCACAGTAGATTATTTGTGTAGATACCTCAAATAACTTAAACAGAAACTCCTGATTTGCATCAGCACATAAATATGAGAGCTATCTCTAACACACAAACTTGACAAGAACTTTTTATTACTCAACATGCCTAGGGGTTACAACTTACAACCCACAGGGAAAACTCAAAATATTCTCTTAGATTCCGATCCACAAGGCAAAGGCTTTAAATGAAACCCAAAACTTGCTTCCCAAGTGGCTAATTGAGTCTTCCAAAAAAATGAGCAAAATATTCTCCCCAAGAAATACACCACATCAAGAAATGAGGAGCCATGAATCGTGGGCGGGGCAGTGGCTCACAGTGGTAGTGGTGGTGGTTTCTTTTCTGTATAAATCATCAAATAAAAGTGTTCTATTGTAGCTAATGCAAAAGAAATGAAAATTCCTCAAATAGGGTTGGACAAACAAAGAGCAAAAACAGATGACCAACTAATTAGCACATAAGCAAAATAATTTCAGACTCTCCCAATTTTTTTTCCAAATAGAACTATTTGTGAGAATACACGCCTGAGATTGTTTGAAATTGTCTCATTGAAATGGTATTGGATCAGGTCCCCTAGTTAGTTTGCGGAGGGGGAGAGAAGCTAGTCAAGCTAAGTACAATGGATATTTGTTGAAATAGTATTAGGTGACATGCATTGCACATAGCTGCGTGCTCATTATTTTTGACATTTCTATTATTGTAGGGATAGTTATTTTTCGTTATTATGGATAACCTAAGAAAAGATTGTTATAAGAAGTTGAATGAAGAATAGAAGCTTTCTTGTCTATAAAGAATTATCAGTTTGATAATAATCTATCGATTCTATTCAAGCACATAAAATGTTTGTTAATACTTCAGGAAGAGAAATGAACTTTGCATGTAAGTGAGGATGTAAATTTCAAAACAAGAACTCACAGGTGCATTTTCCCGTGGCTGATCATTTCCGAGAGCTAATAATCTTTACAAAGGACTCTTGTGCGCAAACAAGAAGCACAAGAGAAGTCACTCTATTTTGAGCTTTAAACCCATACAAAGAGTTTAGCCCACTGTTGTAGCTAGCATAGTCTCTGTTTTCTCACCTGGTTAGTGGGTTAGGCCCACAGTAGCGGCTGTGATAGAAAATGTGGCCGGAAACACCACGATTGATGCTTCAAAATAGTTTTGGTATCACAGGTTTGTTGGAGCAAAAGCTATTCTCTTAACTTTTTCATCGGCATGGCCTGCAATCAATGAACCTCTTCTCAGCTGAAAGTGTTGCCGAGATGGCTATGCAGAAAGAAAAAGATACCTATAAAATGCAAAAAGATATGGCCATTGTTTGAAAGATCAAGTATTCATAACCATTTCTTCATAAAGGTAAAATTGTTCTGTCAAACTCTACAACAAGTCAGGCATCAATTAGATTACCAGTAATTTTCTTTGGTTTCTTTACTGTCAAAGTTTTTCTAAATGGACTAAACAAGATGTTCTGCCTCTTTTTATCATATTGATATGCTGCATTTTTTTTTTTATTTACAAGCATGAACGGATACTACGACACCTTCATTTCTATCAAAGTTATTATGATTTTGCACGTTCCGTTTAGGTTAAAAACTCAATCGGAACTGAAATCCTAATTAAAACAAAGACAAAAGGATGGACGAAAATTACCCCCAAAACTCCATTAATAGTAATAATGGAAAGGTTTTGCTCTGTGGTTGTGACCGGAGAAGTATGAGGCTATGAGCAGAAAAGGGAAAATGCAAAAGAGAGAGAAATTGATCCAGATCTGAATTCATCTATGCAATTGCTACTGCTCGTGCAGTGCCAATCACCACAAACAAATACAAGTAAAAAATGTGACAGTCGGATTCCACAAAAACTCTAAAACAAACGGAATTCCACAATCAAACAGAAACATGACTACCAAACACTTTACTCGAAAGAAAGACCAACCATTTTGCCTGCAGAGCATTTGCATCTATTAGACAAAAAAAAAAAACATAAAAATGAACTGAAAAAGGGGTTAAATACAACACAAATGGATATATGACCTTAATGTCCTAGAAGAATTCATGAGAGTTTTTTGCTACAAAACTACAGTAGCTTATGGGAACATTTAATGGTCTATCGACATAAACTATACCTTATTGAATTTTTGTGTTATCTCTTACCAAATCATTTTATAAACAACAAATGGTTCTGATTACCGAATTATAATCAGCAACATACCTTATTGAATTGGGGGAAAGTTACTCTCATCCAAGATGAGGGTGAACAAATTACCCTCGTCCTCTTCAACGCATGGAGACCATCATGTTTATCAAATAATCTTAGTTTACTTCTTTTTTTAATATTGAATAATCTTCTTTATTTAGCCTATCAAGTCAAATGAATGAGCATATAAGTAATATTTAAAATAAAATAAAAAAACTATATAAACAATTAGTCAAGGAGCGCAGAAACAAATCAGTTGAGGAGTGCAGAAACAGTATGAAATTTCCTAATTTTCAAATACAATGCTACTACTTGATTTCCCACAATTACTGCCTCCAAATCTCATTGAGAAACCAAAGAAATGTGCCATGCCCGTATATTACAAGCTTGCTATTGCTCTAAGCTACTTACGACATTTCATCCCAACTTACTTTAGTCATGATGAATTGAATGTCATGACTCTTGAATGGAATAACCTTCTCAGTCAAAACAAAAAGGACATAAAAAATTATGTCAATATAAAACATTAATTTATTACGATACTAATACTTTCCATTTCACATATGGATGCAGAACTTTACATTTAGATATAATTCTAAAGATGTTTTGATTGGCCTCTTACAGTGGGATGAACCAATGACAAGAACTAATTACAATAATAAAGCCTGTATCATCAAGTTAGGGGTTTGATTTTTACCTCGTAAGCAGTCTAACTTCACAATGGGGGTGTCAATTTGACCCTTGATGCTTGGCGATACCAGAAGACAACTCTGAATTGTCAATCAGCAGCCGAAACATAAAAACCACCCTTACACCAGTGGATGTATTCGTCGAAGATTACAGCTAGAGAGAAAACCTGAGAAGAAATATATCAAACCTTAATTCCGTCATCTATACATCGCAGCATCAAGCCCTATTTACCCAATATCCAACACACTTATACGAAACCCTAACTTCTAAACCAAATGAACACCGAACAATGAATATGAATAATCGGAGAAGAAACGATAACAAAAGATTTATAAAACAGAAATCAGGGGGGAGAGAGAGAGAGAGACCTGATGAGATCAACCATTGAGAGGTACCGCAACAACAGCAAAATCTCCACATCTGTTCGCTTTTATACTCCGTGGGTTGAATAGTAATACGCTGTTCTTATGGAAGTACACACCCATAGCCGCTAGCACAGCGACGACGCGAGGAATTCGTACTCTTTCAGTACCGATAAACCGTATTTACCGCTTCTTTGTCGGCAAGCAAGGAGGCGATTTCCGTATGATCACCACATATGGGCAGATCTTTCCTCTTCTTTTCCTTATTTTCCGGTAAAGCGATGTCCTTCAGCTACTGTTGCAACAGTGATGAAGTGTCCTTGGCATACTGTTGCAACGGCGAGGTCTGGCGACAGAGAAGAGCCACTCTGTCGCCACATCAAGACGTAATTTGCTTCACAGACCGACTTCTCAAAGCAAATATAATAAATAAAGGTTTAGATATAAAATTGAAATACCAAAAATACCCAACCATTTAAACCCTGCCATGGCAAAAGAAAAAGGGTATTTTGGTCCGAAAGTGACAAAAATGGCATGCCATCCTCCGTTCTTATATAAGAAGGTTTAGACATAAAGAACAAGTTAAACACTTCTGTTACGTTGAATTTTAAGGATGAAATCCAGTGTTGTTCCGTCTTTCGTGGATTGTTTTCAGGCTAATTTTGATGATCTGAATCATTCTTTTTTTAGAAGTCATCGAGAAAATTAGTCTTATCAAAAGAATACCGTTCTTCTTTCTTCTTTTTTTTTGTTCCTCAGCTATCAAAAGAATAAATTGATTGAATATCGTCCGACAAAAATGAAAATTTGGTAAAATATTGCAATTGTGGATTAAGATTTATTTTTTCTCAAAATAATTGTGCTTCGAAAACATGTCAAATGATATCCGATCAACGTGATTTTTAGCATAACTTAATTCACCGACAAACTCTAGAAAGTACAAAATAATTTCGCCCCCCCCCCCAAAAAAAAAAACAACGAAATGGCACCCGAAATTAAAATAAACTTCTTGTTTTTTTTTTGGGGAAGGACAAGTGTTATAAGTTGTCAATTGTCAGCCGTAACCTTAATCTTGTTTGCATCCAAGTGCATTAGGTCTACTACTGGGCTAACACTCTACTTGTCAAAATACTTAAATTTTGACCCGGAAAAACTTTTACGCGGCCTATCGGATGATTACATCGACCTTGCCATCAGCTTTTGACCACGAGTCAGCTGTTGCTTAATGAGTTTGTTTGGCTTAGGTTTTGAGGTGAATTTTTTTGGCTAATGAGTGGAGAGAAAAATGAGAAATGAGAGTAGTAATTGTAGTCAAACTTATTGAAGAACGTACGGAGAGAGAGAGTGGTGGTTTTCGAGAACCAAAGGGAATAGTAACCAGATTTGCTTTGGCTAAATAAACCAGGAATGGTTTATTTTTGTCTTTATTCAAAAAAAATTACATTTGTTAGTTGTGCGTCAATTTATTGTGGTTTTTTGGTTCGTCTCGATGAAAGGAATCCAAAAGGTATAAAATTACAATCAAAATTTTTAAAAAGTTCAATAAAGTTAAAAATAATCCATTTTTTTGTGGTTTATTGGATTATTTTTGTCTTCATTCACAACAATTTAAGTTTGGTTAATAATTTTATACAGTACATTTTAGATTACTCTCGTCGAAACAAACCAATAAACCACAAAAAATTGACTCAAAACTAATAAATGCATAAAAAAAAAAATTCAATAAGGACAAAAAGTACAACTCCCGCTTGCTCTGGCTATCTCCTTGGAATCATCTATTTTTTCTATAGATTTACCACACAAAAAATTAATTTGGAGGTTCCTTGAAAGTTAAAATAGACTTGCTTTATTGGCTCTTCAACTTACATTAGTATAGAGTTCATGAAGATTTTCTGCTCCCTCGAAGGTGTTCAGGTATGTTTAGTCAGTGAATAAGAAATGGAGAACTAGGCTCGAAATCTTGCATCTCTGCGTTCTAATGGAGAGCCGTTCGTGTGATCTCATCCATCAAAAAGTATTTTTAACTGTCTATAGGGTAGGTTCTTTGTCTAAGCCAAAAATAAAATTAACTTTGGAGAGGCAAACAATAGCTAATGACTGAATTAGAAATAAGTGATTGAACAGGAATAAGAGAGTGTGAGTAGAGGTGAAGGATTAAGCTAAGTACACAGAAAGAGAAGGCAGCCATGTTCAGTCCATTCCTCTCAAGATCGTCATCGCCCTTGAAATCACAGTTCTAGACGAAAATGTGAGCTCGCGAGCCCCAGCAAGAGCAATGCTCTCGTTTCCAAAGCTCAGAGTCACTTTCTCCCTCTAGAATTTCCGTGCTCTGGGTGAATCAGAAGATCTCTCTCTTTTATTTGTAAAGGAATGTCCCATATTTATAGGGATCTGCACCCAATCATGGGGCGGCAGACATTTCCCCAATAATATGGTGACACGTGCTCTTTCCGCATACCTAGGCGACGTGGGTGATGTCACTGGCCGTTAGGAAGATTCCATTAGGTCATTCCAGTGCATCGTTTTCCCTCGCGGCAACCCTTAATCCCTCAAAGCCACCAAACCACTTGTATCTCCCCTGTTCCCGCTGCGTTAATCATGGTCGCGAGCCCTTTGGCTCGCGCCAAGACCTCTTTCGAGCTCATATCGACTTCCCTTTCCCTGCCTTTTGGTCAGGTGCCGTCGCGAGCCTAGTTCACGTGTTCGCAGGAGCTTTCATTCTTCCCCGTCGCGTCAATCTCTTTCGCTGAGGGTCTCGCGAGGAATGAACCTCTTCTGGTGGTGTTTCCCTTACTGAGGGCACCCTTTTCTGGAAGCAACAGAAGTTTTGATGTACCGTACCGCGAGACTTGCTCTTCGCGGTGTCTATTCGCTGATTGCTGAATTCTACCGATGTCTGACGTGTCTCTTGCCTTTTTTCGCCCGAGCCACATGGCTACCCATTACGGGTTGGTCAATTACCACGTCACCAGACGCGCTGACCTATCCTACATAAGCCCCTCGCGCGAGCGTGATTTCGCGGCGCGTGGTGCTTAACGCGTCGAATCGTGCGCGTGCGACGTCAGCAGAGTCCGTCGTTTTAGCATTTCCCTCCAAAAGGTGGTTATCCCGAGTTTCGAAGTTTTGCAGGCCGATTGGACTGCTGGTGTCGTTTCGACCGCTTATTTACCGTTGATGACAGAGGGGCTAGGTCTATAAATACCCTTTACAAGGCAAGATCGAGTTTTTCTTCTTTCTTATTTCTTCCAAACTCACCTGTGCTGATTTCAAACAAAAGAAAGCAAATCCCCCATCTTTATTCCTTTTCCAGACCTTCTTCGAAACCCTAGTCTCCCTTCCCTACGTTGATCATGTCTCGATCGAAAAGGCATGAACCCGATACTGAGGCTCTTCTGGCAAAAACATCGCTCCCTCCTGCTAGCGAATGGAGGAGGGCTCCATATCTGAAGTCAGAGGGTGACACTTTCTAGGCTAACATCCAGAACTACGTTCCCCTTCGAGGTAACCCTAATGCTCAGCGCCTGTTGCTTTCTGATGAGGTTAGTGCTTCAGAGGCAGACATGGTCGACCCATCTTCGCTGGTGAGGCTGAGGATCGAGAGGGGTGACTACCCTTTCTCGCAGGTTCAGTATAGGGCCAGTATTCAACCCCCAAGGGATTGGGGCGACTGGGTGGCCACCATCCTTGACAATTTTGAGTATAGAGTAATTTTAGACAGAGTGGGTTTATTGAAGACTGTACAACTCTCACGGTACCTCGTCGCGAGCCGCCCTCAACGCGACCTTGATTTCGCGGTGTCTCGCTGGAGCCCTACCAGTCATTCCTTTATATTTCCTTTTGGAGAGGCCAGCCCAACTCTTCTAGACACAGAAACCCTAATGGGCCTTCCTATTCGTGGCGAGTACCACTACGACCCCTCCAAATATCCCTCCGATGCTGAGACGGCGATCGAATTCATAGAAAACGAGTTCAAAGCCGCTGGTGAGTATGGTTCGCGTTATGACAACGCGGGGAGACTACGAGCTCCTCCAAAAGCTAATAAGACAACCTGGGGTTCTTGGCAGCGGTACTGGTTCCGCGATATTGCTCCTGTCGAGGTGGATGGGAAGCTCGCGGTGACGGTGAGCACCTATCATGGGGGTCCGCTGTCCCTGGCGGTTTTCCTGGTTCAATTCTTATCTCTCTTCCTCTTTCCTGACCTCCCACACGAAGGTCCCCGTCGCGAGATGATTCCTCTCGCGGCAGTCCTCGCGTCAGGGAAGAAGCTCCCCATGGGTCCCATGTTTTTGGGCCACTTCTACCGTCAGCTGGATCGCACCGTACAAGACTTTGAGCGATCGATGGGGAGGTATGAGATTACTTCCATGGTTCACATCCCCTTCCTCCTCGCCTTTTTTTATGAATATTTTCCAAAGGCTACCCCTTCTCCCCACGACCTCCCTCCTCTGAAGTCTGTCCAGGAGAGGAATGCCGCCGGAGAGATCATCTGTGATGGCAAGGGCAAGCCCATCTTGCGACTGAGCGAAAGGGTGCCAAGGATCATGAGGTGGAGCAAGACCTCACCAAACCGCCTGTTAGAGGACTGGTGTGATGAGATAACCTCCTTCAATCCTCGTCCCTACGAGCAACCTGCTGATGGCGCACTAGGCCCGGCCGTCTTTTTGGAGGATACCGTCGTTGACTTCCAAAGCCACAGCATCCGATCCCACAAGTTGGACTTCCTCACATGGGTCACTCCTTGCTATCTCCCGACTCTATCCGTCGAGGGTCCTGTTCTGGTGCTGTACAGAGCTGATAGGCTTCAAATACAATTTGGGTATGACCAAGGCGTTCCTCGCGGGCCTCCTTCCCCACCCAAGGATTTCTTGACTGGGATTCGTCGCCTTCTCAGGCCGTTCAACCACGAGCTCACCGCGGATTACGGAGGAGATAGGATTATTCCTAGCTCCAAACGTAAAGCGGCCTTTACCCCAAAGAATAGGGTTTATTGGGCAAGAAATCTGCAGTCCTTTATGGACTTTGTGCTGACTCCGGCGGTGGTGCCCTCCGCGGAGCCCATCTCGAAGAAGGACTTAACTCTCCGGACTTTCAAGCCCAGGAAAGATTCTGATTGGCGTGGTCCCTATTCCTGTTGGGTAAAAGGCACCATGATTCCTCTGGACGTGATTAATGCCATCCCCCTCCAGAAGATCCGCCCCGCGGAGCACATGGTGGTCCCTACGCCACAGCACCTCACCGTTCAGGACAAGAGGAAGGCCAAGAAGTGATCCCCTCCGCAGCTAGAGCCTGCCCCAAAGAGGGCAAGGGTAAGACCTTTTACTCCTTTCTCTGTCTATGTTTTCCTTAGAGAGTTCTTCACGCTCTTAATGACTTGTTGCTATTTCTCAATCTTTCAGGGCCCTTCGCGGAAGGGTAGAACAATGGTGGGGTCCTCTTTCTCGACTGCGGAGCCCCTATCCCAGGCCGGGCCAACGATTCTAATCGATCAAGGTAACACCCCTGAATGGTGCTTCCCTAACTTTCTACAACTCTCTCTTTTTTGTGTACTTACGAGATTTGCGTGTTATCTTTCAGATGAGAAGGCTCAACCGCCCAAGGCCACTACAGATGCCAAGAACGTGCCTCTCGCGAACTCTCCTGCTCGCGATGTTGATCAATCAACTTCTTCCACTGCTCCTCCTCGAGAGGGGGGTTCAAAAGAGGCCGTTCCTGAGAAAGAGGGGGGCACCTCGCAGCTTACTGAGGGTCGAGGTCAAGGCACTCCAGAGGTTGATGAATTCAATGCTATGGACATCGCGAGTAACATCGCGAAGGTGATCGTTCAGGAGGTTGGTGGGCCGAGTGATAAATTGGAGGTAGCGATGCGAACAGAGGAAACTGGAGGCTCTGGGGAAGGGACCGCGATCACAAAACCAGAGCCTGCACAAGAAACTGAATCACCAGCGAGCTCCCATGGGGCTGACCCTTTCCTTCTAAACCAAAGTCCTGTCGCGGGTGGCTCAGCTTCAATTAAAAAGAAGAAGAAATTGGGGAAGAAGATAGTCAAACTCCCTTCTTCTCCTTCGCGAGATAGAACTCCTTCGCCGCCTCGTGATGAGGACGTGGTGCAGATTCCCTCTTCCACAGATAAAAGCACAGTCGGCTCCAAACCTGTCCCCGGATCGGTTATCAGCGAGAGCTCAGACATGGACGATCTCGGCGGGAGTGGGGATGATTGTGAGGAGGTCTCTGGAGGCTCCCAAGGTAAGTGCAGCAGTGACATTTTTGCAGGGATGGAGGACATTTTTCATCTTCCCTCTTTTACCCCTTCTAAACTGCTAATGCCAAGCTGTTCTTATCACTCAGAGCCCACTCGCGAAGGAGATGATCAGGGAAAGCAGCTCTTGAAAGAGAAGGCTTCAAAAGGTGAAGACCAGGGAGAGCAGCCATCAGAGAAACAAAAGGACTTAAGTGGCTCCCAAACTGAAGCAGAGGCATCTGGCCCTGGACTCCCTCATCATTCTCTTTTCTCTGATACACCAGGCAGCTCTCGATGGAATATCAAAGCATTAAATGCCCCAGTCCTTCACGTTCTGGAGAAGCAATTCCCTTCCACCTTTACAAACTTTTCTGCCAGCCGTGTCGTAGGTGGATCACTTCTTGACATCCTTGGTGAGATGGTGCTGTCTCTACAGAGGACAAGGGTGAGGGACTTTTCCGACGAAGAGTATGAGGACATGGCTTCTTCAATCAGGGACATGGAGAGGCTTGGCCTTGACCTCAAATGGCTTCGTGATTACCTGAGCAAAGTTCGTACCACGAAGATGTTATTCTCGAGCCTTTTCAAAGTCCAGGCCAGTGCAGCTCAGATTGCCGAAGCAAAAGAGACGTGCGAGAAGCATAGGCGACTGCTCGCGGAGGCTGAGGAAAAGGCTGCTGTCCTGGAAGCAAACCACAAAGTGTTGGTCCAGCATCACCAAGCTTTGGATGCTCAACTAAAGACCACGCTAAGTGACGTAGCACCTGTTCTCCCACCCTTGGATTCGTTCTCTCAGGAACTCCTAACATAGTCGTTCTTTTTCTTTCCCCCCCCCCCCCCCCCCCCCCTTTTTTTTTAGGCCCCTTTCCTGGGGCAGCAAACTTTGTACTCATAACATTGATATCAATGAAATCCTTTTTAGCAATTTGTCTATGAATTCACTGCTATTACAACTCGTTGTATGGTCACGAAGGGTAGCAAATAGCAAATCTCCTCTTGTATGCTTTTTATTTGCTTTGTATTTCCCTTTTATTCGCAATAGTTCACAGACTTGATATTGAAACTTATTCCCTTTAAAGGGGAGGCCTGGTACTCAATTATGCCAGGGATTCCCTGAGGGTGTTTTTCAACTTTTGAAATTAGTTATTCCAAAGAGATACTTCACTTTGGTTCCCATTCATTTGTGGGGAATGGCCGTCGCGAGGGCATTCCAACGATTAAGTTAGTATTCCAAAGTGAAGAATCACTTTTGGTTCCCATTTATTTCGCAACATATAAAGGCCTAAAATGCACGGCCGTCGCGGGGGCATTCCAACAATTAAGTTAGTATTCCAAAGTGAAGAATCACTTTTGGTTCCCATTTATTTCGCAACATATAAAGGCCTCACGTATGAGTAAGTACGGCATTTTTGTACTCTTTTTTCTCTTCGCGAATGGTGAATTTTCCCCTTGTGCTAGCATAAATTTATGTCGCAGGGTCACCACTATATTCTATCACTTTTTTTTTTCTGTTTCTAGTATGCTCAGATAATCAAAGATACATAATTTTTGAAACAAAGGGATAGTATTTCTCATTCATCACTTCAATCGATATAGTTCTTCCCAAGGGACGTGTCAAATCATCATCCCTGGGTTACATCAGATTGCGAATAAGTAATCAAAGACAGAACGTTAAAGGACAAGCTAAAACTTGCACAAGTTAAGGGTAATACTTCTTGATGTACTTCGCGTTGATTGGTCCTGTTAGAAATCCGTCGCTGACTCTTGCGAGCCTGTAGTGCCCACTTTCTGCAGCTTTGATCACTTCATAAGGACCCTCCCACTTTGGTGTGAATTTTGGCAACTTCAGGTTTTGCATGACCCCAAGGACTGACTTCCACACTAGGTCTCCCACCTTGAACTCTCTCACGAACACACTCTTGTTGTAGTACTTGGCCACAGACTGCCAGTACTTCTCTTGATTTTCAGCCGCGACCTCCCTTCTCTCCTCCAATGCTTCGAGGTCAGCCCTTCTTTCTCCTTCAGTTACCTCAGTGGATAGCGCGAGACGTGCAGAAGGCACGCTTATCTCCGCGGGCAATACTGTTTCAGCCCCATATACCAAGCTGAAGGGGCTCATACGCGTAGACTTCCTCTTAGCCGTTCTGTAAGCCCATAGAGCAATTGGGAGGTGCTCCGCCCAAGATCCTCCTTTCTCGTCCAGGTGCTTGCTCAGAATCCTGACAATAGACTTGTTGGTAGCTTCTGCTTGCCCATTTCCTTGAGGGTAATGGGGAGTTGAAGTTCTCTGTTTGATGCCATAGGACGCGAGCAGTTGCTTTACTTGTCTGTTTACAAAGGGGGTTCCGTTATCAGAGAGGATCACCTTGGGAATTCCAAATCTGCAGATTATGTGCTCTTTGATGAAGTTGGCCACCACGTCACCTGTCGCACGCTTCAGGGGAACTGCCTCTACCCATTTCGTGGTGATCTCTGTCGCTACTAAGATCCACTGATTACCTCGCGAAGAGGGATGGATAGGGCCAATCAGATCCATCGCCCATGTATGAAAAGGGTAGGGCGCTCGAATGTGATGGAGCTCAATAGAGGGTGCATTCACCCTATCCCCGTGCTTCTGGCATGCGTGGCATCTGCGAACATAGCTCTTGCAATCCCCTTCCATTCTAGGCCAGTAGTAACCCAGATGTGTAATCTGCTCATACAGCTTCCTTCCCCCAGGGTGCTCCATTTCATGTACCTTAGCCAAAACCTCCTCTGCCTCATTGTTTGATAAGCATTTGAGAGGGATGTGGTCAAGAGCCCTTCTATAAAGCTGATTGTCTTTGATGAAAAACCTCTTCTCGCAGCGTTGCACTTCTCGGATACCACCGCGGTCCATGGGCAGGGCTCCTTCTCTCAGATAATCAATGTATTTCTGCCTCCAATCTGTTTCTTCACTCGAAAAGTTGCACTCGTGCTCGATTTCGTGAAGTGAGCAGTTGGGGCATTCTCTAAGTATGATCGCGGCATCATCTTTCATTGTAGGCCAATAGTAACCTTGCCGCTGGACCCTCCTGTACAGCGCGATATCGTTCTCACCACACGGTTCTTCATGAATCTGGCTTAGCAATTCCTTAGCTTCCGTGCTGTCAATACACCTCGCGAGCCATCCTTGTGGGCCGCGAAAGTACAATTCCCCTCTTAGCACGGTAAATTGTGACAAAGCCATCATAGGGATCCCACCGTCGCCCGTCGCGATCTGCGTTTTGATGGGTTCCCGCCAGTCCTGATCTTTGGGACTCTCATATTCTTCAATAAACGATGGGTCAATCCTTCTTGTGATTTCGATGGCCACCGCGTTCCCTTCAAATTCTGTCTTGGCCCCCAAAGTAGCCAACGTGTCAGGGAACCTATTCTCGGACCTCGGCTTGTGAATGATGCTAACATCGGCAAAATCTTTCCTGAGCCTTTGAACAGTCGCCCTGTATGGCGCGAGGTTAGCTTCTTTTAGGGCGTAGACACCTTCGCTTTGCAAGATTATCAGCTTTGAGTCCCCTACGATTCTGAGTTTTTTAATTCCCTTTTCTCTGGCCGCGAGCAGTCCTAGGATAAGTGCTTCATACTCTGCTTCGTTGTTGGAGCACTGAAACGCTAACTTATAAGACAAATACTGCTTCGCGCCACTATCATTCTGCAGTGTGACTCCTGCTCCAGCTGCATGTCCTCCTGTTGCTCCATCGAAGCTTAGAGTCCAGCTTTCTTGTTCAGAGCTGACTGCTAATGCTTCGAAATCATCTCCTGGCAATGAATCGTTCAAAGGTTCACATTCTCCGCTAGGAAATTGGGCCAACAGGTCTGCGAGAGCCTGACATTTGATCGCTCGCGGTGCTGTGCACTCTATATCGAACTCTGCGAGAGTCAGCAGCCACTTCGCGGCCCTTCCATTAAGCACAGGGCGAGAAAGAAGATATCTCATGGGGTCATTTCTGGTAATGAGCTGTACTTTAAATGAGAGGAAGTAGTGCCTGAGCTTCTGTGCTGTGAAAACCAATGCTAGACAATGGCGTTCGATTGGGGTGTAGCGTTCTTCTGCCCCTTGCACTTTGCGACTGATGTAGTACACCGGTTTTTCGATTCCTTCAACTTCTTGGGCCAGCAATGCCCCAATTGACCTCGCGGTAGACGTTAGGTACAGAATCAGTGGTTTCCCCTTTTGGGGGGAAACCATTGTCTGTGGTGAGGCTAGGACGCTTTTTACTTGCTCAAAGGCCAGCTGGTGTTTATCCTTCCATTCGAATTTGACTTTTTCCTTCAACAAATCGCCCAACGGCGCAGTGATTTCCGCGAGGGCGGGGATAAACCTTCTTAGGTAAGACACCTTCCCCAAGAATCCTTTGAGGGATCGTTGGGAGTGGGGAGGTGGCATGCTCGAGATAGAACGAATCTTGCTTTCATCTGCATCAATTCCATGTCTATGTACCAGGAACCCCAAAAACTTTCCCGCCGTGACCCCAAAGGCACATTTGAGGGGATTCATCTTCATGTTGAACGTTCTGCACCTTTTGAACACTCCTTCGAGGTCTCGCAGATGCTCCGTTTTGTACTTTGACTTCGCGACAAGGTCATCGACGTAGACTTCTACAGAATGATGGATCATATCGTGGAAGATCGCTGTCATTGCCCTTTGATAGGTCGCGCCAGCCTTCTTAAGCCCAAATGGCATCACGGTATAGTAGAAATTTCCTAAAGGGGTTCTGAAGGCAGTCTTTTCTGCGTCCTCAGGTGCCATTTTGATTTGATTGTATCCACTGAATCCATCCATGAAAGAGAACATCTCATGGCCGGCAGTGGTATCAACCAAGGTATCAATGTGAGGCAATGGCATTTCGTCCTTTGGACAAGCTTTGTTGAGGTCGCGGAAATCTTCGCAGACCCTGATTTGACCATTTTTCTTCTTCACGGGCACGATATTACACAACCATGTAGGATATTGGATAAGTCGAATGAACCCTGCACTTCTGAGTTTTTCTACTTCTTCTTTAATCTTTTCTTCCAAGTCCGGATGGTATTTCCTCTGTGGCTGCTTTACTGGTTTAAAATTAGGGAATACGTCGAGGTGGTGAGTCACGAGCTCCGGATCTAAACCAGGCATCTCGTCGTAGTGCCAAGCAAACACATCACTGTATTTGCGAAGCAAAGCAACCAGATTAGCTCGAGCAGTGGGCTCCATGGACTTACTAACAAATACAGGCCTCGCGGCGCCTATCCCATCTCTTAGATTTACTTCCTCGAGCTGCTCCAACTGGGGTTTTGGTTCGTCTTGCATGCATTCAGGGGCTGGCTCAGGTTTGTCAATCATCTCGAGCTCTTCGCCCTCCCCTTCTACGTCGCGGGGGTCAGAAGCCTCACAAACGCTTTCTGACCCCTGTGATCGTCATAAGTGGTACACAGTCTTCCCCCCTTCGCTAGTCTTTATGATTTTGCGAGGGGTCAATCTGTCAAACACCGTGGAACGCTTCGCGGGGCTTGGCTCTGATGATTCATCTTTGATGTCTTCCCATTTTGGGATTTTTATCCCAACGGGCCTCGCGGTGATGGCCTCGCAAGCTTCTTCTACCTCAGAAAAGTACACAGCGTCTGAAAGGTGAGCTTCACAGGCCTCGAAGGGCCTCTCGGTGGCGGGTACAGTTACCTTCTTTCCAGCCCAAATGCCCTTGAGGCACTGGTGATAGCTCGACGGGACAACTGCGTACTTGTGCATCCAAGACCGTCCCAAGATCACGTGGTAATTAGTTGGCCCTTCAATGATGTGGAACTTTGTGGGTGAGCGAATGGGTCCGACAGCAAGATCGAGCACGATGTATCCCAGGGAAGGTTTCTTCTCTCCACCAAAACCCACTATCCCTACCAGCGACTTGATGATTCTCGGTTCTGGGATATCCAGCTTCTTCAATGTTTCGAGGGGCATAATGTTGATTGATGCCCCTCCATCCAGAAATGCTCGTTTAAACTCCACACCATTAATATAAGCAGTGACGAATAAAGGCCTGTTGTGAGAAAATGGTACCCTTTTGTCTGCATCTGAGAATGCTATGGCATTGGAGTCCTCGCGGATGGTCCTCCCGACGGAGCCTCCTTCCACCACACATGCTTCTTGGCTCTGATTGGCTATCTCCAATGTAGCCTTGGTCATCTGCAGTCGTGAGCTAGGGGAAAAGCCCAACCCATCATAGAAGATTTTGAATTTGTGACTGCAAGACAGGATCTTATGCCTTTCTTCCTCGCTTACTTCCACCGTTGGCTGATCATAGCTCGCGATCTCTTCAATGTGATCGTAGAAGGAGGTCATGTACACCTCTTCATCCTCATCCTCCATTTCGTACATAAAGTCGTAATACCCACCGTTGTGGCATTCAGCCATCGCGACCCCTTCCCGGTGTTGGGGGTAGGGCCTGTCGCAGACGTCCCTGTTTACTCCAATCCGTAGTTCGTTATTGTCCTGCTTCTTCTTAAAAATTTCTTTGAGTGTCCAACAATCACTTGTTGGATGCTGGACTCTTCTGTGAAAGATACAGTATCTTGGGTTCACGCGGTCATGGGGGGTGGGTTGGATTTCGACTTCTGGTAGCTTTAAACATCCATCCGCGACCCACGCGTTAACAAGGTCCACAACCTCCTCCATGCTGCAGAGATATGGAGGTGCATCCTTTGCTCTCTCCTTGTAATCTTTGAATGGCTTGCCATTCCTTCTCTTGGGGTTGCCATCACCCCCCTGTGGCTTCCGCGAGGCTTGCGCGGAGGCCGCAGTAGCAATCCCTCCACTCTTCTTCCACAGAGTCTTTGGTATCTCTACATCGACAGTACCGCGAATGTTAAACGCTGCCTCCATCAAGGCTGAGAACGTTTGATACTTGCCATTGATCAAGTGTTTCTTGTATTCTTTGATCATGCCGAGGAGGCAGATTTCCACCAAGCGTTTTTCGGGGACTGGTTCGTGACACTGGACAGCTTTGTCTTGGAATCGTTTGATAAAATCAACGATATCTTCAGTCAATTTTTGCTTCTCGTTCACTAAATTTAATGATGTTATTTTCTCCGTCACTTGGAAGAATTTGGTGTAAAACAGATTCACCATTTCTTCCCAAGTGTTTACAGAGTGTGGCTCGAGATTGACATACCAAGTATAGGCGCAAGCTGTGAGGGACTTAGAAAATTCCCTCAAACGGAGATTGGTGTCCTGTGAATGAACCCCCAAAGTTTCAATGAAACGGTGGACATGCTCCTGGGCACTTCCGTCTTTACCGTCGAATTTGATAAATTTGGGAGGAACATAACCCTCTGGGTATGGCATAGCCATGATCGCGGCCGGGTATGGGGGTTGTATCTCAGGGCTAGGAAGCGTTGGTAATGTGGCTCTAGCCTTTTCTTGCTGTAGCAAAGCCTGAACGTCCGCCAAAGTAAGAAATGCATGTGGCTGTGGTTGGTGAACCATTCCCCCTGCTGCTGGTGTTCCTGGTGCAAACACAGGAGGTACCACTGGATTTGGATTTTGGCCGTCTTGGGGCAGAGCTGGTGGTGCGACAAGTGGATTTACCATTTGTGGGGGCTGACCCACCAGGTTTCCCTCCACAACGTTTGGTGGGGGCACTGAGGGAGCCGCTTGTGCTGTCGCAGCCAACACAGCCTGAGTAAGTTGGGTTATAGCCATGAGCAATTGAGTTTGGCCCTGCTGCATCTGCTGCTGACCATCTCGGATGGCCTGTAGTGTTTCAGCGTTAGCAGTCAGTAGCTGGGTGGTATCCCCCTCTTGGATTTCTTCTATTACTGTTGTCTGGTTCTCCATTGCTCGTTTGCGAAGGGTTTCGATTGCACTTAAAAGATTTTGAGATGAAGAACTCTGTATTGGGGGACCACTTCGTTGAGTATTCAAACGGCTTCTTGTATCAACCATCAGCTATGAAAGCCTCCCCAGCAGAGTCGCCTTATGTAGGGTAGGTTCTTTGTCTAAGCCAAAAATAAAATTAACTTTGGAGAGGCAAACAATAGCTAATGACTGAATTAGAAATAAGTGATTGAACAGGAATAAGAGAGTGTGAGTAGGGGTGAAGGATTAAGCTAAGTACACAGAAAGAGAAGGCAGCCATGTTCAGTCCATTCCTCTCAAGATCGTCATCGCCCTTGAAATCACAGTTCTAGACAAAAATGTGAGCTCGCGAGCCCCAGCAAGAGCAATGCTCTCGTTTCCAAAGCTCAGAGTCACTTTCTCCCTCTAGAATTTCCGTGCTCTGGGTGAATCAGAAGATCTCTCTCTTTTATTTGTGAAGGAATGTCCCATATTTATAGGGATCTGCACCCAATCATGGGGCGGCAGACATTTCCCCAATAATATGGTGACACGTGCTCTTTCCGCATACCTAGGCGACGTGGGTGATGTCACTGGCCATTAGGAAGATTCCATTAGGTCATTCCAGTGCATCGTTTTCCCTCGCGGCAACCCTTAATCCCTCAAAGCCACCAAACCACTTGTATCTCCCCTGTTCCCGCTGCGTTAATCATGGTCGCGAGCCCTTTGGCTCGCGCCAAGACCTCTTTCGAGCTCATATCGACTTCCCTTTCCCTGCCTTTTGGTCAGGTGCCGTCGCGAGCCTAGTTCACGTGTTCGCGGGAGCTTTCATTCTTCCCCGTCGCGTCAATCTCTTTCGCTGAGGGTCTCGCGAGGAATGAACCTCTTCTGGTGGTGTTTCCCTTACTGAGGGCACCCTTTTCTGGAAGCAACAGAAGTTTTGATGTACCGTACCGCGAGACTTGCTCTTCGCGGTGTCTATTCGCTGATTGCTGAATTCTACCGATGTCTGACGTGTCTCTTGCCTTTTTTCGCCCGAGCCACATGGCTACCCATTACGGGTTGGTCAATTACCACGTCACCAGACGCGCTGACCTATCCTACACTGTCTAAATTATACAAAAAAAAACTATATATTCTTTTCAGGGAGTCTTTTTTAAAATGTAAAGATGAACGGTTGTACAATGTAACAGTATTCCGGAAAAGGCTACAATACACATCCCTTATTTGGGTGTGTATGATGCACACCCCTATAAAAGTTATGAGTTTTTTGTAAAAGTTACGAATTTTTTTATCAAAGTTACGATTTTTTTGTAGAAGCTACGAATTTTTTTATAAAAGTTACGAGACACACCAAAATGTTACGAATCATATAAAATGTTACGAATCATATTGCTGAAAAATTATGAAAAACTAAAAAATGTTACGATTGTCGATGAGGTGGCACAATCTGGTCCATACAATAGGTGCATATGGTATACCCGAACAAGGGGTGTGTATTGTAGCCATTGCATCTCCGCAGTTGGATTGCAGTGCAGTCCGGTCCTACTTTTACTTACCCTTTTTGGAACCCTGGTTTTTTCTTCTTTCTATTCTAAGCTGATTTGGAAACCAGTTAAATTTACAAACGCCCCAATATATCCGGCAGGTTTCCTAGGACTTCACATGGAGAATGAGATAATGTCCAAAACCAAAAAAAAAAAAAAAACCCTTGTAGAATCAATTCAGTACAGATTTGGGTATTTGTTAATTCATCCGTAATGGTTCGATTTGGGTATTTGTTATCATTGGGTGATAAATGATTTGTTCTGGGTTTCTCATCTCTTTGGGGATTGACGAAGCTGCCGCGCCTGCTCCAATTGACCTGATTATTCGAGTTTTTGGGATTTTTGGGCATTATATGTTTCAGATTATGGTGTTTTGATGGGTCGACGTTCTGGTCCCGCCCTCTCCCAGTTGCTGCTTGTGGGCTTTTACCACTGAATGGATTGTTTATTTTCCTTTCTGTCACATGTGCTTGTGTGTGATCTGTATGTGTTCATGTGTGTTTGTAATGGTTGCGTGTGTGTTTGCTTGATCTCTGGGGTGTATTGCATGAATTTGTGTGGTGTTGTTGGGTTAGGCCCATACTTGCATGTACTTGTTTTGTCCCCTTTCCTTGTCGAGTAGCTTTCCCGATTGGAATGGGCCCCCCTCTGGTTTTCCCCCAGTCCTCCGTTCTAATCGTTTCATGTTTGTGGTTGAGGTAATGCATAATCTGGATTTCCGTAAGCCCTTTCGTAGTACTTTTATTCTTTCATAAATCTTCTTGTTCCTCTTGCATGTTTGGCTTGCCTCTTCTCTGTGGTGTTATGTTTGGCGAGTTCTCACATGTAGCTGTTCGTCCTTCTCCTTTCTCCACGTCGAGCAGCTTTCCCCGATTGGAATAGGCCCCCCTCTGGTTTTCCCCCAGTCCTCTATTCCAATTGTTTCACGTTGTGGCTACAGCAATGCATGTCTTTGCATTTTTGTTAGCCATTTCATAGTACTTTTTCTTTATCTCTTTTTCTTTCGTTGTTGCATGCATGATATGGGTCTTCTCTCTATTTGTGGCTTTTGTTTGCATCCCAATTTTAGAGTTTTGGTCTCTTGCTCACTGCTCACACTACTTCTCCACACATTCTTTGCTTTTAGAGTTCCCGTTTTCTGACAATCCGTTCAGTTGGTTATTTTTTGCTAGTCTCTGGGTTTATTTTGGTTAGACCCTAGATTTTCTTGGTTTTGGTCTGCGCACTTTATGATACTGAGATGAGTTAGGTTCGGAGAATTTGGATCTGGGTTTATATGATTTGGCCGATTGGGAATTGCTTTATGGGGTTATTCAGGTTGGCTCGGTGGTCATTTGGGGTGGAAGGATTTTCTCTATTTCGATTAGGTACGAATAAGCTCTAGAAGATCACCACAGATGCAAAGGGATTCTCCGCAACAATTTCTTCATATAACCACGGTTGCGATTTCTTCTGGCAGTTTCTCTACCGGTTATAGAACTCCGTAGTTGGCCTTGGCCATCTAGTTGCACGACGTCTATCCGTGCCGCGGAACTCTCGACTATAGGTGTGTGACAGACACCTGGTTTGGATCGGTCAGTTTCTGTTTGGTATCATTATCAAGCATACAGTTCCTCGACAAGTTGATCGCTGAAGGCCTCCTTAAATCTCTTCGGTGGTTGCATGTCTTACTGTGTGTTGGAAGAATCGTCATTCACGTGGAACTACCGCGACAGCAGCTGCTCAACCTCATACATTGATCACGGACATCTAACAACCGAAGCAATGTCACGTTGGACTTGTATCCTTCATTTGTTTTGGTTCTGTTTATGTTCTTCTCGTCTGTATGATTATTTTATTCTGTTGTCTTTATTCTCGGTAGTTTGTAATCATATTTCTTGTGAAATGAAATTCTCTCTTCTGGCAAAAAAAAAAAATTCAGTACAGATTTAGTATATCTACAATTGACAAATAGATCAAATTAATCTGTTTCCTGACGTCTTTAATGTAGTTAGCCGCCGTTACGGGGTGCTTGGGCAAAAAGTCCAGAGAGTGGTTTTTTCGTTTTTTCGTTGTCTTTATTCAAAAAAAAATTGCATTTGTTAGTTTCGCGTCAAGTTTTCATGGTTTATCGGGACGAATCCAAAGAGTATAAAATTACGCTCAAAATTATTTTTTTTTTAATAAAGCCGAAAATAAACCAGTTTATTGGTTTAATTTTGGCTTTATTCAAAAACAAAATTAGTTTCAACCATAATTTTATACTCTTTGGATTCGTCTCATCGAGAAGAATCTATAAACCACGAAACTTGACGTTAAACTAATAAATGCAAAAAAAAAAAAAAAAATTTGAATAAGGACAAAACCAAAAAACCACTTTCTGAATTTTTTGCCAAAGCACCCCGTAGTCAACATTGACAAGTTAGTAAAACACTGGTCTTACGTTAAATACAAAGGAATGGGATCGAGAGCCAGCCTCGGAATAAGCCCCGCAAACCCCGGGCTTAGACGCACCCCTTCCTTTGTAAATACAAAGGAATGCGATCAAAAAATACAAAGGAATGGGATCGAGAGCCAGCCTCGGAATAAGCCCCACAAACCCCGGGCTTAAACACTTTCTGGAGTTTCCAAGGTGTTGGCTCTCTATTAGATTTGGATTGGGCTTTTTTCATTTAATCTGAAACTTTTTATTTTTGTTGGCTTAGACACACCCCTACCATGGGGCGACCAAAAAATATTTGTAAATCCAAAGCAAACATATTGTAAACCCAACAAAAATAAAAAGTTTCAGATTAAACGAAGAAAGCCCAATCCAAATCTAATAGCGAGCCAACGCCTTGGAAACTCCTATGAAACGAGACGATGGCCGATGAATGCAAACATATTGTTTTGTCTTATTTTCTCGACGATTTCTGAGAAGTAAATCGATCATTGAAGTGAAGCTGAGAAGAACCCACAAAACACTTAACATAAGGGTCAACGATTTCTGAGAAGTAAATCGATCATTGAAGTGAAGTTAGACATGGGGGATGATCAAATCTTGTGGTTGTCCAATGATATAAGTGTTTTAATTTTGCAACCAAACGAGGTCGACGTAATCACATCTCAAGCAGTTGCAAGTTAGCCCAAATAGTTTCGTGCTTTGCTACGCTATTACTGAGCCATCCATTGCCGAGAGGAAATCCAAGCCATTGATTAGACAACAACCCTGTAATGTGACACCGCACCTAATTTAGGTCAAGGGTCAACGCCCTCTCTCATAACCCCTAGCTGGCCCAATTAGTTTTGGTAATCAGTTAAATTAATCTGGTCAAGGGTCAACGCCCTTTAACTCTCATAACTCCTAAAACAATTTTAGCAAAAACAATCCGTCAAATCAATCAATTTTAGCCAAAAACAATTTCTAAATTTTTTAATATGAAAAAGTTTGTCTTAATTTCAGTAACACTCATAAAATAATTTTAGCAAAAACAATTCATGGTTAACGAAAAATCAATCAATTTTAGCCAAAAACAAATTCTAACTTTTTGAATATGAAAAAGTTTGTCTTAATTTCAGTTACCCCACTAAACTATCTCCCAAAATCACTTTCACCCCATAAACTGAAAACATGAATACAATTACCCCCACACTAATAACCAGGATCACTTTCACCCCCCTTCCGTATTAAAAATGCCCTTACGTATTTGCCTGGACGACAAAAAGTGTCGTGGGCTTTGAAATATTTGTGTAACTATATTATACTACATACTTCATCCATATAAAAAAATAACATGGCAATAGTAGTTTTTATGAAGAAATGTGTATTTCTGGGAAGCAGGGGCTCTGCTGTCCAAAAAGGCTAGCAGGCCTTGCTGACCCATAAAACCACGTCGTTTGGTCACAATAAAGGGGACTCCGTTTGGCTCTCTTTTTCCTTGTTTGGCTTGCCAATAAATGGGAAGCAACAAAGCTATGCAATGCAGGTGGCGTTTAATGGGGCAACAAAGCACATGTGGCGTTTGGGGAGGAGTATGAAACCTGTTTATTGCAATGAAAAATTGATAAACATTGAATTTGTAATTACTTGTAATGATATTTTATGCAGGATGGCGAATCACCTTATTATCTACAAACTACAAATGACGCATTTATTATCTCAAGCATTTAGTGTACTTAAATTTGGATAACTATTTGGTTCCAATTATTTGACTAAAATTTTACGTCTTATACTCTTGTCTCTTTTTTTTTAGGAGATTGCATTCAATCGAGTAGGACATATTACCGTTGATCCATCAATCCACAATATCATGGAGGCCGAGTCATTCTTCTAAGATGACGGGTTCTTTGATTATATCTTGAATTAACAACCATACTCATAGTATTGACTTATAATTGTATCGTCACATTTTTTGGGTTACACGCACAATGTTCTTAAATGGATTTTATCTCATAAAATCTAGTTTTGATAAAATCTAACATTCTCAACGGATTTTAGCAAAACTAGATTTTATCAACACTAGATTTTATCTCAAAAAGCCATTTACAAAACACCTTTTATCAACCCTAGATTTAATCCATTGGGAAAACAATGTCATTTTATCACACCTCTAAACAAAACTACATTTTATCTCATAAATCTATTCTTGAACAAGGCCTAGACTTTGGGGATGATTAAGTTATTAGAGGACATTTGTGGAGGACAAAATTTTGTTTGGAATTGTGTTTGTGGACAAAAATTTGGGTATTTAGGTGTTGTAATATACACACACACACACACACATATTTGAACTGACGACTTTGGTGCTGTTATATGGTCCTAACTGCTTCTTCTTTGTTCCCAGTCTGCTCCTTATTTCTTTTTTATTGAAATGTAGCCTTGAAATACAAATTTTTGTTTAAAGCAATTCATAATCATTGTTGAATTATTATATTTGTGAAGTAATCAGTTGATTAGTTGATTGGTTTTTGAGATTGGATTTTGCTTTATAATGCTTGTGAAGTGAAGGTTCCCTACTCCAACCCAAACGCCACCTGTGCATTGTTGCTTCCCATTAAACGCCACTTGCATTGCATTGCTTTGTTGCTTCCCATTTATTGGCAAGTCCAAACAAGGAAGAGGAGAGCCAAAACGGAGTCCCTTTTATTGTGACCAAACGACGTGGTTTTATGGGTCAACAGGGTCTGCTGGCCTTCTTGGACAGCAGAGCCCCTACTTCCGTATTTCTGGAGAATGAAAATTATTGGCTTCAATGGTGATTTGGTTTAGCATTTTTGAATATTTTTTTGTCTTTATTTAACAAATTTTTTGAAATTGTCAGAATTTCATTAAATTTTATTTTTGTGTGTATTTTTTGTTCGACTCAACTACGAGAGAAATATAAAAACTAAAAAATTATAACCAAAAGCTTAACAAAATTATTAAAGACAAAAAGAAAACATAAAACAAACAAATTTCTTTGGATTCTTTTTTCTTTTCTGATCTTTTTTTCAAGTTTGGTTCGTATTTTGTACTTTTCTAATTACTCTTGTCGAAATGAAAACAATAAAAAAAAAAAAATCAACGAAACACTAACCAATGAATAAAGACAAAAATAATTCAAAAACAAAACTAGGCCAACTTACTAACTTCGCAACATGGTTATCCATGGGAAAAGAGATCCACTCCATCACTCTTTCAATAAATGTAACAAAAGTCATCCAAAGTTTAGCAACACAGCTTCCGAACGCAACTCTGATCACAAATGTATTTAAAACTGTCCAATGTGTGTGGGCCTATCTGAATCGAACGGCTCTGAATACAATTATGTTTAGAATAGTGTTTTAAAATTGTGTTTGTGGCATTCCTCAGTCAGAAATACTCCCTCCGTCCCTTTTCAAATGTGTTACTTCATAAATCCAACTTATTAAAGAAACATCATCATTACACCTTTCACATCAACTTTTACCTATATTTTCCAAAATTATCCTCGTGCCCACTAAGGCCCAGTTTTCCAAAAGATTTTAGCACCCAGGTGCTAAAATCATGATATTTCAAATCAAAAAAATGAAGTGGTTCCGTGTATCGTTTTTCGATTTTTTTCGCACCAAATTAAAGTACTCATCGTGTACCTTAGTTTGGTGCAAAAAAAAAAAATCAAAAAACGATATACGGAACCACGTCATTTTTTGATTTGAAAAATCATGATTTTAGCACCTGAGTGCTAAAATCTTTTGAAAAACTGGGCCTAAGGGCATCCCCATTTGGCTGAACAATTTAGCTTTTAAGTTAAATTGAGTAGCCAAACCCCCCAAATCCCTCAAAAATCAAGCTCCCTATTTTACCACACCAAATTGTTTTTGCTACAGTACCGCACCAAATTTGGTGCGGTACTGTTCACGCACCAGTTAGTTTTTTTTTTTTTTCCCGGTTGCTGTTGTCCAGCTGGCAGCGCGTCAGAGAGAGAGGGAGGGGAACAGTAGACTAGTGTATGGGCGAAGAAAGGTTAGTGGCGGGGTCCACTTCTTTGTTTTGCCGAAACTTCTCCCCAGGTGGGGTAGACTACCTTTTAGGGATTTTTTTTTTTATGGATTTGAGGGGAATAGTTTAATATAGTAAAGTTAAAATAGAGAGTCTGATTTTGTTAGTTTTTTATAAAGTAACTTGATAATTTATAAAAGTTGTTTTTGAAGTTAAATTTGGTGAAAATTTTGGTGCTCCAGATAAGGATGCTCTAACTCTTTATCCACTAACTTTTCAAAAAGGCAAAATAATTATACAAAGGGTAAATTACACTGACCTCCCCTGAGGTTTCTGACTTGTACACTGACCACCCCTACTTTATCTGAAATAGCACTGACCTCCCCTGAGGTTTATATTTTCGTATCAAAAGCACCCTTCTACCCTTCCGACGGGTACCGACGGCGCCAAGAACCTCCTTGTGGGTCCCCAACGGTCGATCCGAGCCGTCCATTCATTCTAGAATCAAATTCCGAGTGGGTCTACGCGGGAATCACCTCAATCGGACGGTCCTAAGTGCTCGATCCAAAAAATTTGAACTAAATGGGGTGATTTTGGATCGAGCACTTAGGACTGTCCAATTGAGGTGATTCCCGCGTAGACCCACTCGGAATTCGATTCTGGAATGAATGGACGGCTCGGATCGACCGTTGGGGACCCACAAGGGGGTTCCCAGCGCCGTCGGTACCCGTCGGAAGGGTAGAAGGGTGCTTTTGATACGAAAATATAAACCTCAGGGGAGGTCAGTGCTATTTCAGATAAAGTAGGGGTGGTCAGTGTACAAGTCAGAAACCTCAGGGGAGGTCAGTGTAATTTACCCTTATACAAACTTTTACCCATAACATGCACCCCTAACGAACACACATTATCCTTGTATAACCGACGAAAATGGCATGAGATGACAAGAAGTGGTTATTGTGTCGAATATTTATATATGCATGATATTTTGATTATAAAAGTTAGACAGGAGTTTCGGCCATGTTAAAAACACGGGTAATTTTGATCACAGAAGACTACAATTATAAGATTTTTCAGTCATTTTTACAAATATTTTCGTGTCACAGCTAAACACCAATCGAACAAATCATTTTTCGGGGGAAAAAAAATCCCTTAATGGAAATGTTTTTTTCATACTACTCCCTTCATTCCAAAATAAGTGTCCACTACGAAAAATCGTGCCATTTTTCAAATCGAAAAATTAAGAACTTCCGCGTATCGTTTTTCAAATTTTTTTTGCATCAAACTAAGTTTTCATTGAGTACTTTAATTCGGTACAAAAAAATTCGAAACACGATACATAGAAGTATTTAATTTTGAAATTTGAAAAATGGTAAGAGAGAGTATGAGACACTTATTTTGGAACGGAGGGAGTAACAAGTTTTCCACCCGAAGCAAACAGAGTGATGTACAGCAACTGCACAAAATTCAGCTCTTCCCAGCACAGAAAGCTTGGCAGACGCAAAGCGGAGGTTTTCATCACTAAAACCAACATCTGTGCAACCAACACACAAACATGTCTTTGACAAACAAAATAAAGCATGAACAAAAAACAAATTTCACAGAAGTTAGGCGCACTTTAAGCTTCAAATGTGAGGCATGGATCTAAACCACAAAAATCGAGCACGAATACCGAGCTTACAAATCGTCTACACTTTATGCATTGTGGAATCCACGGACTTGACCTGGGTTGATCATATCGGTCATATACCAGTAGTTAAGTGTCGGAAGAAGAACAAACACACGGACACATCCAAAAAGAGGAGAAGCTTCATCTATCTATTTGACAGAGATTACGCAATCGAATATAATTACATATATGTGCTACATTATATGGAGCAGCTAAGACAACAGACTGATCAACGAAAAATCAAATAGTTAACATAAAAAGCACAACAAGGGCGCAATTTCCACTAGGTGTATAGGCAAGTTCTCCTAGTTGAGCATAGACGAATGGAACTAGCTTTGAGCTGAGGCAGCAGGGTTGTTATTGGGCAAAGATGCTAAACCAGAGCCAGAATCTGGTCTTGTATCCTCTTCCCCAGCATGCCGAACAAAATCTTCAGGGGACATATGGGTCCCATGGCAAGCACAAACAATCTTGATTTCGGTTGGACTAAACTTATAAGTGACGCCAGAAATTGTCTTACCATTGGGGCCTGGACCCTTTGTGGAAACCCAAGGTAGATTAGGTTTCGAACCACATCCCCCAAATTTCAGGTCTGCAGCAATACCTGGCCTTATAGATGGTAATTCAGAAATGAAACCTTCTGTTCTCGGTTTATCTGATTCGCCATTTGCTCCAAAGACCGGGGCGCCTCCCTTAACACTGTCTTCTGCCTGATAAGAGGAGCCTCCATCATTGGCATGCAGTTTGCGTTCGCCTTTGGTCTGATCTAATGCCATTCCGTTATAGTGCGAAGCTTCAGATGGCTTGTGCATAATTCCTGGCATGGCAGCTACATCCATACAGTGAGGTTAAGTAAGGATTAAGGAAGGTCATTTGCAGGCATAATCACGAACTTAGAAAGCAGTGACCGCTAGAGAAATGGTCAATAGGCAATACAAATTAAAATTTAAAAATTGTTTATCGGGATATCAGTAAGTCGTCAATAATATGCAATAACAGTATGCCAAAATGAAGCTTGAAGAGATGGATTGATATGTATCAATTGCTTCAAAATTCAGAACGAAATTCCTCTCTCGTAAAAAAAAATCCATTAAATGCATGACAACATCCTGAAATAAGGATGTCACACCACTAACTTTGGCACACAGAATTGACCTATTTATTCAGCAGCACTAATTTAAATGAGTCAAATGACCAGTCCAACATCCTACCCTGCACGATAAACAGAATCAATCCAAACTGAGCTTTTGACAAATAGTTTCATATGCAGCGCACAAGTAGAAACAAATAAAAAATGTTGTTTGGCACATTTAAGCGTATAGGGGATCTGTGACATCCGTCCACCATTCAGCCAATTATCAAAGTACTTCCAAACCAACTAAATTGGCTGTGAACCCACAAATTATCATATAAAAGAACAAAATAAAGAAGTTGAGAATTTCAAAAAGGTTAGGCCCAAGGTGCAATAGGAAATAAATAGGAGTGCTTCACTTCGACAGTTTTGTACTGATCCTGGCATTCTGTATCAACCCCTTTATTTGAAACAAAAGTCTAGAAGACACCGCATTAGGGTGCCAGTGACAGCAGCAAAATCAGGTAGCAGGTATGTTCACATTTTTGTTCGAAATATATTTCCTCTTCTAGTGCTATGGAGCATTTCGCTGTGCAAGACTCTGGCGCTTGGCATAGTAATTTACTAATTTTCACATATTGTATAAATTACGTACCTAAGGTCAAGATAGGAGAGATTTTTATTGAATCCCAACACTTATGCAAAATGGTTACGACTTACGAGATACAAATACAAAAGACCGTTATATTGATCAAACGGGGAAAATTTTGTTGATGACTATTTATTTTTTACTACTCAAAAGACCATTTTATTTTTGTCACAAATGACAAATTATTAAATCCCAACACTTTTGCAAAACGGTTACAACTTACGATAGGAGAGATTTTTGTCGTGTTAGGAGAGATTTTTATTAAATCCCAACACTTTTGCAAAACGGTTACAACTTATGATAGAAGAGATTTTTGTCAAGACAGGAGAGATTTTTATTAAATCCCAACACTTTTGCAAAACGGTTACAACTTATGAGAGGAGAGATTTTTGTCAAGACAGGAGAGATTTTTATTAAATCCCAACACTTTTGCAAAACGGTTACAACTTACGAGATGTAAATACTAAAAATGGAAACCAACAAAATATTGACTAAAAGCAAACCACTTTACATCAACTTATTGTTACATTTACAAAAGTATGTTTCATCCATCATTTAGCATTATAAAAACCGTCGCAAGGATGCCGATCACAGACAATACAAAGGGATCCAATGCTCCCTCCATACATGACCTGAGTTTGAACCCTGACATTCTTCTCCAACATTTAGCATTTACTCCATACTGTAGCACCAATTGGTATATATAACAGAAAAAGATTTTGTTTACCTGTGTTCGGCGAAGGCCTACCCACATAAGATGGATTGAGCTGTTGTGGATGAGAAGCCAAACCTTTGGAGTCATCCTTGTCCAACACTGGAAGCTGGACAGGTGAATAGCCAAACATCACAGGTAAGTTTCCAGACATCACATGTTGAGTCCCAGCACGCTCACTATTTGCTGCACCCATTACTTGAATCATACCAGGTAGCACACCGGGTAACCCAACCGAGTTAGAGTCCCTCACAGGCAACGAGTAAGGCGCATTCAACATGTTTACTGATTGTGCCGGGAAGTTTACACCATAGGGCATCGGCATGTTCCCAACTTTTAATTCCTTTCCACATGAAATGGTAAACTTGTTTTGCCCCTGGAAGTCCACCATACTCGACTCAACAACTGTGTGGAACTCCTTTGACACTTCGGATGGGCCAATGCCCCTCATGTATTTTTTTGAGCCATCGTCATGCTGTGGAACCAGCCTTGAGGTTGAACCCTCAGCTTCGGAGTCTGCCACATCCTCATTTTCAGCAGTTGAACCGTCATCTGTATTTATGGAGATATGTGATGGTCTTGACTTGTCAGGAAAGTCGGCATTTTGAGAATCTCTGTCATGCTTCTTTTGATTGCTTATCTCATCAAAGAAACTTTTCCGCTTGTGACCAGTCTCAGGTCTTTTTTCCTCGTCAACTTCAGCACTTCTGTTATCATTTATGACCCAGAGTCGTCTTCCATTCAAGTTCTCAGAAGCATCTGTGTCGGCAGCAACACTGGGGAATTTATTACTGAAGCTATCTTCGGGTTTTACCAGATCACTTCTTTGAGACCCCATGCAGGATTCCTGTTTACTAGTGCCACCTTCAAGAAAGTTTTTGAAGTCATTGATCAGTTTGTTGCTTCTGTCGCCATCGTCTGTCCTAGTATCCAATGAGTTATCACTTTTATCCTTAGCTTTGGCGGATGATCGGCCCCAAGATAAACCCAAGCTAAGCTCAAGCCCATTATCATCTTCCATTTTGGTGGAAAAAGTGTACGTCAATTCAGTTTACTGTAAAACCCCTAAGACTTTTCTTTTTTCATATAACTTGCCCAACATGATTTATCAAGCAACTATATACAGGATCTTAATCAACCATCTCTTCGGAATACACCTGCATGAGAAGGCTCTCTTCTGTCAATAGAAAAGGAATAAATGTAAAGATGGTTTTGTGGTGGCGGCAATAATAAAAATTTACGTGGACATGGCATGCATGGGTAAAAAGCTCATTTGCACTGCTGTCCGATCATATGTATCGTATAAGCATCTCAAAAACCAAAGTTACCAAACCACGCGTTATCTCACAACCTGTTGATTACCATTTACCAGACACAAGAACATTTATTAGAGGCACAAAATCTTACTGCCTTCAAGAAGATAGATAGGCGACCATCCTCTTGTAGTTAGAAGTTAGAACCAACAGTGGATCCTATGGGGGCATAGGGAACCAATCCCACCTCTCAAAACTAAACAAAAACTCATATTGTCCAAACAATCTGACAGACAATTGGGGAAGTATATGGGTTTATACCCCAAATTATATAAATGCGCACCCTCAAGTCTTGGATCCCGTCAGAAAGATCTTCATTCACCTTTTTTTTTCTTTTCTTTTTTTGAACTGGAACGTTTGATAACGACTCAAAAAGACACCATAAATGGGAATAGCATAAATTATTATGTTAATCCTCTGACTAATCACAATAAATTCAAAAACCCCATAAATGAGAAAAACCTAAATTACTTTGCTAATCCCTTGACTAATCGCAATAAATCTCCCAACTGAACTTTTTAATTGAGCAACCGAACTACAAAAAAACCCAATTGGAACGATTTTCTATCAGAAAAGAAGTAAATTAGTTAATAATCCTCCAAACTTGAACTCTCTAAGTTATGAACACTTCATTTGCATACCATTTAGAACACCCAAAACAATCAATCAAGATTAAATCCCATAGGAGACAAAAGATCATCAAATTCTGAAGGAAACAATTGCAACATCTGGATAGATCTCCCTCCAACCAATGAAATTCGAATATTAAATAGTGTGGAAATTGAATAAGAAAGAAAACCCAATTCAGATATCAATTCCTCAATGCAAAACCTGAACTTAATCTATCAAAAGACACCAAAAAAATCCAAACTTTAAAGTGAAAATATAAGAGAATAACCAAAGAAGATTACGGTTGCTTACAACAAAACATTATATGACTACCTGAGTGATGAGAGAGATACGTTCCATCAAACGATTGAAACCCTAGCTGAAGATCGAGCAGACAGAGAGAGTTGAGAAACCACAACTTATTTTAGTGTTTTCCAAGAGCACGTGGTACATGAACCAACGTCATCAATCCCGTTCCGTATCGGCCGGAACGCACGGGATTGGCACAAAAACGGTACCAAACACCTCCAATTCCATCCCGGTCTCAATACCGGACATTACCGGCAATTCCAATACCGGCCGAGATGGCGGTAGGAACGACTCCGTCCGGTACGTTTTCTGCATACACCAAGTAGTTCAGATCTGCACCAGAGAGAGAGAGAGAGAGAGCGAGCGAGAAAGATGAACCTGGCGAAGCAGATGCGATGACGAATCGACGATCGCTGAAAAAAAAATCCAGGAGCTGTGCCGCTGTTTGTATAAAGGGCGCCCTAAATTGACAAAATGACATATTTACTTTTTTTTATTTCAATTAAAAACAGATACGGGCCCATGGGCGGCCATGGGTGGATGGGTTGATTTTGAAGGCTCTTTCTTGTGAGCCATATTTTTAATTTATCTATTGCTTCGAAAATGGGAGCTTTAATTTTATCTTCCGTCTTTCAATTTCTTTTTCAATTCGTCAGACGTTTAAAATTTGATAGTAATGCTTATTCAAAATCTCAAAAAAAAAAAAAAAAATTGTGTTTAATAAACTTTTGGTCGCAATTTCGATATATATACAGGTAATACCGCTAAATTTGAAACGGTACCCTCTACCTATACCGTATCAGTAGAAAAACTTGTATACTAGTCGGTACGGGATTCAGAACCTTGCGCGGTAGTCATGTTTCTATTTCGGATGTTGTTTTTCTATTTGTTTTTCTAATAAGTGGGGTAATAATAAGCTTTTTTTAAAACTGAGCTTTTGATTATTCAAAACTATTTTTCTATAAACAAGTTTGAATATTTTTTTGGTATTGGTAAAAGTTTTGAACTAAACTTATTTAATTTTTTAACAAATTTGTAATCGGCAAGCTTATTTGAATTCATTTGCTTGATAAACAAGTTGAATTTGAACATTAATACGGTGTGCTTTGAGTAAACTTGAAATTTTCACAATTCAACATTTAACTCATGCCGGGGCGAATAGAAGGGGTGCACGAGCGCCTACACAACTCTAAATATTCTTCTTAATTGAACTAATTTTTCCTATTAATTTAAAAAGTTACTATATAAGATTGACTTATGCAAATCATGTGGATGAAAACTTTCTTAACAATAAGTATATGCATGTGTTGAAAAAGTCACTGTAATTCAAAATCATCAATGATTTTTTTTTCTTTTCCAGTTTCCCCCATGGCTGCCTCCCCCTTCCATCTCCCCTCCCCCCAGATGCAGCCTCTCCCACCTCCTTTCTCCCCATTTTCTTCCCTCCTCCTCTCCTGTCTCCATGGTTGTGTGGTGATTGAGACTCTCGTCCTCAAGAGAGAAGTTCTTCCGTTACCCCATCATTTTTGGACGGTGGCGACCCAGATCTACTGATTTGGGATCTCTTGCCCTCAGATCCGAGCTCGGATGCCAGATCTGTGGGTGTTCCAGTAGCAGTGGCGGTGGCGTCTAGCAACTGTGTCTGCGGTGGAATGAAGAGATGTGGAGCTCCGGACACTCCGTCATCTTCCTCCAACCACATCCGAGCGGATTGGTGGTTCCATTGTCGTCGTTGTACAATTTTGCGGCTTTTGTATTTTTTCTTTGTTTTTTATTTCTTTATTTTCTTGTATTTTCAGACCGGTAGTGTCCTTTTTAGTTAATAATATAAGTTTTCTCGGTTCAAAAAAAAAAACTTAGACCTACCAAGTAGCAATCTATAATTATGAAATAATGTTGTTATTGCTATGAAAATACACGTAGTTTGGCCCTCTTGCTATATATAAATCATGCGTCCGTCATTATATATGCTTGCGCTCTCACTTTCACTCACACTAAAATACGCGTGTTGACATTGTGGTTTGACCTAATAATACTGTAACGCTCCCTTGTAGCGAAATTTATGTTTCAACCTCTATAAACAACGTATAACTACCATCATACCATAATGGTCTACTAGGCATAGACCCATTCGTACGTAAAAATTCCCAACTCTCCAACCTTCCCATGGGAGATTCTATTTACAGCCACTAAATATCTATTTACACCCACTTTTCCAACTGAATTACCCACATAATCCCTTCTCCGAACCCCACATATACAGCCACTAAATATCTATTTACTCCCTTCTCGGAAACCGGGATAAGATTACGTACATAAACCCTTCTCCGAACCCCACATAAACTCCGTTCTTGAAAAGAGGAGTAAGACCGCATATATCAACTCTTTCCCAAACCAAGCATATGCCGGTACGCCTTTTTTCTTTTAAACCCTTTCTGAAAACATTTTATATTGCTTAATAGAAGACAGTGCAATACTTCATTTTCTTCCAGATTTTCCAAACAGTTGGAATCGTCCCATCCGGTTGAATCTGTATTTCAAGGGCTGATTGCATCATTATAATGCAGCTTCCTTAACAGGTTAGTGTTTGTTCACTTGTTGTTGGGTTGATGCTTGCAAGCTGTTTGATAGAATGCTTAGATAGTTGCCAATGGATTTTTTGGCCTGTTCTCAAAATTTAGCGAACTTCAAAACATTGCATAAATTTTATAACCCAACCCCCGAGTATGAGAGGTCGTTTTGCCAGTATTTAACCTGGAGTTTTGAATAGGGGGTAGCGGGGTCTATTTATACTCCTAGTACGCAGTGGTTAGGTGCACACTGCACAGCATTGGAAATATTGAAGGATACGTTAACCAAAAATGAATGTAGGACTCCTGGACTTTTTTGCAGATGAACATATTCAGATTTCAGAGCACTGAAATTGAATCAGCAATAACGATCAAGTATGCCAAAGAATCAGCAATAACGGTCAAGTATCCCAAAGACTCTGTAATGAGGGTGGCAAGTCATACGAACTCACAGGTATTGTGAATCAGCTAATACCTGTGAGTCTGAATCAATGATCAAACATTTGTAATTAATACGCGCCAGGGAGCCCTAGGGAAAACCATGAAGTAAAAAGTAACCATGTGGTGCAACGAAAATTAATTTGGTTTGGTCATTTCAATAAAAGAAAAACCAAACACTAGCTAAAACTCAAAGGGCGGGTTTGAAACTAGTCATTTATATAGCTAAAATTCAAAACAACATGAAAATTAACCTTAAGTTTTAAAGAAAGCCAAAGTATTATCTGCACCAACACTCTAATATTTCTGTAAAGAACTAGAAAGCCAATGCCTATATTAGCATAATAAACCTAAGGATCTAACATACCCCTCCAACTGGAAACAATTAATAATCATCTGGAAATTCTATCTGCTTTCTTTTGTTGTTTTCTGAGATGTGAGATGCATTCTCTCCCTTGTTTCCATATTTTCTTGGTACCAGTTTCGTTATTGGAAATCGTCTTGCCAGTATAACGAAGCAAAGTTTCTGAGTTTCCTTATGGCGGGACACCCATATGGTGATCCAATCTTCATGTGCCTTGAACTCATTATCCTTGCAAAAAGCTTTCCACCCTGAAGTAAGAACCTGGCTCTTACCACCACTCCATCTTTTGAATTTCATCTGATACTGATTTCCTCTAGAATCGTAAATCAACACTTGAATTCCTTCAACTTTTTTTGACGCATCTTTTTCCTCGTCAGTCATCATTGGGTCAATAAACTCTGTCACCAAGTCTTTGGTTATAGTCAGCCCGCTTTGGTCTTCCTTCACATCACTTGTTGTCAATTGCTTTTCAAATGGCATACCACATTCCCCAATTTGGCCTTGTAAATTCTTGATTGGGGGGAATTCTGGAGGGGTAAGTCCGTCAATTGGCTTCCCGCGTTCTGGCACTTTCAGTTTCAGTAGTAGCCCTTCTGGCAATGATAAGGCCTCTATGAATGCTTTATCCACTGGAAGCAGTGGAAGGTACTCACCAAGAGTCTCACGGTTTTGTCTATTTTGGTGATTTGCTAGTTGAAAGTCCATTTTCACGTACTTCATTCCTATAAGTGTAAAAGCAGCTATGCATCCATCTTTGAGCTCTTGTGGGTAATCGTCACTATCTACATCGTTGTTCTTTTCTTCTAAGGTGGCCTCCATTGTCTTTTTAGTGATTCAAAATTGCTTGCGAACTCCTTCAAGATTTTTTTTAAACTGTCAAACTAGAAAGAAAATGGAATGCTCTGTCAACCCAAGCAAAAATTCAGATGGAAAGAAGTGTTGAGTTTCTGCCTATGTGAAATGCAAGGACAAATGTTCAAAATGAAATGGAAGGAAAAGAAAACAAATAATATTAGTTTGTTGTGTATTTATTGGTTAGGTATTTGGAATGAGGTAGTAGTAGCGTTTTCCAATCGGGATACAAATTGTATATCGATTTTTTTTTTCCATTAAAAATCATATCGAGATACATATTGTGTATCTTAAGCTACGTTTGCTAGAAGAGTAGGAGTTTCCAAAGTTTAGTTGGACAATATTTTGGAAGAGGGAAAAATACTTAAGACAAGTGGGAAAGAGAATATTTGTATTACATCTGAACTCAAAATTTTTTGGATTAGTTCAAAATTGCTAGAACCCATCCCTATTTATACTACTACATGGCAGATTTCTACTTCAAAAATATCTTCATACAAGATAAACTTTTCGGTACATTCTAAATTTTTCACAAATATATATATATATATATATATATATATATATATATATATATATATATATATATATATATATATATATATATATATATATATATATATTTCATGAGGATATTCTAGAGCATTCTAGAGCTTTTATATACTAGATATTTATATCTCCTTCAATAATATCTTCATCTTTGGGTTGTGTCAATTGCATTTGTTTGACCTTTAGTTTCTTGTGCCAAAATATAAATTTAGTTTATGCTTCAACAACGTTAACCATATTAGCATATTATTAAAAATTAGTTATACCTAGTAACAACAAACTATCCTCACATTTGAAAAAAAGTTGTTCCAAAGATTCAAATTTCAAGTCTCTTAACTGCGATCTATCACACTAAGGTTTTCTGCTACCTTAGCTATAGAAAGAAAAAGAGAGTCATTATATGATTGAGCCAAAATACAATCGAAGTATGGTTCTTTCTTTTATTCAAGCTCTACATTAAGATTGAATTTTATCAAATGATTTGAATATCGTCATAATTAGATCAAACGGCTTTAGGTTAAAGCGTCTGGAGTTCTACTTTTAAAATAAGGTGTCCGAATTTTTCTAATAAGTAATTGTAAGATTCGTACCGAATTAGAATACGAGTATTTATCGTAGTATACGCAATCGTACCGCAGGACTTCTATGCAAAAAGATACAGGATGGGATAGATATAGTTTTCCAAATGAGATAATATGAATTATAGGATACGTATCCTGTATCATAGGTTTTTAACAATCATGGTTAGTAAGTGTTAAGGCCTTAGACATTGGGAATAATTTGGATGTTGGTCAAGGTTTGTTTTTCCATAGTCCCAATGGACATCTTTTTGCCTAGCTACTAGGTGCTTCTCCTCGAGAACTCCAAGATACACATCGGTGCATTCATCCTACCAAAGGCTAACTTCTACATACATATTGCATTGGGTCAGATTAACAGTGTGGTGGTGAGGATAGAAAGAATACAGTGAAGTGTAGGGAGAGTGAAAACTTTCATTGAGCGTCTTGTCTCTCACATTTGTAATCTTCACTGTTATCGATCGTGGATTGCTCTCTTTCACTTATGGAGATCGAGGGTGAACCAAGTAAATTTTTGTATTCATGTTGTGTGTATTTATTTTTCATTGAGTACTTCAGTTGCGGGTGGATCGATATTATCCCAAGAAGAAGAAGGGTAATGAACTAAAGGTTAATTTCCCCATATAGTAGCTACCAGTACTAATGTGTCCGGAGCAGTTTAATACAAGTGAGTCTAACATGATGAAAGTGAGACTCATAGACACATCGGTGTATGTATCTTTGTCCAACTATTTCCTTTTATTTATGCCAAGCATTAAACAAGCACCAAGCTCCCATCCAATTTGGTTAGGTTTAGTCCAGTCTAGTCCAGTTTCGACTTTTTGGGCCTCTCTTGGGCCCATCACAATGATCAAAATCGTTCGTTTTGTTGGGTTTGTCAGGTAAATCATTCACATTAAATTGAACTTGATCGGACAACGATAGCTTCATGAACGTAAGAGATATCAGCTTAAGTTCAAAATCAATTTTCGACTTTTTGTTTTTCCTTTTACAAATCTAATTTGTTCATAAAGCTATCGAAGTTTGATCAAGCTGTTTTTTTAACGTCTATGACGTTCTTGACGAGCTCTAAAAAATAAATTATTCTGATCATAGTTGTGTGATCCCACAAAGTCGAAACTGGACTGGACCAGACCTAACGAATCTGGATGGGAGGGAGCTTGGTCTAGTAAACAGACACTACAAGCCAGCATTGGAACAAAAAAGAAACAGTTTAAAGAACTGGGCAAAATAAGATGCCGACTATTGATAAAGCAGGAGTCTTGGGCTGGGGGTTCTTACACTATCTGGGGTATTTTTGGAAATTATTTATATTAGTTTTAGGGCAACTAAATACCTAATTATTAAACTATTATTTTTTTGATATCCAGATATCCGGGCCAGTTCGAACGCACTTTAAGTAATTCCAAGACATGAAGTCCTAATTATTCTATTTTAAGAGTAACTAAAATGTTAGCTTCCTTTTTTAAACTTCCTAGTAGACAATAAATATCAAATCGGGTTTCCATAATCGCTCGCGTTCTGTCTATTTAGAATCCTTCATGATTTTGGTTTCCTTTTTAATTGCCAATTGCCGACAGAAAGTTCCCAAAATCTTCATTGTGAAATATATTGGCTAAATTACGTTTTTTGCTGTTCTCTAATGTGTTTATGCAAATACATATCATTCGTCTCATCAAAAGAAATCAAAAGCAATAAAATATTAAAGAAAATCAAAATAAAAATGAATAATAAAATTGAAACAAACAATTGGGCAAGACTATCAGAAAAATAAAAAAATTCGACCCCTCTAATTAATAAACTTATAAAATACAAAAGTACTAATAACCCTTCTTTTTCTTTTCTTTTATTGATGAATTATGCACCGAAATTCATATGAGGTTTTTTTTTTTTTTCCTTAATATTTTCTCCCACTGTCTTCAACTACTTCTGTTCTATTTAATTATTTATATATTTGGATTCTTAACAATTTTTTTATAAAAGTATATTGTACATGCATGATGTGTTCACATATACGAGTAACCAAATTTAAGTTCTAAAACAAAAAAAAACTCGTAGATTATGCAAACAATTTGCCAAATAATGTTAAATTTAAACCATGTTCCATCCCCCAATTTATTCGAGTTCTTGCCTCCAAATTAAAATCCCATAAATAAGTATCGGATTTTTTATGGATGTGTATATGTAAATTTATGCATACTATTGTGTGGAATTAATCATATTTACGTAAATTAAATTTACGTAAACCACAATAGCATGTAGTAATATTTTTATTGAAGATATGAATAACGGAAGAAATTCAAAGGCATACCTGAATATGTCTGAAGCCCAACTCTATCCTTCTCTTACGTTGTAACTTGTACAAACAACTGTTAATTTATATGAATTTTTCGCCGAAGGAAGCCCTTTTATTAGTCTTAGAGTAAATAGGAAATTGTTAAAGAGACCCACCCATTGTAGAATCAAGAGACCCCTTGTTTAATTGGAAGTCAAATAGAAGAGGAATTGGCCGAACAGATCTCACCCGTCCGATGCACTTTCATGTTTTTTTTTTCTTGTTTTTTTTTTTCCTGTTTCCTACACTTTTCCCAAATAGAAATAAACAACACACGAATTTACAATGTGCGGGACCCTCTCTTCAATGGTGGAATCGGAATTTTTTGGAACCGGGTCCTGTAGTGAGGAGACTCATTACAGGGTGTAGCAAGAATCAGAGCCGTCCATTGCAACAATTAACAGTTTTTATATTTTGACCGGTAAGAATTCTTAGCGAATCTGAACTATCGATTGCGAAAATCAACGGTCCCTACTATTCGGTACAATGCTCACTACAGGCCTCCATTCGGGAATTTTTTTAAGGGTGCGCCGAAATATAAAAATTCAAGTAGAAGAAATAAGTTTACAAAAACAAAACTAAGGCCATGATCGGTTCATCTCTAGTAATTGTTTTTCTTATATAATAAAATCAAACCAGTGGTTTATAGTAAAAAAATAAATTAAACTACTTTTTTGAAGGAAAAAAAAAATTAAGTATTTTGGTTAATATGCTAAACGAGCAAAGTCTAAAATTTCACTAAAATAATTTGGAATGACAAAACTTTAGCTTATCTAAAGCGTAGCGCCAATTAGCACATAGAAATAATGACAAGGAACAGATGTAAAGTTTGTGAGAGCAAATAAGAAATCCTTGTCGATGAACTCTGAATTAATGGAAACCCTAATCTATTGATCATGATTTAGAAGAAATTAGTGAAAGTTGACATGAAATTTCCTAACAAGGGTCAAGTTCATGTTACAAAGAATCAAATTCCCCTCGGTCCGAAGCCTCAACTGACATTTGATAAGAAACAAAACAAATTTTCTACAAATATTTAATTATTTTATTATTTTTTTTAAAACATGCTTCTTGTATGAGAGTATTAGAAATTGCCCATGCCTGAAGGCAGGATGCAACACGTTTTGAACAAGACTAAACGTGAATACCCGATAATGCTAGGGACACACCACCAACGGCATCAACTTGCGTAGCACTCAATAATTGGTGGTTCCAAAATAATTTCGAAGTATTTGTTCTCCAATTACCAATCCGAACCCTACTTAAATTTATCCTTCCTTACCATTGCTCTCACTGACCAACAGACTGCACCCAAATTGTACAAACCCAACTTATTAGGTTAGAACATAAATGAAAAGCCCAATACAAGTTTTGGGCCTAATAGGGAGTGTCAATAGCATGGAAACATGTTGCATAATCCATAATTAGTTGATGTAGTGAAAAGTAGGGGTGAAAGAAAAACCGAAAAAACCGGAAAAAAAAAAAAATCAAACTACCGGTTCGGTTTTCAATCGGGGAAAAGCTGTGTCGGCTGACTTCGGTTTGGACCGAACCGAAATCATGCCAATTTGGACCAAATTACCCCGAAACCACCCCTATTTGGACCGAAAACCCAAAAAAACGATCTTGACCCCCCAAAAATAACAAATCCTAGCCGTCCATCTCAATCTTAACGCCGGACCGAAAAAATTGAACCACCCCAAACCGATCGGTCCATTGTTTTTTTCTGTCGGGATTGGTTCCCAGCAAAACCACTCCGAACCGATCGGTTCGATCCCGGACACTCTAAAAACCGAACCAAACCGACCAATTTTCGCCCCTAGTCAAAAGTCATATGACTCATATGAAGATAATGGTCCTGAGAATACTCACACAGGCACATGCAGCTCCTAAAATACAGGGTGACATGAGGCCCTAATTCTTTTTTTAATCAGAAACACAGCACATCTGGAGTTGTTGAAAGAAAAGACACAATTGCACGAATTAAAGAAAAAGACTCGTGTATTTTATATTTTTGAAAAAAAACCAACCCCATATTTTATATACATGGTTTGATTACTTTCATTTGTATCTATTATTAAATAAATTAGGCTTTAGCCGATTCCAAGACTTAGGGGTGTTCCGCTAAGGGTGTTTTTAGAGTAAATAAGTTTTTCACGTTTTGTTATGTAATGTATTGTGAGAAAATGACATGTCTCAGTTTTTGAAAAAAAAAACTGTTTTTTGTTAGTGAAACACCCCCGTAGGTTTTCTGGGTTTGCTCTTTCTTAAGTAGCGGTTTAAAACTTTTCAGTATTATCAACTGTTGCTGAGGTCAATTCATGCGTAGCATTCTTTTATCATTATTAGGGTATTCCTCTAAGGGTGTTTCTAGAATAAACTTGTTTTTCACAATTTTTTTTTTTTGATATATTATGAGAATGATTTGTCTAAGTTTTTGGGAAAAACTGTTTTTTGTTAGTGGCATGGAACACCCGCCAAAGACGGTGAAAGCGGTGCTCAAAAAAATAATACAATATGTCTCTTGACCAATAAAATGTGAACGAAGAAATACAGTCACTACTAATGTACTCCATAAATAAAACACAATAGATTACAATAAGTTGACCACGGAATCTTTACCACTTGCTTCAACTGGATTATTTCTTCAATAAATCCAAAACATCTCTGCAACTGTAAAGTTACTAAAAAATCATCAAACTCAAGATCTTATAGGCTGTGTTTGGTTAGATAGTTTAGTTTAATTTTGATGATGTCAGCAGGTGTAATGAGTGGAGAGAGATAGAGAGAGAAATGAGAGAAATGATGATGTCATCAAAACTAAAACTAAACGGGGAAAACGAACAAGGCTATAATAACTAAGGAAATCATTCAAATTACGCCTGCTTATCTAGTATGCAACTACTTGGTGGTGTCTTTATGCATGGGCTTCTGACCCCAACAATTAAGACACACACAACTTGCATGACTTTCACAAACCCTTGCATGGCTTTGCCCCTCACGTGGTCAAGTCTCCGTCGCCTGAGTCAAATCACCTCGTCTCTTCAATTTGTACCTCCATGGGCATCCCGGCTGCACTTGAGGAGGAGTGTTAGACTTTATCCCATATCATCTATAAACCACCCAATCTTGTTGAATATAATTTCATGGCTACTCCACCTATTACTAATTGGTTTAAGGTTGGAATCTTCCAAGAAATCTGACAAGTTTATGTGCACCTTAACTAATTCTCTCCCCGATCTGGTCAAAGGCAATTCTTTTACGCTGAAACTAAGGGAATCACGAGCAATTATGTGGAGAACAAACTCTCCAATCAACCGCCTCAATACTTGGGGCTACAACACGTTCATTATAGCAACCACCACTTACTAGCATATTTGCATAAATAAGGGTGCTATGTCCATCTCAACTGCATATCCCCTCAGAAGTGGAAGATGCGAAGGTTTTTTTTTTCCTTCTTATTTCCATACCAAGAAAGTATTTATTTGGCTTTAAGATTTCCAATTTCGCCCTTTTTTAGCGACAATTGCGTAAGTTTCAAATAATTGGTGCAGGGAGAAAGCTCACCGGAGTAGTCTAGCGACTCCAAATCATGGAGTACCTATTTGATGTGGCATAAAGATCGAGGGTATTATCAGTGGTGGAACCCGGAATTCCATATATATGAGAGTAATGTTGTTAGGTGAGAGTCTACTAATACTATTTCTGTGTTGTTCAAAACATACGAAGAGAATGATTAGTAGTAAATTTAGTCTCTGTCCTAAACTCTTTTTCATTAAAAAAAGTAAAAGTTTGGTTCAACTATCTTGTGCTCTTCAAATGAAAGTCATTTAAATAATTTTTTTATCGGAACTATTTATTTTTTGAATTGTTATTTTGTCATCATTTTGCAAAAATCTAAGCGTACAATAATTTCTTTTGAATCGGGGCCACCCTTGGATATTATTGTATTACGTGCCTATATCATCATTAAAGTACTTATTAATCAAAATCGGTTCTGCTTATAGGTGCCCCAAGGGCAATTTTTTACGTTCAATAAATATGTACATACATATATGAGTTGTGTTATTGGTAACTCATTAAATCGAACTATATTTCTAATTTTCTATACTAGTTGTAAATATTTGTAATACTTTTTCAAAGACAATATTACCCTCATTTCCTAGAACAATATTTCCATAGTTTTGAAAATCAAACATTTGGATAATACTACCCCAAATAATTAACGGCCCATCTAAGTTTTCATAAAAACAAAGAAAAGAAATTGCAGTTGCCTCCCTTTCTTTTTTTTTTTTTTTTTGTCTCTCTCTTCCTAAGGCTAGTTTAAGATGAAGGGTCGTGGTCATTTTTGTCATTTAAACTATTTTTTTTACTCCTACTTCTTTTGGTGGAATACTTTGTATTCTCAATGTCACTATTGCGAGATCTTGAAATAGGTTGGGAAAAGAAACTTAGAGAAAACTTGTGCCCCGGGGGCATCCATTACTATTTGCCCTAAAAAAACTATTTACATATATCGCGTCAACAATATTGCATTGTATTGCCAAGAGAGGAATGGTTGGTTGGTGTGTTACATTCATAAATAAGAGGCTTGACACATTGCTTTAGGTTCCTCACAAAATGTATCCAAAAGAAAGGCTCCAATTGTCGGATAACCTAACAAAATAGGCCTCATTGTGAGACATTGAAAAGTTTTTGCCACTCAGAATGATACGCTAATAGATCAAATGTTAAGCAATGTATAATATATTGTAGCTAACAAAAAGATTATGCTCTAGTTATGTTGCACCATTCTCGGTGGATCTGCAGTCCTTATAATTACGTCTATAGAAGGTTACTAGAGCCTGTCGCCTTCTCCCCAACCTTTTTAATTAGAAACAAAAACACAGTCAATTAAGTTGGTTGCGTGGGCTTGGGGTGAGGGTTGACCCAACTTGATCATTGATGCATTGGATGGGTATGGGGCAACTGCAAGGTGGAAACTAGTCACTGGATAAGAGCCAATTTGTGAAGTCCTAAAGTCAATCAAAAAGGTCTAATTACAAAGTGACCCTGGGGGATGGTGACGTGATGCTCCATTACACTCCAGCACCACACATTATTGTGAGATCCACAATAAATGTATGGACACACGTAAAAATGTAGTACTGGAGTGATCTGGAGTACTACATGGCTGTGCTCCGGACTGATAAGTAATTACTACTCAAAAGGGGTAATCTTCCTCTGCTTTATGCAAATTATGTGGGGGTTGAATTTTTTTTTTCTTTTTCCCTCTATCCTTTTAAGCTACATACCATCCAGTGCATCCAAAAGAGGAGTGGTGGGGATTGAATCCAGGCTAATAAAACTCGGTCTTCTTTTTCTATTGATCTACAATTTGTGAATTACTTGCACCGTTATTTAGTCAAAAGTTCACACTGCTCCTAAAAGATAGGGTGAGATGAGGCCCTAATTTTTCCCTTATCTGAAATACAGCACATCTGGAGTTGTAGATAAGACAAAAATTAAAGGAAATGAATGACTAAATAATCCTTGTATTTCATATTGTTGAAAAAAACAACCCCATATTTTAGTACATTATTGACCCAAATTGATTGCTTCAAGCTACTTTAGCAGTCAATTCCATCTTTATCTATTACTGTATTAATTAAATCAGGGGATCAGCCAACTGGCCGGTGTAGGTTTTTTGGGGTTATGTTCTTTCTTAGGTCCCCGTTTAATTATTGTTTAAGTATTATCAATTGTTCTTGAGTCAATAATTCAAATTCATCTCTATTTGTCATTAATTATATTCATCTTTATTTTGTTATAGTATTAATTAAATCAGGAATTCAGCCAACTGACAAATAATAATAATAAATAATGACCGTTCAAACGTGAAAGAAGAAATACAGTATTGGCCGAACTAAAAACAAACTCTGCTCTAAACCTCGTTAGATAGTGAAACATGACATGATTAATCAAATCTTACTCCCTATTTAATTAAATCACAATAAATTACATTTGTTGACCACCGGAATATTTACCACTTGCTTCAATTGAATTACTATTTATTTGTCTGGCTATCATGTCGTTATCCATCGGAGAAGAATTTGGGTGTCAAGCGGACTAGCGTGACAGGTATTGTGCTTCTCAATCATACAAAAGTATTTTCAACGGCTTAAATTCTCTCAACCCTTCCTCTCTATCTCCCCTAGTATTTCTCTCTCCATTTTTCTCTATATATTTTTATAATTTTTATCATGATTAAGCGTGTGTATTTTTTTTTGAGCTAATATATTATGTCTTCGATTATGAATTTTCATGAATTAATGGATGGTCATAATAAATAATTAAGTGCTCAAACAAATCTGAGATAATTAGATTATTACTTGTATTAATATGGGATGGACTTGTGACTTAACCTTTGCAAATAGTTGTGCACATAATCTTGCTCGATTGGGTCTTCAGTTGGACTGAGGTGAGCAAGTATTTAATCAAGCGCCACTAGATGTTGGATGATTTGTGCAATGACGGCGATGGTCTTGGAGTTCTTCAAGCTACTACATCAAGTGTTTATGTTTCTTAGGGCCCAGGCCCTCTTGTGTACCAAAAAAAAAAAAACACTAAACGGTTCAGGTTGTTCAATTGAGTATCTCTCGGAAGTTATGGAGCCGCCTATGGCTTTTAATTGGGTTGTTTACATTTGATTAGTTTGTGAGATGATTTTTTGGGCTAGTTGTTTAAATTTTTTGGGTTAGGTGTTCAAATATTTATGCGTAGGGTATTCAAATATTTTTAGACCGGATGTTCAAGAAAGGGATAAACTAAAATAAAACCCAAATATTACATGTATTATAAACAAAACAAAAAAAAAATTAGGGTGTTCAAGTGACCACCCATATGTCTTACTAGAGCCGCCTATGAGTCACGTGATGCTCCGTTACACTCCAACACCACACATTATTGTGAGATCCACAATAAATGTATGGACCCACGTAAAAATGTAGTACTGGAGTGATGTGGAGTACTGTTGTGCTCCGGACTGAAGGGGGTTGAAGTGGTTTTTTCCTTCTTTTTTTTTCTTTTTTTTTCCCCTTCTATCCTTTTAAGCAACACTTCACCATCCAGTGGATCCACTAAAGGAGTGGTGGGGATTAAATCCAGGCTAATAAAACTCGGTCTTCTTTTTCTATTGATCTACAATTTGTGAATTACTTGCACCGTTATTTAGTCAAAAGTTCACAATGCTCCTAAAATATAGGGTAAGATGAGGCCCCTAATTTTTTCCTTATCCGAAATACAGCACATCTGGCGTTGTAGATAAGACAAAAATTAAAGGAAATAAATGACTAAATAATCCTTGTATTTCATATTGTTGAAAAAAACAACCCCATATTTTAGTACATTATTGACCCAAATTGATTGCTTCAAGCTACTTTAGCAGTCAATTCCATCTTTATCTATTACTGTATTAATTAAATCAAGGGATCAGCCAACTAGCCGGTGTAGCTTTTTCGGGGATTTGTTCTTTCTTAGGTCCCCGTTTAATTATTGTTTAAGTATTATCAATTGGTCTTGAGTCAATAATTCAAATTCATCTCTATTTGTCATTAATTATATTCATCTTTATTTGTTATATTATTAATTAAATCAAGAATTCATCCAACTGACAATAATAATAATAATAATAATAATATTATGTCGAATGACCTTTCAAAAGTGAAAGGAGAAAGACAAACTCTGCTCTAAACCTTGTTAGATAGTGAAACATGACATGATAAATTCAAAAATCATATTCCCCATAAATTAAATTACATTTAGTTGACCACAAAATATTTACCACTTGCTTCAACTGAATTATTTCTGTCTGGCTATCATGTCGTTATCCATCCGAGAAGAATTTGGGTGCCAAGCGGGTTGGGGTCCGTGGTGGTGTGCTTCTCAATCATCCAAAAGTATTTTAGACAGCTTAAATTTCGAGCTGTGCTATGTGCACAGCAAGCTGTGCACAGCAGCTGTGCACAGCTTGCCCTTTTCTCCCGCCTCGGGTCGCACAAAGATGATCGGAGCCGCTCATTTTGTTCAAAATATGTCGTTTAAGGTCTCTGTAAAAAATGAGTTTCGTTTGATATCGTTAGAGGCGTTAACAAAACACCAAAAATCACTTCAGAATTTAGAAAAGGGCTGCTGTGCACAGCTGCTGTGCACATAGCTTTTCTGTTAAATTTCTCTCAACCCTTGGTCTCTATGTCCTAGTATTTCTCTCTCCTCTTTTTCTCCCTTAAAAATCTCCCAACCCCCTCCCCTCTCTCTCTCTCTCTCTCTCTCTCTCTCCTATTTCTCTCTCATCTTCATCTCTTTAAAATCTGCACATTGGCATTACGTCACCCCTACTTGCTCGGCACCCGACTTCTTCTCCTCTCTGTCCACCGTGTGTATATTTAGGTACTTCTCCTTTCCATCCATCTTGTGTATTTATTGGTCTTTAGAGAGACAGAAAGGTGGGAGGGAAAGAGAAGAAAGAGAGAAATATACCCAAAAAGAAAAAAAAAGGGAGCCCTTTTGGAGGTAGTGAACAATGGCAGGCGCAGCATTTGGTAATCCGGAAGCAGGGAAAAGGGCTCATCTTTATGAATATAAGATAACTGGGTATTTCATTTTTGCCTGTATTGTAGCAGCTCTAGGGGGGTCTCTGTTTGGCTATGATCTTGGAGTTTCCGGTGAGTTTTTTTCTCTTGATTTCTTTCCTTTTGTTAATCAAGTTCAGCAAATTTTCTGATCTGGGTTCTGTTGATTTTCTGATTTAAAAACATAGATTTGATGTGGGTAATGGTTTAGTTTCATTGAACATTCATTGATGTGGATTGTATGTGTATGAATCATCAGAAATCTGGGTTATAATACAATACCAACAATGGGTTAATGAAAAATTTCATTTTGATCTTGAGAAAAACTCTTCCGGTTTAGAGAAGACTTTTTATTTAAAATCCAAACCGTTGAAAACACTTGAGTACGACTGGAATGCTGCCCTGTAGATTCCCGGGTCTAGTGTTTCCGGGGTAAATAGGGAAGAAGGGAAAATAGATGTCATACGAGAGAGTCTTTTTCAAATTTCAAAGCCACCAGTTCTGACTTAGAAAGCATAAATTTTTGTTTCCTTCTTTTTTTTCCATGCGACATGACAAACTGCCAGCCGGCAGGACCATTTTTCTTCATGATTTGCGGCATTTGGTTGTCATTTGAGCTCCACTTTCCCATTTTTTAGAGCATTCTTATTAGGAGCATCAAATTTTATACTAAATTTAACTTCAAAAAAACCTTTTACGGAGTACAATTTAGCAAACCACTTTTACAAAAGTTCACAAAATCAAGCTCTTTATTCTAACTTTACTGCATTAATCTATTTTTTCTTTCTACTCCTACTCCCCAAAAGTAATATTTAAAAAATGAACAGTGCGTGAATAGTGCATAAACAGTATGTAAATAGTGTCCTGGTGAGTGAATAGTGCCGCACCAAATTTGGTGCGGTACTGTAGCAAAGTTAGAAGCTTAATCAATTTGATCAACCATTTGGTGAGCCTGATTTTGGCTTATTTTTGGGGTTTGGCTCTCTACTTTAACTCAAAAGTTAAAGAAGAGAGCCAAATGAGGATGCTCTAAGATAAATAGATTTGTTGAAAACCAGAGGATGGGATTCAAAATATCCACAATAGCTACACATTGCTGTGAAAAAATGATAATCAGTGACTGCAATAAAAAAGGGCGTACCTAGTGCACGAAGCTCCCACATATGCGGGGCATGGGGAAGGGTTGTACGCATTTCTTTCGAAGAATCAAACCCGTGACCTATAGGCCACAATGTGGCAAATTTACCGCTGCGCCAGGTCCGCCCTTGAATCGGTGACTGCAATGTGGCTTTTCAACTCGGATTGAAAATTTGAAATCTTCAAATATTGCAAAATTATTCTCATCATATAACATTGACAAATCCATCATTTATTTGTATGGTATCCGGTAGGAACAGGGCCTTACAATTGAAAAGTAACAAAAGGAATTGAACTTTTGGTATTGTTTGCAGGTGGGGTGACTTCCATGGATGATTTCCTGAAGGAATTCTTCCCCAAAGTGTACAGAAGGAAACAAGAGAATCTCAAAGAGACCGATTACTGTAAATATGACAATCAGGTCCTCACCCTCTTCACTTCCTCTCTGTACTTTGCAGCCCTCGTCTCAACATTCGCGGCCTCACACGTAACCAGACAGAAAGGCAGGCGGGCTAGCATCCTTGTCGGATCAGTTAGTTTCTTCTGTGGGGGGCTCGTCAATGCTTTCGCGAAGAACATTGCAATGCTGATCATTGGTAGAATTTTCCTCGGTTTTGGGATTGGATTCGGTAACCAAGTAAGCCCAACCAGAAAAGAAACAAATGCAGAATCAACCTTTTGTTTTTTTCTCATGAGATTCACTTCTGTTTTCTTGTTCTTATATACAGGCAGTTCCTTTGTATCTTTCAGAAATGGCACCAGCAAAAATCCGAGGAGCAGTTAACCAACTGTTTCAACTAACGACCTGCCTTGGGATTCTCGTAGCAAACTTCATCAATTACGGAACCAATAAGATCCATCCGTGGGGATGGAGATTGTCCCTCGGTTTAGCCACAGTTCCGGCAACTTTGATGTTTGTTGGTGGGCTTTTCCTTCCGGAAACTCCCAATAGTCTCGTGGAACAAGGCAAATTAGATGAAGGTAGACTAGTATTGGAGAGAGTGAGAGGCACCAAGAATGTGGATGCGGAATTTGCTGATCTAGTTGATGCAAGTACTGCAGCACAGGCAATAAAGCACCCGTTCAGGAACCTCCTCAAGCGTAAAAATCGCCCTCAGTTGATAATTGGAGCTCTGGGAATCCCTGCTTTCCAACAGCTCACTGGGAACAACTCCATTCTCTTCTATGCACCGGTGATATTCCAGAGCTTAGGGTTCGGCTCAGGAGCAGCTCTCTATTCATCTACCATCACAAGTGCGGCACTGGTTTTGGCTGCATTGATATCAATGGGATTAGTTGACAAATTCGGCAGAAGGGCTTTCTTCTTGGAAGCCAGTGCTGAAATGATACTCTGCAATGTAACTCACATATTCGACACTTCAATACTGTAACAACTAAAGATCTCAAAAAAAAAAAAGTTCACTTTTGTCAGCACTGCAGTAATCCTGATGTGTTGTTACCCATTCTAAATGCCTACCGTGCATTTGCCAATGCTCTGGACACTTTTCTGCATTGTAATTTCATCATTGTAGACACTTTTGTGCTACAGAGCCGGAAAAACTATGCAGAAAAATGTCAAACAATGGAATGGGCCTAGAACATTATCTTGGACATTTTTCTAGAAAACGTTCGGCCATTGTATTATTTTTCCACCTTTCATATGATCTTTTATGTTAAGAACTGAAATGAATCTTTAAAAGGTTTGGATTGCTTGACGTTGAGTGTTTGATCTGCTGCAGGTGGCGGTGGCGGTGACTTTGGCTCTGGAATTCGGAAAAGGGGTCGTGCTCCCAAAAGGCATTGGTATCTTCCTGGTGTTAGTGATTTGCCTATTCGTCTTGGCTTATGGAAGGTCATGGGGTCCACTGGGATGGTTAGTTCCGAGCGAGCTTTTTCCATTGGAGACAAGATCAGCAGGGCAGAGCATGGTGGTCGGTGTCAATATGATCTTCACGGCTATCATAGCGCAGACTTTCCTCGCGTGTCTCTGCCACCTCAAATACGGAATCTTCTTGCTGTTTGCGGGCTTGATTGTCATTATGGCCACCTTCATCTTCTTCCTCTTGCCAGAAACGAAGCAAGTCCCGATAGAGGAGATACATTTCTTGTTTGAAAATCACTGGTTCTGGAAGAGATATGTTTCCAGTGATGATGATGTGAAACCCGGGCACTAACTCTGAAATCTTGAGCAGAAACTGGTTTGGGGAAACAATTTCAGTTACTTCGGGAGAAGTTCATAATACATGTTAAATGGATTAGATCGAGTTTATTCTTCGGGACACATGTATTCTTTCTTATTTTCGTATAAAAAAGAACTTTTCTTGGGAATATGTGTATTTTTTCTTATTTTTCTGTGGATACGAGAATATTTTCTTGTTTATGTTTGGTTGCCATTTCTGGATGAGAAACAGTTGATGCGATGATGGAGATTATTAATCATATGCAGGACATATCTCTGAAAGAAAGAACATTGATCGAGATTAGGATCTACTCTTTTAAAAAAATATACTACACGAAAGTGCTTTATTTTTTATTCAGAAAATGACGCAAGAATCTATAAAAGACGAAAATTTATGAGACGGATGGAGTATGCATGATAGATGCACTGTTCATAACTTAAAAATTTTCCAGCAACCCTGTACTCTTTGCCCATTTCTCATGTTAATGCAATATGCCATACTTCAAATAGCTACTGGTATCAGAAACCAAAACAGGGTTAAGAAAATTGGCCAGTGCAATACAAAGACTAACAAAAATGAGCAATAATAATTAGGTGCAATGCCGTCAATGTATATATACAAGAGAAACCAGATGCTTCCAAATATGAACTTGCAATCTAGTCTAGTCTAAGTAGTTGAGTGTTCGTTACAAATTCACCTCGGTTTAGAGTTCGAACCAGCCTGTTCCCTTGATGTTCTTGCTCGTACTCACAAAAGAAGCAAAAATTTCATTCAAACCAACAGAAGGCACTGAACTGCATCTCTGAAGCTTGAGGAAAATCATTAAGCTAGTAGCTTAGCAAGTTCATCCACTCCAAGGGTGCCCTTTGGAACCACATTTAGATAATCCTCTTTTATACCCTTCAGTCTTCGATTTATGGACCTCTTCCTCCCACTTCCTTCCTTCTCTGAAAGCATAACTACTTCCCCAACGTCCATATCTTCAGTTTTTGTCGGCTCCACTTTCTGAATTGGCACCTTTCTCCGTCTGTGCCTAAAAACAGGCCCTCGTGGAGCAGATTGGGTAAGAGCAACTGCTTTCTTATAAACAATATCGGCATCAAGACTAGAATCATCCAGAACTGCTGCCATCCCACCCTCAATAGCATCCTTCCAGAGGGCTATAACTTCTTCTGTCCAAGGCGAACTCAACTTTGTCAGGTCATTGTGATTCTGCAACATTTCTGGCGAATCTTGAAGCTCGTTGCAAGTTGGAGGAACCACAGACAAAGGCTTTTCAAAATTTCTTGCATCGATAGAAGTCTCAAGGCTGATGTTTTCTCCCAGTGACATGGCAGTTCCCTCATCATTATCGGAGTCGGTAGTATGCAATACAATTTTACTTCCATGGCTTACTGTCAAACCTTCAGAAGCGTCATCACCATATATGTCGAGGGTTGATGGGGTTTTACTTCGATAAACATCCGCCGTGTTTGAAACTGGATGACCAACTAGAAATGGCGTATCATTTACTTCAGGTAAATGACTCTCAGCCCCTATGTTTGTACCCTCAGCTCCTGCTACCTCCACATCTCTGCTGCATATGTTAGAGGTGCTTGAGCTGAGAGTCTCAAGACGTGAAAGCCCTTCTGATTTTGGAATAGATGATGCAGTTACCACTTGGCCTTCTAAATGTGGTCTGAGGGAAATTGCACCATCAGTCTCTGAATACCGAGAAACACCCTTTGTGATCAAATGTGAACCAGAAACTAGAGATGATGCATCATTTAATATAGGTACATTATCCTTGGCCTTTGTGCTTGTACCTTCACCTGCCACTACCTTCCTATCTTCAGCACAAGCGGAAGAGTTGCTTGAACTTAATGTTTGGAGACTTTTAACTGCTTCTTCTTTCGGAATAGATAATGCAGTTACAGCTTGGCCTTCTAAATGTGAAGCGAGGGAAATTCTACCATCAACTTCTGAATTCTTAGCCACAGAATCATTGACCAGTTTTGGGAGGGATGACTTCCAATCTCTTCCTCTCCACATGAGTATGTGCTCACATTCAAATGAGATTAGCACACATGGAACAAGATCCTGCAATTAAGAAAGCAGTTGATACAAAGATTGAGATATGCCAAATAAACTGAGTGTCACACATCTACAACTTTACCATACCTTGAGTTTGGCACCTATTTTCCGGTAGTCACTTTTATTCATCCCTTGACAATTAATTCGAACCAACTCACATGCTTCAAATGCCTCTTTGACATTTTTTACAAGGTTACAATAAACACCGTTTTTCCCTATAAGACAAAGAAAATTCAGGATTAGGAGGATATTCCAAGTAACCTGGAAAAAAGTTTCATCTTCTCATGTACATAAACTTAAGAGGAATATAATTAAGCATACCAAGCTTGCATATTGGTGTGAGTTTCAGGCCCTTAGTGCGCATTTCACTGGCTTCTTCCACTGTGAGGCCCTCTGGAGCTCTCTGAATCAACTTCGGATATACAGGAGTAGCTGGTTTCCACAACATTAGAGGATAGTATGGCCGAGTTTTATAATTGTAATTTCTACCGCGAAATAGGTATATTATCCCTCCTCTGCTATATATGATTTTCCCCCCTGTTTTCTCCTGCACGAAAAATTATAGGAAAACAGAAATTTTTCATCATGAATTATAAACAAATAAAAGAAATTTTTTGATGCATGAACGTTTACTTCACCAAACGACAAGAATAGATTAGACGTAGCGATGTCGGCCATTAGCGGGGCATCATGGTGAAAAGTCCTATTCTAGAAGAGTGGCCCCCTAAGAAGCAAGTTAGCGTTCTTCCAAGGATGAATTTAAAAGGCAATTCAGCAACACTTGGTAAAGTGGGGGTAGATAAAAAGGAAATCATAGTCAGATGCTGAGAAATCAAGCTATATGTGAATATGGCAAATGTTTTAATGCTTTAGAAGTAGGATGCAATTGGTTTTTGGCTTTTGTTTGGGTTGTCTGAGCCATAGGTCGTATAAATGTCCTTTTGCTTTCTATCTTCTTTGATTAGATATGACTTGTGCCCCCTCAGCATCCTCTACGATACAGTTCTATTTTTGTTGCCAATAAGAAAAGTTTATAGAGTTCCTCAAGCTAGGGCAGACTACTTACTTCCTATGTCAAAAACAAAAATTAACACAAGCAAAACAGTAACTAAGATGGAAACGACAATAACCCAGGAATGAGGGCCACTTTCTAGTTTGTAAAAAAACACAGTTCAAATTGGAGAGACTGACCTCTAATTGTCGCCGCACATTGTCCATGTCAACTGTACAGACCCCTTTGCATTTTATCTTGCACACCCTCTTTCTCTTCCAAAGCGCGTGAATGTTATCCAACATGTTGTGTGTCAAACCATCTCTTCCTACAAAGAAAACCCAAGATTAATGCTCCTCTATCAAATAATCAAATAAGGTTCCATTAAAATACACATTCCGTAGCAGCTAAAGTCATTTGGTTCTAAAATATACCTGAATCAATGAGATTGCACATTCAAATTTCCATACAACAGTGCGAATGACATACCAGTAAAGCAGACACAATGTGAGATCGGATACCCATTTTCAAATCCACCACTACCCAATAGGTTCACATTGAGTACACAACAAGGACAACACAGCAGCCAGTCATTATATTAACCTGGAAACGTTTTTTGGAAAAAGACTCTCCAATGCAATTCACAGAGACTCATCACGAAATCAATGGGAATTGCATGTGCATTAGAGCAGAATCAATATACTAAGGCATTCTCATTTTCAATTCCATCACTTGCTTGGGGAACAAGGCATACACTACGCGTCTAAGCCCACAAACTGAAATATATGGAAGCATCTCCGGCCGTTACTCAAATCTCCCCTCAAATTCAAAATCTCCGGAAAAATCAATTACAAGTCTCTAGGATCCTTACCTAAATCCTATACCTAATTGAGTTTTACACAAATCAAGCAACTAAAGCCATTTTTACTAATATTTATGTTTAGATTTATTTAAGTGCTTCAAGAAGCTTTACTAAAACTTTCATTTAATTTGACAAAACGATTAAAGCCTGAAGATGGCCTAACACAACCAAGAATATACAGACAGAGTAAATTGACATAATAGAGCATACCCATGTTTAATTGCCGCCTGGTTTTCTTACAACTCATCACCATCTCCTCAACCTCCTCCTTCGTCAGCGGCTCCCCTAACACCTCCTCCCTCGACTTCACATACTTGGGACCTGACCCGGGCAAGAACGGACCTGGTGCCTGCACTGGCTTTACCCCCTTCTTGCCCACCGGCGGCAGCCGAAACGAATCAAAATCACGCTTCTTTCCCGCAGGCAGTGGCTTCTGCCCCGTCCATGGCCGCGGCATCGTGCTCGGCCCAAATGGTGCCACCGGAGGCTCGCGCATCTTTATTGGCTTCACCTTTGGTGTCTCAGTGTAACTATGTTGATATGCAAATGGAGCATGAGGAAGAATGTACGAAACGCCGTCGTCCGATAGTTTAACAGCCATTTCAGTCTTCTCAGCATCGGTGGGAAGTCTAACAGCCTTTGAACAGGAAGAAGATTATACTCATTGTAACACAATCCAGATTCCAGCATACTCATTGTAACACAATCCAGATTCCAGCATATCCCAAAATTTGATTTTTCTTTTTCAAAGCCTTTCGAATGTGAAAAGGCGAGAGAAAACAAAGGATTTTGATGAGATTTAGTAAGAAACGAACATTGGACCATACAAAATGTAAGAAGATTTTTCTCGACAGCCTTCAAACAGCAAGAAGATTATTCTCATTGTAACACAATCCAGCATATCTAAAAATTTGATTTTTCTTTTTCAAAGCCTTTCAAATTTGAAAAGGGGAGAGAAAGAAAGGATTTTGATGAGACTTAGTAAGAAACAAACATTGGACCATATACAATATAAGAAGATTTTTCTCATTGACTCATTGTAATATCATCCAGCATATCTCAACATTTGATTTTTCTTTTGAAAGCCTTTCGATGTGAGAAAGGGAGAGAAAAGAAAGGATTTTGATGAGATTTACTGGGGCGGGGGAAGGACCAATAAAAAATCCTTTTTTTTTCATTTCTCATCCGGCATATCTCAAAATTCCATTTCTTTTGAAGTCTTTGGATTGTGAGAAAGGGAGAGAAAAGTTTTGATGAGATTCAGTGAGAAAGGAAAACTGGACCAAGGAAAATCTTCATTTTTTGTTCACCTCTCATCTTTTCTAATCATTTATCCCCCTTCCTTTCTTCTCCCACCCTTTCTCTTAATCCAAAGAGGCTCTATATCCAAATTTATTAGAAAATACACCTCCCCTTGATTCTTTGTGAGTTTGCTCTTTCAATGAAGTCTCGTATTTGCGGAATCCAACTTTAAGGCATATAGCCAGTGATCAACACATAAATTGAGCATATCAAAAGCCTAAACTTAACCCCTTTGAATTGTGAGAAAGCATGTGATAAGAAAGGGGAAGAAGCCAATAAAAAATTACTATCATTTTTTGTACTTCTCTCTCCATGTCTCGCCAAACTACTCAATCTAAAGGAGTGATTTAGCAAGAAATTCAAGTCCTTTCTTTTCTTTTCTCATCGAAAATCCCTCAATCCAAAGGGACTTTAAATTCTAATTTATTGGAACATATACCTTCCCTTGATTCTTTGTAAGTTTGCTCTTTCAGTGAAACTCTCTCATTTACCCAAAAAAAAAAAAAAAACCTTAATTTCACGGGATAGAGTCACTAACACAATGGATTTGAGCACATCAACAGCCTAACCTTAAACTAATCAATCAAAAAACCAAAAAAAAAAAAAAACAAAAACAAAAGAAAGAGATTGAACTACCTTTGAAATTCGGCGAAAAGCAGGGTGGGTGTTGTTTCTTTGGGTTTTGGAGTACTTCGATTTGTTGCCGGAGGGGGTGGACGGCGTTCGGGTTGATTCGAAGGCCTCAGTGGTGGTGGCATTGTCGTGAACACAGGCAATTTTGTGGGCGGAGTTGAACCGATTGTCAGTGGTGGCGGCGGAGTTTTGCCACCGCGAGAAGCGGAGTTCGGTGGCGGAGGGACGGTGTTGGGTTGTTGGGTTGGGTGGGGCGAAAATTGGGAACTGGATTAGGGGTTTCAACGCCATTTTTACTTTGGCTGCTTTTCCAAATGTATTCGTCTGAAACTGTGGTGGAGAAAAGAAAGACGAAATTGTTGGAATTAAGCTTGAAAGGTTCAGGGTTTTGGAGTGTTCGCCATCGACCTCTTTCACAAGAGGATAATATCTACTGGTTCATACGAGTAAGCTCTGAAATGGCTCACTGTTATTTGTTTTTTGTTTTTTTTTTTTCCCCTTATTCGACCTGTTTCACAAGAGGATAATATCTACTGTATGCATGCAGGGAACGAGACTTGATCTCGGCATACAGTGTGACAATCAAGAGTTTTACCTGCACGAGTTAGCCACCACTTGTAAATGGCTCACTGTTTGCTGTGGGAAAAAAAAATATTGTACTCCCTCCGTCCGGATTTGTTGGTCCGTTTTAGGAATTCCAACTTTTTTTCCATTACATTTTGGATTAGTTAATTTCCTATTTTGTCCTTATTCCCTCCATTTAATACTCCATCCTATTCCAATTTGATATTCCACTACAAAATTACGTGCAATTTTCAAACTCAAAAATTATTTTTTTATCAATATAGATCTTGTTTGATAGATCTCATTAAGAATTTTCATACGGTGCAAAAAAATTCAAAAATGTAAACACATTATTTTTAAAAAAATAAGTTTTTGTGTTGTTATTTTAAGGTTTAGAAAAGGGGGAAAAAGTAAATTCTTCACACTTTATGCTTTGACTTTTGAAAATGAACAAACATTTTAGGATTTGAAAAAGTATGTTTGTGAACTAATAAATCCGGACGGAGGGAGTACTATTTTGAGGGAACGAGACTTGATCTTGGAATACAGTGTGACAATCAAGAGTTTTACCGCACGAACTAGCCACCACTTGCAAATGGCTCACCTGTTCGCTGTGGGGAAAAAAATTACTGTACTATTTTGGATACAACATTTATTTCAAAAATGTTGAGTCGAGAAAAAGTTTCTCGAAATAGTTTACGAAAGAGAAATGAATTGCTGAAAATTAAAATGATGTGGGAATGAGAATTGTTCATTTCTCATTTTTTTAATATTTTCGGAGAAAGAGAAACTTTAACTATGCCCAATCATCACGCCATTTATTTTTTAATGCCTCTCAAATGTTGTCAGTTCTATGCATGTGAAGGTTTACAAATGACCCTTCTATGAAAATTTTTGAAGTTACTTGTAATGCTCTTCTTACACGATATCGGTCTTATGCAGGTGAAGGTCCCGTCTCATGTTATAGATTGTTGATAACTATGTATCCGGACCAACTTTCGCACACATCGACATATGATTACAATTTACGAATAGTCGTCAGTATCGAAAAATTTCTTATTCGCTGCAAGCAAAAAAACACTTGGAGGTAGTTGGAAATATCAAACGCATATTTGGAACTCAACATATAGTTACAATTTACAAATAGTCGTCAATATCATAATTTTTCTTATTGGCTACAAGCAGAAAAAACCCATTGGAGTAGTTCAAAATATCAAACACATATTTGGAACGTCGACGTATCGGTGGCATGAGTGATTCTAGTCACAACATATGTTTTGTCTTAGTGCCCACGCCTTCCCAATACATCCGATGAAAAAAATATATTGTTGCTGTTTTTCGGATTTTGAAGAGTAAAAATTTTAATTTTTTTTTTGGTCTTGGGAACTTAAAAATATTCTCGAACCGAATCGAAATGTACATATAAAATTGATACCGATATGGATTTTCCTATTTTAGTACTCTTAAATGGGGGTTTAATATTTTAGTAGTCTAAAAACTCAACCTGAAAAAACCAAGGAAAAAAAAAAAGACCAAACCGAATCACTCAAAGTCTCAAACTGATTTCAATCCACTGAATATTTTAACGTAAATGATTTTCATTAAATTAAATGGCTCCAATCATTAACATAAAACCTCGTCTTACACAATCTGGTCTACATTTCGGATACACCAAATGGTGTACTTTGGACTTTGAGAGAGGGTAATCATTTTCAGTGAGTTTCAACTACGGTATCTTTGGTATTTTTGGTATTCTTGGACAATGAGTTCTCAAATCGGTTGATGTATACAAGGAAAATGACTTATTGATTTGACAACTTATAGTCTGACAATACCAAAAATATTGTAGTGGAAACTTAGCTCAATGGAGAAGGCAAAGGGGCGGAAATAGAATTCCCACTTCCCGTCTCAGAAGGAATCGGGGACTTCGTGTGCGGCCTACTAGTGTGCACATGAAGAGTTTATTTAAATCCGAACTGTCAATTCCAGAGACGGACGGTCCGGACGTGCACACCGAGCTTCTTTTACTCCCGAGTCCTGCCCATCCTCCACTTGTTTATTACTACAGCACAAAAAGGTCCCTCGAAGGCTCGAAGTGCAGAAATTTTTTTATCCAGTACTCCATTAAATGCTACTGCTTCAATTGAGCTGATTCATTTCTGTAGTTGGGTTTTCAATTCTTGACCTCAGGGAGGTCTCCTTCAGCAACGGACTCGACACTTGCTTCTTCTTTTCAGGTAACATCAGAACTTACCGTTTGGGATGCGCACATTCTTGCTATTCATCGCTTTCATTTGTGAATTTGTCATGAAAATTTCCGGGAAAGATCTCCTTTATTGACCTCGGTTTTCCTCTGAATCATACTCGAGATTAATCATTAATGTAAGATAATAGCTGTGTACAACTTTTAGTATTCTACGCATGTTATCGCTTTTAGATTTTTTCCACTGCGAATGTAATTTAGGGTGAGTTTCCACTACAGCATTCTCGGTAGTTTTGGACTACAATTTGTCAAATCAGTTGTTGTTCGGTAGTTTTGGACTACAATTTGTCAAATCAGTTGTTGTTGTACGATGGGAGAATGACTCTATGATTTGACTTATAGTCCAAAAATACCGAGAATACACGGTAGCGGAAACTCACCCTTAGCTTAAGGATCATGGGAAAAAAACTTGTAGCCATTTTATTTGAAGGGATTGGATTAGTTGAGCCATTTGTACTGCTTTACTTGGAAAAATCTGTTGGTTTAAAAATAGGGTTTTAAATTTTCTTTGAGTTAGACAAAGACGTTTATATTTGTATAATTATTCTATCTTATCATCAGTTAAAACTTGAGTGTTGGACTGTAATGCTAGTGGTACTAAGAACATATGGACGCTGCTGGTTAATTTTGCTCAATTTATTTTGTTTTCTTGAATTGTATGTGTTAACTGGGTCCAGTAGGGCACCAGATCTTCCTCTAAACTCTTTGTAGTCATATTGTAATCCCTTTTTGCTAGGTGATGGCACGTCGGTTATTTTTCTCCAGGTAATTAGTCCATTTCTTTCCTTTCCTTATGGCGAAACCACCTCGAGAGTGTACGTGTGATGGTTAATTGATCATTGACAACTTGAATTATGGAAGTTGGAGTTCAATTTCAACGGCGGTATCATGTACGAATTCAGAGACTCCTTTTTCTCATAGGAATAATAGGTTCTATTGCCGTTCTGATTCAATTCTCATTGTTTGCCCACAAAAGTTCTGTATCAGCACTATCACATGCAACTGAGGGTTCAGTTTTCGTAATGGCTGAAAGAACAACCCTTTCAAGTTGTTCCGAATCAACTTGCCTTGATGTAGTTCAGAAAGGGGTCAACAGTTCTTTGGAATCTGAGAACAAGGGTGGGGATAAAACTGAATGGGAAGGCATGGAGAGAGATTATAATTTCCGATCAGATGATAAAGAGATGGATAATTCTTTAGAAATTGATGAGGATGGACGACCACTTGACAAGTTTATATTTGATAGCAATGTGGATCTTGATAAGAGTGTCAATAATAGTAGCTCTACTCGGGAAATGGAATTAGAAACTCAACTCGGCCGAATGGTACATGTTAAGGAGTCAGACAAACTTTCCAAGACAAAACCTTATTCCACACGGGAGGAGATTCACAATCTATCTGGCTCTGAGTCGCCCAGCCTCTTGTCAACAACAATCACTACGAATAACGTAGAAAACTTAGCTTCTCGGGGCGATAATTCATTTGGTGCTGGCCATCCTATAATCAACAAGAGGGGGATAAAGCCAACATCGCTATCCCAGATGACTATGTTATTGCTTCAGGGTGCTGATGCATCCAAATCAATGGTAAAGGATGTGGAGTATTAAGGTGTCTGTTTGAGCAATGAGGAGAAATTCATGTGTTATATGTTCTTGACTTCTTCTATTGTTCATTACAGAGGCCACACTTGTCTTCTCCACGTGATCGGGAACTTCAATTTGCAAGATCACAAATAGAGAATGCTCCTATCTTAAGGAACAATCCAGAACTATATGCTTCTCTGTTTCGAAATGTCTCCATGTTTAAAAGGTAAACCCGTATAACCTGGAAAACATAAATGCATGCACTCTTTTTTTTTTTCTTTGTTTTGAACTGTGAATAGTTGTGTTTGCTGTTGTCCAGAGATGGTCCCTTTCAAAACAGTTTTTGATGGATTGATGTGTAACTGTTGGTTAAGCATTGCTTTCTCTACCACGCCTAAAAACACGTGTAATTTTGGCACCATAAATGTTGGAGGTGGAGTCGTCGTTTTCACAAGGAAGAAAACTGAGTGTTCTTCTGACATGAGGAATATAACTTAACTCTATTGGATGCCCAACAATTAAATAAATGTTAGCCACAAAATATGAAAGAAGTCCGCGTATTGAGGTTACTTCAACGGGATTTTCCACAAGCAAGCTTACGTATATTAAAAGGCAAAAGAGAAAAAGGCCATTTAACAACTTGATCAGAGATGTAATTGTAGGCTATGGATTTTCAATTTAATGCTTCCTTTTGAAATCAATTGCAGGAGTTATGAGTTGATGGAACGCATTCTCAAAGTTTATATCTATAAGGAAGGGGATAAACCAATATTTCATCAGCCACATTTGAGGGGAATCTATGCTTCAGAAGGATGGTTCATGAAATTGATAGAGGGAAATAAACAATTTGTTGCAAGGGACCCTCGAAAAGCTCACTTATTTTATTTACCTTTTAGTTCACTAAATTTAAGGAGTGCTCTTCATCAAGAGTCATTTGCCCGTCAAAAAGACTTGGAGAAATATCTAAAGAATTATACAGACATTATCGCTAAGAAGTATCGGTTTTGGAACAAAGCTCGAGGAGCGGATCATTTTCTTGTTGCTTGTCATGATTGGGTTTGCTTCTAGTGCCTTGCTTCAGATTCTTTCTTTTTCTTCAAAATCATATTCCTGAGCATGTTTCCGATAGTCTAATATGATCTCTTAAAGGTGCTAGTGGTACTCTAAGTGAATATTGTCTTAACCCTTGATAATGATCAAGTTAAAGCATTTAATTCTTTTTTCCTGTTTGTTGCATTAGAAACTATGACTTCATCTGGATAGTAAGACTTGTCGGGCTGTGTTCTACCATCTCTAATTGAAGCAAATCAGTATTAGGAAGGGTTTCACTTGTGTCTTTTATTGCATTCAACATTGCACTTTCAATTCTGCTTTTAGACCGGTCGCAGCCTCACAGGGGGTGGCATCGTGTACCCAAACTAACTCTAAGCCAAATGCAGCTTCGTTTAATTTCAACTTTAGTTGATGTAGTGTATTCTACTGTTTTTGTAATGAAAAATCAGGACTTTTCAGGCACCTCGGATAACAAGGGAGATTATGGGTAATTGCATCAGAGCTCTTTGCAATGCCAATGTTGCCCGAGGCTTCAGAATAGGCAAGGACATATCTCTTCCGGTAACTTATATCCGCACTTCACAGGATCCCCAAAAAGATCTTGGAGGCAAACCTCCTCCCGACAGACCTATTATGGCCTTCTTTGCTGGGGGCATGCATGGTTATGTTCGTCCGATTCTGCTACATTATTGGGAGAACAAAGAACCGGACATGAAGATATTTGGCCCAATGCCTCGTGATATCGACAGCAAAACGAAATATAGGGAGTACATGAAAAGCAGCAAGTATTGCATCTGTGCAAGGGGTTATGAAGTCCATACGCCCCGGATTGTTGAAGCAATATACTATGGGTGTGTGCCGGTGATTGTATCGGACAATTATGTGCCACCATTCTTTGAGGTACTAGATTGGGAGGCGTTTTCTGTGTTTGTTTTAGAGAAAGATATTCCGAACTTGAGGAGTATACTTCTCTCAATTCCAGAAGAGAAGTACCTCGGGATGCAGCAAAGAGTCAAGATGGTGCAACAGCATTTTCTTTGGCACAAAAAACCGGTGAAGTATGACTTGTTTCATATGATCCTTCACTCAGTTTGGTACAACAGAGTTTTTCAGGCAAGGCTTTAGACGTTGGATGCAAATCTGAATACTGCCAAATCAAGAATTCAGCAGCAGAAGCATCCTCTTTCTGAACCGAATGCAAACCACCATTGAGAAATTTGCAAACCACAAGGCACAAACTGTCTATGTGATTGTCACTGGCGTGGTTGAGGATATTGGAAGAGCGGAGCATCCTGGCGAAAAAGCTAATCTTTGCACTGCATCCTTGTATATACCCCTGCGATCCAGTGGCTGTTTAGCAACCAGTGACCCATATTTCCAGCGCTGCCGGTGGGATGTCTCAGATTATCAGGTCATGGTGATCCAACATTTTGAGATTGTCTTCGGTTTGCTCTGATATTGGTGATACTGTCAAAATTATGTCCAAACATCTGTAATGTAATTACTTGAAAACCAGTTGAAACTCAACATTGCCATTGACTTTTGGCGGTTACTTGCAAGATTTGTTAGTGTGCATATTGAAGTGTTATGTATCAACAAAAGGAATGTTAGAAACAATTGAAACTGAAATGCATGTTTCAACTCTTTCTCTCCCTCATTAAAGTTTTTCTCCAGCTATTGTTTTGACAAAAGGGCGAGAGTACCAGCACCTCCACTGCTCGATCCGCTCCCATCACCTTTCACCTCATCATCGATGGTAAAGGAGTCGGATCCAGCGTCGGCAATGATGGTTTACATCTCTGGCAACTCTGGAATGGAGTTAGACGACAAAAGCGGCAGATCTAACAATGTTTGATGACGAAGACTGAGCAAGGAGCCTCTTTTTTTTTTTTTTTTTCTCCTTCTTTGTGGAGTGTTTCTGTGCTCTATTGGAGCTTTGGCATCCCCCTTCGAGGGGTGTTGCTTCAGAAACTTTATGGATTTCATTTTGTGGTGTATTTTTTCTTTTTCCCCATTTTTGAGCTTTTCATTTTTTAGGTTCTATTCTTTCTCACGTATGACTGACTATTTCTAACTCCGTTTGGGTCTGCTTAGAGCATCTCCAGCTATTACTCAAATTTGAGTAAAAATCACCCAAAACACCACTGCATTCCTTCGCCAAATCTAGAACCAAATTGAGTTTTACTCAATTTTTTCACTAAATCTAGAATCATATTTCAAACGGCTTCTTTTATGGTGGTTTCAGTGGTAGGCAGTGGTGGTTGATGGTGGTGGTCGACGATGGCTTCTCAAAGTGTCCCTTTTGTCTCTTGCTCTCTATCTCATTATTTTCAAAAACCTTAGCTCTGGTCATGAACTGCTTCGATTGTCACCGTCGGGGACAACTCCGGGGTTTATATTGGATTTTTTAGAAGGTTGCAGGCTCAAAGATTTCGGAGGGAAGAAACGAACTAATTAAACGAGGCTTACTCGCAAGTGGTGGCTAGCTCATGCGGTAGAGTTCTTGGATTCCCCACACTGCATCCCGGGATCGAGTCTCATTCCCCCCTCCCCGATGTAATAGATTAGGAATGACGAATGACAAAAAAAAAAAAAAACGAGGCTTACTCCATATTTGCCTACAAATATCCGTTAATAAAGAATGGAGATAATTTCTCTTATATCCTTCGACTTTATTCGAAAGTTTAGTTTGGTCCTTTATGTTCCAATTTGGATAAACTAAACCTTCCATCTTCCAATTGGTTGCAATGTCAACCCTGGGCTCAATTCCGTTTGTTTGTTGGACGGAAAAATGACACGTGCTTTGCACACGACCACTTTACAGGGTATAATCGCCCATTCCTTCCCCTCTGATAATTAGAAATGGGGGAAGACGTTGAAAAAAGATCTCAGAGGTACCAAACATAATTGCACTCTCAGCACCGGAAATTCGTTCCCCAGTTGGCAAACTACTGACAAAGCTGAGAATCATCTGGAAATCATTGTTGCCGTCGGCGGCGAGGCCAGCGCGCATGTTGGCGGCGATGGTGTCGGCCACGACCACGTGGCGCAAGACTAAGACGTGGAATTCCGACCAAAGATCGCGAAACATGGAGAGATCGGACAGCCGATGGACTCATGGTGGTTGGCATTGTCAGTGGAAGGAAAGATCAAAAAATTTAGAGACATAAAAAAAAGGAGTTGAAAGAGATAAATAGAGTTGAAACAAAGGAGAGTGAACCAAGCGTGATTCTTTATAGTCGGGGGATTTGATAATCCTCTTCTAGTTTTTGATACAGCTGATTGGTATGAGGGAATGAGGGGACGGGAGGGGAGGGGAATGGGCAATTATACCTCAGTAAAGCGGTCATGTGCAAAGCACTTGTCGTTTTCTCGTCCAACAAACAAGCAGAATTGAGCCCAGGGTTAACATTGCAACCCATTGGAAAATGGAAGGTTTAGTTTGTCCAAACTGGAACATGAAGGACCAAATTGAACTTTCGAGTAAACTTGAAGGGATATATGAGAAATTTTCTCTAAAGAATCTATAAAAAAAAAAATCATTGCAGAAGATTTATCATTACAAAATGTAAACGTAGAGTTATCCAAAAATAAACAACCATTACAATACTTCAAAATTAAATTAGAACATCAGTCTTCTGCCAATTTTAGCAGTAAACGTACTAATTAAGTTTTCATAATCAAGTTTCTTCACCATATCCTTCTCAACAGATAAAATAGCCAATTCAAATAGGGCCAATTTTATATACGTAAGGCTTAGACTAAAAACTCTCTGGCCTTATATATGCATGGGGTCCTAAAGATTTAGAGGCCCCTATTTTCTATATTTTGTGGGCCTGAAGCTTGGGCCTCTCCCTTAAGCTGGCATTTGGTGGAGGAAACTTGCAACAACAAATTCCAAGCCGACCCCATTTTTTGTGGGAACCGGGGGGCCTGTAGTGAGTGAGCTCACTATATACGTGTAGTGAGCTCTCTCGGCCGTTTGGCAATCAACAGTTCAGATAAATTGGAGTTAAAGTAAATGTTAAAGTGCTTTTTAAAGTGTAAGACAATCATTGTCGATCGGACGGCCGAGTGAGCTCACTACACATGTAGTGAGCTCACTCACTACAGGGCCCCCAATTCTTTTTTTGTGGGGGCTTCCATCCAAGCCCCATTTTGTCTTCCACTCCTCCCAAGGCCTTGTGCGCTCATGTGGATTCAATTGCCTAGTTCCTCTCTTTTTCAATTGCCCACTCTCTCTCTCTCTCTCTCTCTCTCTCTCTCTCTCTCTCTCTCTCTCTCATTAATTGATTTCAACTACCCACACACACTCTCTCTCTCTCTCTATAATCACGCCTCCCCTCTCTCTTTCTACTGCCAACATACTCCCTCTCCTCCCTTTCTCTATACTAGCCAACATACTCTCTCTCTCTCCCCTTTTTATTTTTTGAACTTGAAATATTTATACCTTTTAATTTATATATCCAATTTTGAAAAAAAAAATTATTTGGAGGGTGTGAATTTTTCTATTTGGAGGGAATTTTGCATTTGAGGGATGTGAATTCTTCTATTTGGTAGGGTGTGAATTTTTCTTTTTTGGGGTTTGACTTATTCTATATATTTATGTATGTATGCGTATTTGGATTATTTTGTTTTAAATTTAGAATAGAGAGAGAGAGAGAGAGAGAGAGAGAGAGAGAGAGATAATATCCTAGTCAATTCCGTGAGGGTTATCAGGTAATAGATTTTGTCACATCAATTACTTTCTCTCTTATCTCCAAAAGCCAATACCGACCGACAATTTCAAAAAGTCGGGTAAAAAAAGAGAGAAAATGGGGCGCGAGTGGGAAAGGGGTTAGGTGGGATGAGTTTGACACGCGGAGGGTTTGGGCGGGGCCGGCTTGTCAATAGCCTGTTTGTTAAACAAAATTTGTGTCAAAAATAGGCTCCCCATTAGATTGAGCCATAACAAATGGAGTTCTTGTTCAAATTTTTACTCGAATTTGAGTAAGGGTTGGAGATAGTTATATCAAGATGTGTCAATAGAGCATGAGACTGCATCTAATAATAATAATAATAATAATAATAATAATAATAACAATAATAATAATAATTTGAATTCTTTTCAATCTCCGAGATGCAAAATTTCTTGCAAGTGCCCCTTGGCATTCTTGAATGAAAATTTTAATGATAATAAAAATGGAAGGGCTTTATCATCGGTTAGAAGGATTTTTTTTTTTTTTTTTGGTCATTCGTCATTCCTAATCTCATGGGTGAGGAGGGGATGAGACTTGAAAATTCTATTGAAGTTAGAAGTTCGACTAAAGTTTTTTCTTAATTCACAACACCAAAGAATTTTAAATGTCCCTAAAAGAAGATTAATTCAAGTAGAGAAGTCTAGAGGTGGCACTATGTGATTGGTTGTACACTACGAAAAAGTAACTATGGACCCCCCACCCGAGCTCACATGGTGCTTCAGACCCGTATTCTCTCCACAAATGAAAGTGGAACATACTTCACAGCTAGTGAAAAACAACCCTCCACGAAGCATTATGTGACACAATAATAATTTTTCCACCCCGAGCTCGTTAACTTCTCGTTGTTAGCACTCGAGATGGGGTAAATCCAGAGTGTGTTTGAAACTTGGGGAAAAAATCCTCCGTTCTGTTAAATGCTTGTGCAAATCAACATGTTATTTAGACATAATTTTATCTTTCAGCTTATGCAAACCAACAAGGCTTATTTCACTTATTTGTTTTCAAAGAGTTTGTTCCGAGTACCATAAAGGTGGGTTAGGATGCTCCGGCTTCCTACATATAAGAGTGAATTACTGACAAATTAACTTTCCTCTGCTATTCGATGTGGAATCTCACAACATAGTTGTTGCGTGTAGAAGTTTAGTGAAATTCACGAGCTTGAAAATTGTTGTGTTTTAGAATTTAGTGAAATTCATCAGGTAATTATATTTAGTGAAATTTAGTAAAATTTGCGAAGTTCACGAGCTCAAATCCAGTAAAATTCACGAGCTCACTGTAAAATTATCTTAATAGATGTTACATACTTAACCTACAATGATGCCAAGATCTAGAACTATCATGATTATCACATATAAACATTAAGCGGAAATAAAACGGTTAAGAACGGCGTACCCGAATCCAGTAAGCGGAACTTGAGCGATCCAGTAAATAATTGAAGTGACCATAATTGACCATAATTTACAAGAGCATTAAGCTCTTGGTGGAAGACGGGTTTCTCTCACTTGCCTTACTTTCTAGTCGTTTAGTATCACATAATATTGATGGAACCCTAGACGCTCATTTATAGGCAGAGAGAGGACCGGTTTCCTTATAAACGATTATTCTACTTTCCATCAAAGTGAGATTTTAGGAAATCACTCCATCAATTTGACCAATTAGTAGGGTAGAAAATATGGCTTAAATTTCGTCAATATATAATTACCATATGTGCCGTAATGTGGGCCATTTAAGGAAATAATCTTACATTCTCCCACTTGGCCCATATGATACTTATATCACATTCAACGAAATTAACTTTAGGCGCGCATTAAGCCACATCAACCCCTATCACTAACGCAAGTCATGACGGTTCTACATTTAATAGACAACATAGTCCCTTCCATGTACTATAACATTAGCGATTTGCCTAACATGGTCAGTTAGTGAGGAGTATATTCAAAAGGCCCAACGATAATGTCTTTTGTCAAAGACTATTCCTGTAGTCGTTCATCATTTACATATATGTACGTACACTGTTCACTACAGGAATTTATCAGAAACACGTAAATGAGATCTCCCAAATGTCAAATAACATCATCATAATGCAATCCATACAACTATTATGAGGTATACTAGACTCATTCAATTAGCATATCTTAAACATCTCTGTACTAACCTCTTCATAAGTGGATTTGCAACATAAGCTATGTGCTTATGACTTTAACGACACAATATGTTTCTGAAAGTTTTCTTAGAAAAGAAAATAGTTGCAGAATCATAAACTCTTAGCGACTTGGTAATGGTGTCGACAACCCCAAGTCCTAAGATTAATTTCCCAACTGCTATTCATGAGTGTGGTCTCAAAGTATGCCACAACTCAACCATCATAACGGATGAAATAAGGATAGCTACTTTAGTACTTTTGTTTGCTCGTTCACCTAATAAGAGCAACTAATCAAAAGTAGACCTTATACTATCAAAGTTTCAAACAAAATCTAAATCTGAGTAGCTAATAAACTCAAAATCATCAGATCTTTTTTAATGTGAGCATAAAATCTTTAGTTTAAAAGTTAATGAGAAAAACTTTTAAGTGCAAATCATAAGGATCACCATAGCAAACAAAACATTGTCAACAAACATGTCAAAATATAAACTTACTCCCACTGATCTTTGGAAAAGTTAATAGTGCTCTTCTTTAAAATCCAAAAGAACTAATGGTATTAACAAACATAAGAAAGCAATGGCGAGAAGCTTGTTTAAAAAGTTGACTTCTTAAGTTTGCAAGCCAAAACTCTTTTACTTAACTTGAGAAACATTCACATTGATTCACATAGACCCATCATCTAAACTCCCATTTGAAAGGTAATTTTCACGTCCAAATATAACTCCAAATCATAAAGAGTTATCGATGCTATGATAATTTTCTAAGAACTCAGTTCTTTAGAACTCAATGAGCTTGTGTTTTCCAATAACTTTAAATCTCTCCGCATCTTACTATAAGCATAAACAGTAGCTCATAATCAAATCACTTTATACTTAAGGGGATTTCAATTAGCTAGGTTTGATTCGAAACATGCAATAGTAATAACTACTTTCCCTTTTCGAATCATTCCTAAATTTATGACAAATTTTCTAATAATGCCGCAACTATTTGCAGAAGTGACATGTATCATTGTCCATTTCAATTTTCGAGTCTAAAATCATTAGTAGACTTAGTAGCATCACATAGTGCTAACTTCATGTCCCATTTAGGCTTCCTCTATATTATTTCTTTAGTACTTTAGTTGAGTAGCCAAATATAGATTTCAATGGCACTCTCAAACATTTCATGCAAAATAAACATAATAGTGTTCACTTTAGATATTCACATAAACATAAGGCTTAGTCCGTTTCATTTTATTCATACTTTATGAATTTTTCACACACTTTAAACTTTAAGAAAATAAATAATTTCTCAAAAAGTAACCTTTATCAAGATGTAGTGTTCAAAATGAAACTAATCTTGTTCGTTCAGCATGAGAAACTCAAACATTAAAATAAACTAAACAGACCAAGCATGTGAATGTGTGAAAAAAAAAAAAATAATAATAATAATTTGACAATGCACACATAATTATATTTATGCTCATGACGATAGTGCCTTGAGTTACCAATATGTTGACAAACTAAATTTTGTCCAAACAATAATAAATAGTGTGACGGTGATCTGCCTTTGGGTTCATCTAATGTTACACTATTAATAATTATGGTGATTCCCTGTCACCAATATGACTAATTGATAAGGATTCGCAATTAAGTTGGTTTGTTACCTTTGGGTATCCAATTCAATCTCAATTGTGAATACTTATAAATTATCATATTCCAATTCACTAATCACTAAGAAATGGTGCACCTTTGGGCCTACCTAATATCCACGTGACTAGAGAATTGCAATTTGCGAAGTCATTATTCTTAACACTTAGGAATGGGAATAAGCTTCATATATAACTTGATATTTATAAGCATTCCGGCCAGGTCACTTTGGTGACTAACAAACCGTGTCGTAGTATAATTATCAAATTAATTTAGTGTTAAGATTCTATAATTTTAATTAAAATCTACAAAACATTCCGGTTGGGTCACTTTGGTGACTACCAAACCATGCCTTAATGTAGATTTCAATCAAGGTAATGACCTTTGCACGAACATAAGGTGAAATAAAAAATAAATAAAATATTACTATTTTAACACCTTATCATAATAGGTATTAAATAGCATAATTTAATTTAACATCTATCAACATACCGGTTGGATCGCTTTTGCGATTTCCATACCGTATCATTATATAGAGTTAAATCAAAATAATGATTTTCACGGTCATTAAGCGAACATAATATTATTCACGATTCTCTAATAAATTTGATATCTATAACCATTATGACTTGGGTCACTTTGATGACTACCAAATCTCACATAATATAGATTCCAAATCAATAACTTCATTTATGGACATAAAGTGAATAACAAATTATTCATAAAAACTTCTATAATATGACTTGATATCTACTAACAATTATGATTGGGTCACTTTGGTGACTACCAAATCAAATATAATGTAGATAACTAGTCAAAAGAATAAATCTTTACATAATCATAGGGTGAACAAAATATTCACCGTCCCTTTAAAAATTTGACAAATAGGAAAAACATAGCTCGACATAAGTTGTTCGGTTTGAATAATAGGATTTTCACGTGCTAACAAGAGTGAACAATTAAATACAAGATTGAGAGCTTCACCGAAACAATTCTCACGAGGATACTGGCCATCATGATTCATATGCTTATATGTAACTCATAAACATAGCATCATTATAAAATTGGTAAGCCATCAAATATCTACTGTTATATATGGCATAAAACGACACATCCCGAACACCATCAATCCATCTTACTATAGTAGTAAAATAAAATCCATATATCATATACACCATTAATTGATACTCCATCAACGAGATCATAAAACATGATTGCATTCACTGATCTTGATATATGGTTTTAAACCACCAGCCACTAATAACATTAAAAATTAGATTCCCCGAGACAATTCATGGGCCAATATGAAACAAACGAATTCGCTTGCTAAGTCGAAAGTTATACCTCGACCAAATCCATTATTAACTTGTTAATCATATCGAAAATAGGACTAAACCTATAAATCAAATATCCACCGTGGGATCCGTATGCTTGCAATTACACCCATGGATAACAGTGACCCGGAAAAAATGATTATGTTTAGTCCGTACCAAATATTCATAAAGGAAAATCATGATGTTCATAACCTAAAGCTCTGATACCACATGTAAAATTATCTTAATGGATGTTACATACTTAACAACCTACAATGATGCCAAGATCTAGAACTATCATGATTATCACATATAAACATTAAGCGGAAATAAAACGGTTAAGAATGGCGTACCCGAATCCAGTAAGCGGAACTTGAGCGATCCAGTAAATAATTGAAGTGACCATAATTGACCATAATTTACAAGAGCATTAAGCTCTTGGTGGAAGACGGGTTTCTCTCACTTGCCTTACTTTCTAGTCGTTTAGTATCACATAATATTGATGGAACCCTAGACGCTCATTTATAGGCAGAGAGAGGACCGGTTTCCTTATAAACGATTATTCTACTTTCCATCAAAGTGAGATTTTAGGAAATCACTCCATCAATTTGACCAATTAGTAGGGTAGAAAATATGGCTTAAATTTCGTCAATATATAATTACCATATGTGCCGTAATGTGGGCCATTTAAGGAAATAATCTTACACTCAAAGCTAGTGAAATTCACGTGATCAAAGCCAGTTAAATTTCACGAGCTCAAAGCTTAGTGAAATTTTACAAGCTAAATTTTCATGAGCTTGAAGCTCGTGAAATTTGGCCGATTGAAAGTCGCCAGCCGGAAGTGGATGTTAGGTGGAGGTGGAAAGTGGGAGATGGGAGGGAAGTAAGTGTAAATTTGTGTTTAAAGGGAAAAACAGTAATCAACACGACTCTATTATACTTGCATGTAATTAAAATCAGCAATTCTTCTTAACGGTAATTTTGGATTATTTTTTCTCAGCGCTACTATGAGTATGACACTTTTACCTAAAACACTTGTACAACATTTGTGTGGGACTATTTTGAGGTCTCATACAAATGATTTGAATCGTTCAATTTGTTCGAAATTTTTTTGAAGGGCCCTTGCAAAAAACCAGTTCAGCCTTATATTGGTAAATGCTTAATCCATACATTCTTCTTTCAGTCTCTAATTGTACGGGAAAAAAAAAGTATGGATCAAACATTTGCCGACATCCGGAAGAACTTATTTTTTACAAGAACTCTTAAAAAAAAAAAATCACGGGCTTAAAATATTTGTATGGGACCTAAAAAATGGGTCCCACATACATGTTGTACACATAAGTGATCCATACACAAAGGTACCCATATAGAGAGCTTCTAGAGAGCTCTAGAGAGAGAAAGCGCATCTGGGTTTGGGGTTTCCCATTACCCCCCTCTACCGCCCCCTTTTCCCCTTCTTTCCCATTTTTCGGTGTCCCCATCTCCTACTCTCTTCCTTCACTCTCACCTCTCCATCCCCCAGATTTGGTTTCCATTTCTCCTCTATTCTTCTATTGGCTCCTTTCGTTCTTTATGGCGTCTGATGGTTGAGACTCTCGTTTTTTCGGTGAGATGTTCTCCCATTCACCCCTCTATTTTGTACGACGGAGACTCGGATCTGGAGTTCTAGATCTGGGTACTGGCTTTTGCACGGTGGCCTTGTTTCAGTTCGGATGGTGGTCCCTAAGCTCTTCAGCAGCGGCGGTGAAGGCGTCGATGTGCAGATCCGGTAGTGATCTTGCGGCGGGCGGTGAAGCCGCAGTAGTGTGGGCGTTAGATTCTGGAGACAGAGACGATCCTGCCGCCACCCACCTCTACGAGAGGAGGTTGGGTCCGACATGGTTACTGAGCAGCTTATCTTTTTTGGTTTTGTTTTGTTTTTTGGTATTGTATTTCGGACCGGTAATGTCCTTTGTTTTGTACTCTTTATTTTCGTACTCCTATATAATACATGTTCCTTGTTTCTAAAAAAAAAAAAAAAAGACCCACAGCAATTTTGATTTTTTTTTTTTTTGTTTCTAGACCTAATTTTTTTGAAGAGAGGGGTATAAAACAACTAGACACTGACCCATGACAGATCAGGAGCAGGGGAAAAAGAGGCGGCGGGTTTTGCAGACGAGCTTCGGTCTCTCCTCTCTCTCCTCTCCACGAAATGGAAGAAGACGGAGTTGCCGCCGCCGCCCTACACGATCCTGACTTCTCACCCGTGGGGTCGACTGAGATCATCGACTCGCACTTGGAACAAGTACTAGTACAAGAAGAAGAGGAGGAGGAGGAAGCTACCCAACCCTTTACCGACCACCAACATCCTCAGATCGCCTCTGCTCTTACTGATGATCTCCGTCAAAAGATCATTAAGCAGGTAAATACTCTCTCTCTCTCTCTCTCTCTCTCTCTCTCTCTCTCTCTCTCTCTCTCTCTCTCTATATATATATATATATATATATATATATATACATATAGACTTATATGACAGAATGTGTATAGATGTACCGGAAAACTAGTGAGGGAAAATTATTCACACGACAATTATAGAAACGACAATTATCGTAGAAGTGAGGCGGAAACTGAAAAGTATTTTCCCATATGAGGGAGTTGAAAATCAAATTTAAGAGAGAGTTGGAATTAGAAGTTTTTAACTTTCCTGCAAATCTTGTATTTTTTGTTAGACAATATATGGAAAAAAGATAATCGCAATTGGAAAGTGGTTCCACAGCAATCCCTACGGAGGGAGCATACTAAAAGTGCAGAAAAGTTGAACACTGTCTTTTTCCAAAATGGAAAATTCTAAGATTTAGAAAGTGTATTGAAATATGTGAAAAGTGTACATAAAAGTTAAAAAGTACACTGGAGTGTGTGTTTTCCATATTCTTCTTGCCTTATTGTCAGCCTAGCGGACAGTCAATAGAAGGACCCTTCCAAAATTATATGGTCCATACTCATTGGGGAGGAAACTGGGAAAATAGACCGGGGAAATTGGCAAAAGGGGGTAATATAAGAGATAGGAGGGGCCTCATAGGGAATTGGAAGATTCCTAGAGGCGTGCCACTGATATGTAAGTGTGGGCCTCATTGTATTTGCTATTTAGTAGGCTACTTGTTGGAGAAGTTTTGTTTAGCGTAACTGCGTAGTACTTGTTTATGAGTTATCATTTGCGTATGGACGTTTCTAGAAATCTGATTTGTTGTCGGTTAAAGCAATTATTGTGTTTTGAATGAGACTAGGGATTCAAGCGACACATTTGTGGGATATTTTTTTTTTTGGAACTCGAAAGTATGGTTTTGTGTCGTCCATTCATTGTAATAGTCAGTTTTTGGACTACATTCAGAGTGAGAAAGAGTGAGAAGAAGCATGACTGAAGGTAGAGAGTGAGAAGTGGGATATTGAGCAACGAAGTAGCCTCCCACAAGACAATGAGACATTGATGGATCAATTCTATAGATGAGGACGTACGAGTCCCCAATGGTTAGTATTTTAGGGTTTGCAAGGACCTACTCCGCCACCAAGAGCTTCTGCACCAACTCCACTACCACCACCAGCACGAGCAGCAGGAGTAAGAGGGACTGCTCTACCACCAGTCACAAACCCAGCTCCAGAACCAGAGATGATTGCAGTGAGAGGGTGTGCCTTTTTGCGAATGCGATCAATACTTTTTCCTGGTCCATATAGGCTTCCTGCTCATGGAACATTTAAAGGATCAACTCCGAAGCCCTTGGTATTGGAAGCCTTAACATCGTAAATGGACAACACCAATGGGTCATGAGTGGAAGCCAATTGGGTTTGTCAACAATTTTGATATTTATTTCATGAACTTTGGTTGAAATTTGGTGAAATTTTGAGTTTTATTTCATGGTTGGGTTTGTTTGCCCTTGTCTCTGAAATGGAAGAGTAGGAACTTCATTTGTTGTTTCAAAATGATTTATTTGCAATGGAAATGGTTTTCCCTCCCAGTTCGCGCTTTCTAGGTAATTACCTCAGCTTGTTGATGGTCGTAGACATTTAAAATGCTTACTAAGTTTCAGGACCAAAGTGGGACATGTTATAGTTCCGGGTGCAAAGTGACAAAAGGAGCATACATTAAGGGGGCCAAGTGAATTTGCACTAGAAATAAAACATTTGTGTTCTTGCATAAGCTTATTTATTTGAAATTTGCTTCTTCTTCTTCTTCTTCTTCTTCTTCTTCTTCGTTCTTTCTTTTTTTTTTTTCAACTTGGGAAGAATTTATATATATGTGTGTGTGTGTGTGTGTGTGTGTGTGTGTGTGTAGGCCTCATTGTATTTGCTCTTTAGTAGGCTACTAGAAGAAGTCTTGTTTAGCATAGCTGCATAATACTTGGTAACTTCTGCATCTGTTATCTTTGGCTCCGTTTGCTAACACTTATAATATAGGAGTAACTTATTTAGCTATTTTCTTAAAATAAGCTAATGAATGGTGTTTGTTAACCATTATGAATAATCACTTATTTGGCTTTTCTAGCTTATTTTTCTAGAAAACCTAGATTATTTTAAGCTCCAATTTGAAGCTTTTGTTTTTGTATAATTTTTGAAGTTGTTAACACACAAATGGACCAAAGAATCATAACTTGATCAAGTAATTCTTACTCAAGTTTTAAGGGCAATCTTGACATTTAGTTTATAAAAAGATGTTTGACAGCTTATTCACGCAAACATGTTTTAACTTTTTTTACAACTTACAAAAAGCAGAAATGATTATGACCCAAAGTGGCCTTCTTTCTAGTTACTTGTATTACGAGCCCATTTCTTTGGGTTGTTTACCGACATTTTCTTTTTTCTTTGATCGTGAGTTAGTAATTTATTTGATGAAGAATTAGTAATGCCACTGATACTTGAATCATCGAAAACTACTAATCCAATTATTTTAGAGTACCTGAACATATAGGTATGATAGCATAATTTTCTTGACACGATTAATATCCAATTCCATACCTCTGTTATTCGTGATTCCTTGACTGAAATTTGCTTGGAACTGGAAAGATATATATCTTTCATGTCTCTTGCTTATTAGGCATTCCTCTGTTATTCGTGGGACTTGGTTAGTTGGTTTAAGTAGATAATAATCAGAAAAATGGAAATATTTACCCAAAAAATAAATGATAAAGCAAATTTAATTGATCGTCAATGTTTCATTGTGACGCTTGTGGTGGCTCGTATTCCTGACTTGCTTTCCTTCAACTCGATTAGATTGCTTTGGACTCTCAAATTGAATCTCCTCTTGAGTTTTACTCCTGTGCATTGAAAGAACTCTTTAGCACTACACCAGACCATTGGAGTCCGGGATGGTACTTCAACAATCAAGTCAGTAGGTGAAGCAGAAGGGTAAGTACTCAGATATGGGGTTTAGAGTGATGTGTAGCATACCTCCTTACGCTGAACTCGTTACCCTTTATAGGGAGTGAGTGACTTGCCCTCCAAATACCTTGTGCGTGGCAGGCACTCGTAACGTTGCCGAGTGAGGCCGTTGTTAGCACATGTAACCAGTTATCTCTTGACGCATGTTATAATTGCTCGGGTGACGTTGCTCGTGTCGTCGAGTAAGTTGGCTGAGCACATGTGCAAACCTCCTTCCTTGAATCTCGCGGGTTTCATTTGGATCCGGGCAGCTATAACCATGACCCTGCCTTTAAGTGTTCAGATCACAGGTATGGGTTCTTTAACCCACTTGGCTTGGTCCGCTCGGTCCTGGGCCTTCGTCACTTGGCCCTGCCCACCAATGATCCCCGCCCACCAATGATCCCAAACGGGCCTTTAGTCCTCCATGATCCAATGGAACTATTTCTCTTGGACACGATTATTCGGCCCGCTACAACGCTCTGAGACCATATTGTAATGACATATGTAGATGACAAGGGTTTTGATAGCCATTGTTCAATATTGAGGTTTTGTAGGATAAGCTAAATTCGGTCAAATTGCACGTTGAGAGGGGGTTGGGTTAGACCTGCCAGGTCCACCTGCATAAATTTGGTTGGATATAATAACCGTAATTAATCAGGATAGAAAATGTTCTAGTTGTGTTTATCAATTTTTATTATTTGGCTCAAAAGATGTAAGCATTTTTCTCTTTTCGCATTCCAACATTTGGCAAGGTTCTAAAACTCGCTAGTTGCTCCCAAAGTGGCCGGGCACCTTCTAGCTTCCAGGTCCGAGTACTCGGCGCCTAGTTAGGCTAGTTGGCGAGGGGCCTTCTAGTGCCTAGGCGCCAAGTACTTGGCCTGCCTTTCAGACCTTTTTTTAGAACACTGACATTTGGTTCCAACACATGTATATAGGCAAGGCTCTAAAACTCGCTAGGCGCTCCCAGGGCGGCCGGGCACCTTCTAGCTTCTAGGGCCGAGTACTCGGCGTCTAGTTGGGCAATTAATCGGGATAGTCAAGATAATCAGTCTAGTCGGGCTAGTCGGCGAGGGTCCTTCTAGCGCCTAGGCGGCGAGTACTCGGTCTTCTAGAGCTTCTTTTAGGAAGATTGTCAGTTGTGGAGTAAGTCTCATTCCAATATAAGATGGGATTCCCATTGCCAATAAAGTGTTGTTTCTAGAGTCGGCATTAGGCAAATTTGGATAGATTCTGATTCTTGTTCTCACAAATGTGTGATGGGTGTCAATGATATGTTCCGTGACTGTTACAAGATCTTCTCCTGGTATTGGCTTTTAGAATATAGACCAGGCTTTTGTAAGATGGGTTTCTTTCAATATTTTGTGATGTTTAGGTGATTAATTGTTGGGGCAGTTGAAAATGGATTTCATGGGTCTAATTTTGTAGTATAATTGTCATCGTGCAGGTTGAGTATTACTTAAGCGATGAAAACCTTCCCACTGACAAGTTTCTGATGAAGTATGTGGCCCAAAATGTTGAAGGGTTTGGTAAGTTTTTCGGTTGTCTGGTTCTTTTACTATTCTGGAGGTTTTATGTTTGGTTATGAAGGTGTTAAAGTAAGGCAATTGGTTTTGTACTCTTAAACGGTACTATTTTTGGCCATATCTTATCTAATGTAGTGGATCACTGTTGGTGCTCCTTTTGTCCTCTTGGTACTTTCGTTTTGCAGCTTACATAGTTGTCGTTTCTTTCCAATTTTTTGTTTTGTTTTAACATGTGCAAGAAGAGTATGAAATATCTGTATTTTCCCTGAAGAGCCCTTATTAATTTGATTAATAGAGTTGAGTAAAAACTCAAACTAGTTACTTAAAATGTTTAGCGATAATGGGGATTGCAACCGCTTATTGTGTTCTTCTCATTTGTTATTTGTTGTGTCTTCTGTTGCGCTCACTTGCAAGGCGATGCATTACCAATGAACGTTATCAAAATTTAGTAAAGCCCTCACAAACCAGAGCAACTAAAAGTACTATGCTCTGCAGGTAAATGTATTTGAGCATGTTTGAAATGTGGATATTCATCTTGTGCAAAGAGACCCCATATTATACTAGCATCTCTTTTGGTTCTTCAATCATCTAGAGGTGTATATTCTCATTCTGCCTGGATTTGGTATCATAAGTCAAACCGTTTCAAAATTTTCGTGAAAAACAGTCTTCAGGTTTTTAGGCATGGTTTATGCCATGATCAGTATGGGGTGTTCCTGGATTTCTTGTCACTGGGCCTTAATTTGGGGCCCCACCTTGAATTACCATGAAATGCATTGAATTTACAACACCATAGATGTAAAGAAACACATCATCCAAACTCAACATACATATAGCTTTGCTCTTGCTTTAATTGGGCTCCTCCTAAGTGAGTGGCAGAATTGGCCCCTGGATTGAGTTATCAAAAGCTACCTACTCCCTCCGTCCCATAAAGTTTGGTCCCTACAAAATTACGTGCAATTTTCAAGCTAAAAAATAAGGTGCTAACGAAAATAATTTTTTAGTCAATATGGATCTTGTTTGATAGATCTCATTGAGAGCTTTTATACGGTGTAAAAAAAATTAAAAAATTATTTTGGTAAATACATTATTTTTTAGTTTGAAAATTGCACGTAGTTTCGTAGGGACCAAATTTTATGGGACGGAGGGAGTATTATAAAGGAAACACCCCTTCGATGGGAGGAATCGAAAGAAGTCTGAAAATATTGATCGAAGTTGGAAAAAAAAACTTATATATAAAAACGCATTGTCTATCCTATTTATGGTTTAGCGTGTTTTTATATTTTTTCAGAATATCATACCTCTTTATCCAAAAGGCAGCTTTTTATTCTCTTTAGAGTTTAGACCGGACATCACACACTCAAGTGTGCAAGGCTCCATTTGACTATTGCAGCTTCCCAAGAATACTTGTATCCGTTTGGCAAAGGAATATCCGTGTCCTTCAACGAGTTGAACCATTAGTTTAACTGCGAGCTCCTTGCTTTTGTGTGCTCATTAGTGAAATGCTTTGGACCATGAATGAAGGAAGCATAGTAACGAGCACAAAAATTGATTTGGGTCTCTAGGCTTGCCCTCTCTGATGCCTTCCGGATTTGATTTGGGGGCATGGTTCTGCAGCAAAACGTCCTAGTAGCTCCTCGGTTCTTGGAGGTTTAGGGGGGCCACTGCGTCGGTGATATTCTGAGAGCAACCACTTAGTGCATATTGCCAAAGGTTAGGTCTGTCTCCAATCATCCCCGCCCATACCCCCAATGATTGGGGACTAGATGGGTTCTGTTATTGTTGTTGTTGCAAGCTCTTTGCTTTAGGATGAAAATGATGATTGGTCGATAATACAAACCATTGTCTGACACAGATCATCAAGAACCTCCCCGATAAGCCAAAGGGGTACCAAATTCAGAAGAACCCTCATCTCCTCCAATAAATAAATCTTGCCCACCTTCGTAAGACGTCAAAACAGGGTTTTTGTGACCTCATGAATAAGGGTGACGACCAACTTCTTGTGGCCTGGAATGGAGTCAATCACAGGGATCGAGGCACTCGCAGCCATATACACAATACTAGTAGAACTGGAAACGGTAGTAGAACTAGGACATGACTTTAACGGGCGATAACTCGAAAGCTCTGTGAACTTGTGGAGAAGGCGATCTCCGAAATGCTCGGGGATCGCATCGGTGTAAGATTTCGGAAGATATTCATGCATTTTATAAATGATGACCAGTATGTTCATTTTCAAAACCAAATCATGCCGTGACACAGTTGAAAGAACTATACCTCTGTTAACAACGTCCTCGAATTCCGGTCATAACCCCAATGGGACTAAACAATCCACAACTTCTGTGAACATTTCCAAGAATGCTTCAAAATGGCGCCTCTCATGTAGCCACTGCAAGAAATACGCATTTATTGCTCGTAGTGTTCATGCATTAACATCATAAAAAACTCCTCTGAGGACACTAATTGCCGTGGAAGTGGAACAACTGTAGCAATGTCACTTGTGGATGGTTCTCCATTCTCTATCCAGTTGAAGAGGGACATGCAAAGATAGTATTTTTTTTAGGATTGATTATATGTTAGGCTTATCATTATCTACTATTATCAATTTATCATTATCTAACAAGTATTTCGTTATGATTAGTTATATGTTAGTCTTATCAATATCTAGTTTCTTAGCTAGTAAATAAGATCTCTATTCATTGTAATGGGTAGAGTTTGATTAATGAGAATTTGTGTTTAAGGCTGTGGCCTTGTGTATGAGTCCTGTGTCCTGATCCTTCTTCCTTCTCTCTTCTCTTTCTCTTCTCACCCCTCTCATTCTACATCATGTGGAGTAGTTAAACTTTGAAGTAAAGGTAAGCAATCCTATACTATGGGTAGTGTGTATAAGGTGGATAGTATTTGGATAGAACAAACCACCCTGCTCTTATTTTTATGGGAGGACGCATGGATTTAACCAAAGAGAGCTTGAACACCAATAGAAATTTGAACAAGACGAAATATGCTTTTCCTTCATACCTTTTCTTTACAGAAGCAAAAAAATATGACTTTTATTTAATTATCAAGTAAAGTGTCCTTCAAATAGCTTGTAGTGATGTATAGTTATAAAGACTAGTGGAAATGTTCCTCAGATTCATTGTGGTTTTGCTGAGTGGCAAATGTGCTGTTTAATGATGAACTTGATCCGCAATGTGGTTCATGTTTTTATCAGTCTGGGTCTGAACAGAATAGAGATGTTGAAAATGATGAATTATAGCAGGTACTTCTGACATGTTGCTTAGCCTGGATTCTTCCTGGTGCAGCTAATTTCAGTTGTGCTGAACTTCTGGGCTTTGGCTGAGTGATTAAGCAAGCAACTGCTGACTGATTCCTTCTCTGTTCGTGTAACTAACCTTTGCAAGCCTTCATTTGATGTTTTTGGGTTGCCCCTCTTTAGGACTTACATGGTCTGACATTCATGATCTAAAAACATGTTAACAGACTGACTCGTTTTTGTTATCATTTTACTCTTCACAAGAGGGATATTTTGTGGGTGTTGTATGAGTAGAGGGCTAAGTTTATATGCAAATGGTTAAGCATTTGGCTGGTTGCTTTTTAGGTAGGTAACAGAGTTCTCTAACTACAGAAAGTAAAAGACTAAAAGACAGGCAAATATTAATTTCTTCCTAGGTTTCCTTGCTTTTTCCTGAAGTTGGTTATCATCATGTCAAGCACCCTTTCATTTTGATTTTCTTAAAGGAGCAATATCCTAAGGTGGGATTGTTAGTGGAATGGTGGAAACTGTTATTATAGTTTCGAGGAATTTTTGTTCTTGCTGTATCTTTACTGGAGAGTGTGTTAATTGCTGGTGTACCATTAATTGTTACCATCCTTTTGATATTTTCCTTCGTCATGCTTTGGTTTTCCATTTTTACTGTTCTGCATGTACATATATTTGTCGCAAGTTACTTCTTATAAAAAAAATGTGTATTGGTCGAAAGTTATTTGGAAATAATTGGCTTGCTGCTTTGTGCAGTTCCCATTGCCGTTATTGCGTCTTTTAGGAAAATGAAAAAGCTCACCCATGACAAGTCATTAATAGTGGCTGCACTCAAGGAATCTTCTTTGCTTGTAAGAAGTTTATTATCTTCTAACTTTTCCTCCATTTGTTTCTGGAATATTAGGCTTCTTTTCTCGGCATAGAAAAAGACTCTTATCAATATGTGTATAATTAATGTGTGTGTGTGTCGATAGAAGTAAATGATGATAGCAATGTTTGTACTTGTGTATTTGTATTCGGATGAAAAAATCTTAGGCTTTTGACTACATCTTATTGTATGGGAGATACAGGTAAGCAATGGAACATATATTATATATATATTTTGTATATTGGTTTAGCACATTCTTCATTTTTTTCTTGTAAACCTGTGGTTATCTAGTGTTCCTTCTCTTCTTAGTGTTGTCCCCTTTTTGTTGGTAATTGCAGGTTGTAAGTTCGAGTGGTAAGAAGGTTAGACGACTTCATCCTCTTCCAGTCACTGAGATCCCGGATGCCCAGGTATTCATGCAAATGGAGCTTGAGTTTTCAATCTGATGTTATTTGGTTTGGAAATTGTATCTAATTAATGTACTCTAGTTGTGCACTGTTTTGGTGGAAAATCTACCAGAAGATCACTCAACAGAAAATATTAAAAGAATATTTGGCGAAGCTGGAAAGTATGTTACTTTCCCATTTTCTTTTTCCCATTGCCTTATCATTTATTTAATCCTTCTCCAATCAATACATTTAACAGCTTTCGAACGATTTTAAAACTTCAGCATAAAGAATATCTGCATCCGTGATCTACATGCTGCTAGAGTGCCGCAGAAACGCACAATAGCGGAGAAGCTGCTGAGTGGTAAGGTAAGAATTGAAATTATATGATCTCTGCCATGTAGTAATTTGGGTGCAATAGAATTGTATTTGCTGGCGTTGGTTATCACGATTGCTTAATTTGTTTGAAATTGATTGGCTGTGTTTGGTTGATAGTTTAGTTTAGTTTTGATGATGTCAGTAGGTGTAATGAGTGGAGAGAGATAGAGAAAGAAATGAGAGAAATGATGATGTCATCAAAACTAAAACTAAAACTAAACAGAGAAACGAACAAGGCCATTATAGTTTTGGTGCTCTGTCTGGTAGCTACTTATGCTAAAAGTGTGTTTGAAGTGCTACAAGAGCTTTCAAAGCAAAAGTGAAAATATTAAAAAAGAACACTGAAAGCATGAAGCGTGCCTTTTTGAGCTTTTCATTTTTAATCTCAAGATAGTAGTGCGGAGTGGGTCCTTGATTTCTTACACAACTTGCAAGTGCCAAATTTATGCTACAAAAACACTACACCCAAGGCAGCACCAAGTTTAGGTAAGTAGGAACAAACAGAGTTTGGTATCCACTTAGGTTTGGATTGATCGTGGTACACATTGAAGCAATGCTTGCCATTCTTGTCTTTCTTAACTGCTTCTTCTTAAAAAAAAAAAAAAAATACAGTATGAATCCTTAGACAAATATGCAATGTACTTCAAGCTTGGGCTTTGTGCCTAGGGTCCAGCAGGCCTTCGCATTTAAGCGAGTCTCATGCTTTCATGATTTCTGTTACTACGGAAAGTTGGGTGGAATTAACATACGTACGAGATATATTTTTTTCTCTTTGCATATCCTGCAAGCTTATTTTGTTCTTGTTACATATGACACTAATGTACTTTTTTCTTTTCGTAACCTGATTTTTGGTTTTTAACAAGTCTCGTGCTTTGAAGGATTTAATTTGTTTCCCTAAATGACTTAGCCGTTGCCCCTTTCTTCCATACACAAAGGTTTGTTTGACAATATCTTCCAAAATTGTTTTAATTATTGGAGAGGACTGATAAAAGGCAATAACTTAACAGTACACTGGAGAAAAAGCCTAAATCATTTTGCTTCCTCTTTTAATTATTTTCCATGCTATTGCACCACATGCATTTGCAAGTCTACCTCGTTAGCTGACCATTAATCAATGTGAAAGAGTTGGTTAAATCTTAATCAGCTTGCTATTAGTCAAGCTACTAATTCGCCTTGTAGTATACGATTCCCATAACTTCAGCACATGTTGAATTTTCATGTGGTAATTAATACATCACTGGGTTTCTGTTTGCAGTTGCATGCTCTTGTGGAGTATGAGACTGTGGATGCTGCTGAGAAAGCGGTGAGTATGAGTTTTGACCTGTCATTTCTAGTCCAGTTGACCAGTTCGTTCAATAAATTTAAGGGATTTGCACATACTCATGATGGTGAATTTGATCAGGTGGCTATGTTAAACAATGAACAAGATTGGAGATATGGCATGCGGGTTAAGCTTCTCAAGCAGCCGGTACATCGTCTCTTAACCTTGTATTCCATTTTTTGGAATAATATGAAGGATTTTAGTTTCTTATGTTCTGTTACAGTCAAAACATGGGCAGAAAAAGAAAGGGTGGAGAGAAGCGGATTTTGAGAGGAATAACAATGGCCATGCATCTGATCCAGTTGGTAGTGAGGAGAACCACAATTTAATTGACCATACTGATGAGAGACACAATCAAGAGGTTAGTAGTTTTTATCATCATACATGCGATGAACAGAAATTTCTGTATACAGAAATATGCAGTTGTATTTACATCGGCCTCGAGTATTGATTAGCAAAACGAAGTCCAGTTGGTCATTGTCCTCTCTCTGTATTATGGAGAGAATACCATGTTAGTGGTCCTCAATTTTTCGAGCTAGTAAGCCTATTTTGGTCTATGCCAAAATTGACACAAAAGATGTGAGGGAGGGACCGCTACAGTTCTGATTTTTCAAATTTTTGCAGCTGGAACATGTTCTTCCTGAATAACCCGTCAAAAGGAGAGACTACTAGAGCCCCTTGATGCACCACACTTTAATACCTTAAGGTCTTAATGGTAGCCTTTGTGAGATAGCCTTTGAGAATTAGGCCAAGAGAAGATATTCTATACGCTAGGCTTGTAGAGATAACCACACCGTATCAAAACCCTCTTAACCTCTTCTTCCTATCTTTAAGTACTCTACAAGTTTTACAAGACAATGTTTTTGTGAAGCGAAGTCCCACATCGCTTGGGTACCAAAGTAATATGAAATATTGTCTTGTAAAGTGAAGTCCCACATCGCCTGGGTACCAAAGTAATATGAAATTTATAAGCGTGAGGGCACCCTCACTTCATGAGCTAGCTTTTGGGGCTGAGTTCTACACAAGACCGTGTAACATGGTATCAGAGCTGGATACCAGAGATGGGTAGGGTGCGTGTCTCTTGCCTGCACGTGGTAGGCGTTGCTGAGTGAGCACGCTGCGCGTGAGGGAGGGTGTGAAGTGAAGTCCCACATCGTCTGGGTACCAAAGTAATATGAAATATATAAGTGTGAGGGCACCCTCACTCCATGAGCTAGCTTTTGGGGTTGAGTTCTACCCAAGACTGTGTAACAGTGTTATAGCGTAAGACACGTGGGGAGAGGTGGCAAGAGCAAGGAGAGAAGTCAGAGGGCTAGGGAGGCTACAAACACATGGGTTTGTTAGATAAACAAGGCGGATTCACACATCTCTCTTGTGCCACTCTTAAGATCTTAAGCTGTTTTTGGTGGCCTTTGTGAGATAGCCTTTGAGAGTTGGGCCAAGCGAAGAGATTCTACACACTAGCCTTTTAGAGATATAATCACACCGTTTCAAAACCCTCTTAATCTTTTTTATCTATCTTCTACGTATTTACCAAAGTGAACAAGGTCTTACATGCAAAGCATGTATATAAGAAACAAATTAAGAGAGTTGACAAGTGCAAAACAAAAAAAGGTCTGAAGGGTAGGGAGTTGGCACCGCATGGGTGGTGACTTAGATCTTCCACTCACACATGTTGGTCAGGATGCAAATAAATCTCTTCACAAATTCTCAATCTGGCGTCTCCTTATCTCATCATACAAAATAAAGAGCGTGCGACCTAATGAGAAGACCTTAGGAAAGATTACTATCTAAGCCACCATCTAACTATTATAGCACGGTACTTGTGATATCTCGTCTATACCCTTGACCTTTGTGACCATACAAGATCAAGCATCCTTGACCCCTCGTGAGAGAGAACTGAAAAATAGCTTGAATCTGGATCAATGTTCATGTAATCGTGGTTACACTGAATAACAAATATTACAAAATAACCGTCCAAACTATGAGGTACATAACTGAGAAGTGTTATAGAACATTCTTCCCTAGCCCTCATGTTAATACGCTTAGACCAAACTGCTTACTAGACATGCCCCGCTGGACTGCATCAATCATGGCCCTTGGATATCATGCCTAAGTAGCAACATCAAGTCCTTACTTTATGACAATAGTGCCTGGTTCAGGTTCAAGTGCATGTTTCTGCGCATACAGTATGACTGTATGCTACGACAGAGCTCCCACTTGATTGGGCCTGTCACTCTGAACCGCCGTACAAATCTTAGTCTAGTAACCCCGTTGGCGCCTGACCTTAATTTCTTACCAGAGTTGCTTATCAAGTGCCACTTTAAGATTTCACATTTGGCTTCTTCGGGCTTTATGAAGTTGTGGAATGATTTCATGATCGACTTTTTAGAATAAAAGTCTCATCTTAGTCAATCTAAGGTGACATCAAAACAAGTACATAAGTTTTGTCTGCCCCACATGCAATGAAATACTTATCTTGCTTGCTCTTTAAGCACCAAGATAATTAGTGTCTCGTTTCGCTCGCTATCTAAGCCCCAAGGCAATCACCCCTGTGAGTGGGCCGATCTTGGCCTGGTAAAATGTGTGTAAGTTTATAGTATGCATCATGCCTAGAAATCACATCCATATCAAGAATCGCACAAGGTAATCATTAACATAACCATCTCACAAAGTACATCTCAAAACCTACAATGTCCCATACTCCTTGCAAAATTTTTAACTGCTAACCAATGAACATATCCTGGGTATAACCTTTCGCCACGAGATGGGCCTTACTTACACTTGTCAATTGATCCATGTGCCTTGCATTTAACTTTTAAGATGCACTCATTTCCAACGGTCTTTTGCCCGGGCGGAATATCAACCAACTCCAACTTGGTTATTGTTCTTGGAATTCGTATCATCTTTCATAGCAGCTAGCCATCAGCAGAATTAGGTGACGTTAATGCTTCCTTGTAATAAGTAGGTTCATCAATCTCATCAAGGTCTAATGGTTTAGAGCACACATGAAAGAGCTCCTCTCAATCCCAATATGTCAACGTAATTGAGGTACTTGAGAGTTTGATTCTAGTATTGCACTCCCAATAGGAATTTCCATGTGCCTACTTGTTCTTAGCTAGTGGTTCTCAAAGATGATACAAACAGTTCGAGTTTCATGTACAGAAGATGCATCCATAAGATAGGTGACTCGTATCACGTTGTCGAAGTAAATATGTTTAGGAAGCAGGTTTGTATTAGAAACTTGAATACATCTTCATTTATGTGGTTCTGCTTCATTACAGGATGGGGACCATTTGCTCAAGGAGAAAAATGCTTACAAGGCTCAAAACCGAGGACGGGGAAGGGGTCAGAGATATCGTGGCACTAATGGGCAGGGTATTGAGCAAATCACAATTGATGTTCTGCTGCTTTTCCATTCATCGTTCATCTCGACCATTCTAACTAACTCGTTTTTATCCGCTCGCTTAAAAATGCAATAATTTTAGGCCATGGAACAGTTTCCTCTAGTCATGGGAGTGAAGCCTCAAAGCCCCCTCCTGGCCCCAGAATGCCTGATGGAACGAGAGGGTTTTCATTTGGACGTGGTCGGACGCCGGCTTCAAATCAAGATTAATTTACGATTGCAGATAGATGGTAATTCTCGTGTCTTAAGTAGTTCAGCTACAGAAAACACGCTTCTCATACTAGCAAATCCTACTGACTTTTCTTACTCGCGCTGCATGCAATAATTAAAAAGCTTGCATATTTGAAACAGGACCCGCTGGAATGATATGATCGTGACAACTCAGGGGAGATGCAAAAATTAGTGCTCAAAAATCTCTGGTGTTGTTCACAGTTCGTAGGGTGATCTCCTCTTTTGCAGTAGCCTTGCTCTGGAATGCCTTCTGATTCCTCTCCATCTACAGGCAGTACATTGTACCAGCTAAGGAACATTTCATGAGTCAACATATTAGCAGACATGTTACTACTTGTTCAGTTGTATAAATGATGATTACTCTAGGTCTAGGTGCCTTTGCAGCTTTTCCATAAAACTGGTAAGGGTTTGTCGAATGTATGTGTTCGGATTGAGGTGTCCGTTCTCTTTTAGTCTTTTCGCTGGAATCTCAAAAAAGTTTCCAGTTGGAAGATATTTGGTCTTGCTCCAGACCAGTTACCAGAGGTAGGTACATATTGCGGAGCTGTGGTGTAACAATGTCAAGTGGTGGTGCGGTTTTTTTCTCGTTTCTTAACAATATGTTGCTCTGATGGTAATAGGGACTTGCTCTCTCCTGTCCATTATGATTGTCCTTTAATTAAAATCTGTACCACCCCTGTTTTTGGTAAAAATTCACTGCGCCAAATCTATCCCCACGGACCACACCCCCGCCCCTAACCCGATTGGATAATGGATTGGTACCCCTCCCCCGCTTTCATCGAGTAACGGGTTTATCTGTCCCGTCTTGTTCTGCCTCGCTCCTATTATTTTATTTTATTTTACATTTTTATAAAATGTGTTTGATTCCAAAATTAGTGAACACAAAATAGAAGTTTACAAAACGACAATTACAACTTAACCAACATCTACTATCTATAAGGAAAAAGAATAATAATTGATATATAATGTGGGATTCTAATTGTATCGGCAAAAATATAAAAATAAAAACAAAATTGTATGCATAAAATTTTTTGGGGCGCGTATCGGAAGGGTGATGCCTATCCTAATTCGGTCAGGTTTTTTCAATTCTCCTCCTACTCCAACCATATACCCAAAAAAATTAACAAATACCCACTCCGGTCGCAGCGGGGCGAGGCAAGTTTGGGGTAGAGCAGGTTGAATTGTCATCCCTATTATCCTCCCATCACCCCGCTCCCTCCTCCACTCCCCCAAATCCGACTCTGAAGCTATGCATCTCTGCCACTTATATGAGTGGAACAAGGGGAGGTTTGCCGCCGGAGTGGAGAGAGACGGTCGCTTTCCTCTACAACTCTTCACTTGTTTTCTTCTGGTTTGAGCCTTTTCTGTCACATTCTCTCACTTCTTGCCACTTTCTTTCACTTTTTGTTCGATATCTTATTGACGATACTAAAATTGCATGTAAGAAAAGGGAAAGTGGAAAAGAAAGTTCAGGAGAATATGCATTTTCTTTTCTGCTACTAAGAGCCTTTCTTTGGTCTGGACTAGACCTTAAGAAAAGGTGCTAAATTTTTTTGGGAACATCTTTGCTCCCCAAAACAAGAAGGTAGTCTAGGTTTTAAACCCTTGCAAGTGTGGAACAAAGTAGCCACCGCCAAGCATATTTGGTTCTTCATTTCAAGGGGGTGAACATTTCATGTGGTGTTAGTGGATAAGAGCTTTTGGTATGTTAAAATGCCTTACAACCGCTCATGGGTGTGGAGGAAATTGTCAAATCTCAGCCTTCAGTTTCAACCCCACATTAAAAGTGTCCTAAGCGGTGGTCAATGCACATTACTGTGGCATAATAATTGGCATTCTCTTGGCCCACTTTTTAATGGGTTTGGCCCAGAATTATCTATGATTCTGGCCTAGAATTATCTATAATTCCAGCCTTCCTATGGATCTTAGTGGCCAAAATATATAACGATCAGATGGGTCACAACTTGGCTAAGATCAAAGGCTCAGGCCTCGAACAAGGCGAAGCCTAATCCTAAGCTTAAATGGGCCGAGCCAATATGACTGTACCATGACGATGTCATCCGAGCCAATATGACCCTACCAGGATGGTTCCAACCGAGCCGAGCCAATATGACCCTACCGAGACGGTTCCAACCGAGCCGAGCTAATATGACCGTGCTGAGATGGTGTCAATCGAGCCAATATGACTGTACCGAGACAATGTCAACTGAGCCCAATATAACCGTGCCAAGTCGGTACAAATCAAATCACAAAGAGGATGTACCAGCGTCTTGGTCGAGACGAGTTTGATCCGGACGATTCACTCGAGCTGGGTAAACCCGAAACAATTTGCTAAGACGAGATTGAACCGGATGAGTCATCTGAGCCGGGTAAACCCTAAACAACTCGCCGAGACGAGATTGAACCGAATGAGTCATCCGAGCCGGGTAAACCCGAAACGACTCGCTGAGACAAGATTGATCCGGACGAGTCACCCGAGTCAGGTATACTCGAAGCGACTCACGGGAAATGCGGAAGGCAGACTCAGGGACGGATCCAGGGGGGGCATGCGGGGGCACGTGCCCCCGCTGACCCCCCACTTGTTAGTGTAAAAAAAATTAATTTTTGGAAATAAGTTTTGTATTTATATTATTTCTGTCGCATGCTAGTAACAGAACAGGTGTGTTGCCTAGTGGTAAGGCGCACCAACTCTATGACAGAGGTCGCGGGTTCAAGCCTTGCCTCTTCTTTTTTAAGCCACAAAATTGGAAGTTAATTAGTGATTGTCAAGGTTTGAACCCTAGACCTTTGGTTCCAAAACCAATACATTCCCTCTTGCCACTAGACCAACAACATTCATTGTTCAACAATTTGGTAGTTTTATTATATATTTTGAACCTATAATGGGAATAATAATTCCCCTAACATTTTTTTCCTGAATTTTAATTTTCTCCCTTTTTTTTTTTTTTTAAGAAAATGATACTAAATGATGAGAAAATTGTTTAATTTAGATATTTTTTAATTTTAGGGATCTTTTACAATGGTCCCTATCCTTCAATAATTTTGTGTCTAATATTAGGTTTAGAATCAATCTTATACGATTTCTTGTCCCTAACAAAATCGTTGACTAGGAAAAAAATTGCGCGATTACAATTAATAAAATGCCCCCATTGAGTTGGATCTCTGGATCCGTCCCTGAAGGCAGTTCATCCAACACGTCATGGATGATGTCATTTGAGGTGGTTACCGTAGCATGAGGTCATCCAAGCCAAATTACCAATCTGCACCTAAGCTTGGAGCCCAAGTCAAGAGAGCCTATATAAAGGAAGAGAGGAGAACCCTAGAAGGTACACAACACATTACAAATCAATTCTCTCTAATTCATTTGGTATCTCTCTCTAAGTCTTTTTACTAGACCGTCGGAGTGCCTTCCCTGTCCAACTTCCGACCAGGTTGGGTGCTAACGACGAGTGCTTCTTGTGCAGAGGTACCAGGAGAGACAAATCTCACTGCTACGGTGGAAAAGAGTCAACTCAGAAGGGTCATCTAGAAATCAGGACAGCACAGGATCCAAGGTCTCTGCCATAATTAGGGAGAATCAGTAGACCTTCTCAGTAGCTCAAACTTTTTAGCTCAATGAAATAAGGGATACAATGCCCTCATTCCCAATTCCCACCTTTGGGGTAGGAGGATAATCAATTTTGGACATTCACTTCTAACGAGGATTTCTCCATTGCATCCTTGTGGGACAAACTGAGAACTCATTTCCCTAAGGTTCAATGGAGTCATTTGGTTTGGTTTCCAGATCATATACCTAAATGCATCATTGTTACCTGGTTAGCTATCATAAAAAGGCTCTCCACAGATGATAGGCTTGTCATTTTCAGCATTAAAACTTCCTCTTTTTTTTTTTTTTTTTTATCTGGAAAACTTCCTCTTGTTGCAGCCTATGCACTGGTAGGGAAAGTCATGACCACCTATTTTCAATTGCCCATTCTCATGGTCTGTTTGGAACCTCATCTGCTCGAAAATGGGATAGAAGAGAAAATAACAAAGAGGAAATTAGAGAGAAAAATGAAACTTGTTTTTTGTACTCTCTCTTCTCTCTCTATAAACCAAACAAAAATGAAAGAATTTTTAAATTTTTTTTTTTCTTTCTCTAAGTTTCAAACCCCTCTAGATTGGAGAGAGGTGATGAGAATAGAAACGAGTGAGGTTTCTCATCAAATCTTGCCACTTTTGGTGAGATTCAGTGAGAAACGAATTAAGCCTTGTGTTTACCCACCTTTCTCATCATTTTCCACCTTCCCTATCCGAACAAGCGATGATATTGGCCTTGTTCGTTTTGGGTTTCAAGACCCAATTTTCTCAATTATTACCAAATTATTACCCATATTTTCAAATATTATTCTCATTTTTCTCTCAATCTCTCTTTAATCATTAACTTTTATTTTTAATTATCATCTATATTTCTCTCTGCAATCATTACCAAAAACCAAAACCCAAACCAAACACAACCATTCCGTTTTATCCAAACAAGAAGTGAGTTTTTTTTTTATTATTTATTTATGGAATTCTCCTCTCCTCTCTTTTCTTTTCTATTCTCAACAAACCCTCAATCCATAAGGGTGTGAAGCGAAATCCCACATCGCCTGGGTACCAAAGTAATATGAAGTATATAAGCGTGAGGGCACCCTCACTTCATAAGCTAGCTTTTGGGGTTGAGTTCTACCCAAAACCGTGTAACATGGTATCAGAGCTAGGTACCGGAGATGGGTAGGGTGTGTGTCTCTCGCCTGCACGCGGTAGGTGCACACTGCGTGTGAGGGAGGGTGTGAAGCGAAGTCCCACATTGCCAGGGTACCAAAGTAATATGAATGAAATATATAAGCGTGAGGGCACTCCCACTTCATAAGTTAGCTTTTGGGGTTGAGTTCTACCCAAAATCATGTAACAAACGGCTGTTAGAGCCCGCGGCCATGTCCTTATTAGCAAAAAGATAAACTGTACATTCTCTGTTTTTTTACATTATCATTAAATTAAACTACTGTAATAAAGGATCCAACCCAAGAGTTTTTTTAATTACTGCTTGTTCGTTCTATTAAACAAATGGAGTACAAGATAAAAGAAGTAAACTTTACTATTGAATCCACTCTGGAGACTGGAATGGAGTATGGTGTGTCTGTACCGAAAAAGGGAAAATGCTAAGGTTCGATGTGATGTGATCTCTCTTAAATTCTCAGAGAAGTTCGACGGTTCTCGGTCTATTCAAATCCCTTCCAGTTTCTTTTTCTTCTCCTGAAAATTCTGCAATTTCTTGTGCTTAGGGCTTCATTTTTGTCTAAAGTCGCAGTTTCTACTTCAACTGTAAGTCTCTCTCTCTCTCTCTCTCTCTCTCTCTCTCTCTCTCTCTCTCTCTCTCTCTCTCTCTCTCTCTCTCTCTCTCTCGGAATGGTAATGTTTTAGCATTTGAGGTAGTCTGAAATTTGAGGTGGGTGCAGAGGGAAATTCCCATTTTAGAATTCTTTAAAGTTATTTATTTGTTAAAATCAACCTCATGAACTTGAATTTTTGTGAAATGATGAGCTTGAGTATGCGTTTGTGGTTGACAATTGGAAGATGTGTTTCTTGATCAAACTTCATTTGCCTTTTGCTCTGCTAGACATTATGTTTCTGCTAATGCAATATTGTTTCTTTGTGTATTTGCATGTATTCTATGAATTGTTGGCTTAATTGATTCCGCGGTGAGTTGGTGGGTAAATATGCGGTGGTTTTTTTTTTGGTTTTCTCTCTCGGCAGAAGAAATTTTATTAGTCTCAGGAAAAACAAAGGGAATGTAGTGGGCCGAATTATACAGTCGCCTAAGGGATCAATAACCTTGCCAGGCTCATTGGCAGGCAAGACCGAATCAACGCTTCGAACCGGAGCGCATGGCCGAACCGAGCAACTTGACCAAACCGGATTATGGTCCGGGCTCCATGTTTCGGACTCGCTCTCAATGTCATCAGAACTGGTACTGAACAATACCACCTGAGCCAAATTGGTTTAGACACTCACCAGACTTGCTCAAAACCTTCCGAAAGCCTCTCAAATCACCTCTCTTTGTTCGGAAACATGGGTGGTGGAGTTGTTCTTCCTATCGGGTCTGCTCCTCCTCGGTCTCAGGATGGCGATTTCCTAACTCTTCTCTACTGGGGCTCAGAACGGTGGCTCCCTAACTCGTCTCTCTGACGTTCCTCAGGCTTAGATTCAACAGCTTGAGAAATGATTGGAGGGGAAGAACGCTAATATAGTCTCTTTGAAGCTACAAATGACACGGCTCGAAGATCTCGGTAACAAAAACGTGAGCGTGGTTGATACTTCCACCTCCATATGCGGCGGAGGATGGGGGCGCAAGAAGAATACCCTGCCTCCCGTGGAGGAGATTGATGGCGGACGCTCCAAGAGACTCTGTCATGCGAAGGTACAAGGCTGAGCCCTAACCCGAGCCATGGGGCACTCAGGACAGAAGGCGGCGCTCAGGACTGAAGGCGGAAACTCTTCTCAAACAGCTTGCCCTAACCGTCACAGACGGTGGCAGAAGCTCTTCTCAAATTGAATCCAAAGCGGATTCAAACCTAATCCGAAGCTCCTCATTGTGAGCTGAACTCACAAGCGTAAATCCAACTTCTAGAGAAGCGCCTTCATGTGAAAGTTTTAATTTTTTCTTTATGTGAGAAACTATGTAAAAAGTTGTCATTATACTCCAAAAAAGTTTTTCGGAAGAATAATTCAAAAAATAATATTTTGTTTTACTTAATGTTTATCGCTTGGAAGAGTAAGTGTTAATTTTCTTATCCATAGAAACCTACTCATTGTGTAGCACAACTTAGGCATGTGTCGTATCACGTTCCCGTTTCTCGTACGGGTAAGTTCTACGTTCGAGATAACATAAGTTTGTGCCAAGCTTTCGCACACCTACTAATCCTTGGAAGACCATTTCCATCATCCACTTGCAGGCGCCCAGGGCAAAGCTCCCGTATGGGCTATCCCATCAAAAATTGATAGCACCTGGGAGGATTTGAATTTGAGACTCCTAAGTCCCAAACCTTGACCACCAAGCCGCTCCTTTGTGTTTTTCTTTGGAGAATTATTAGGTGACAAGAGGACCAAACTATTGTGGCCTCTTGTGTCATTGGAAAAGAAAACAAGACGGGTGATCTTATAGGATATCATGATTTCTCTTAGAAACTTAAAAGAGATTGAACTTTATTAGTCAATTTGTCTTTTAATTGCTGTTTGTTCGTGGAGTTTCAGTTCTCATAGCTTTTGCGTTGTCACCTTTCCAGATATAAATGCTTAATTTGTTTTTCTTTTGAATAACCTTTCCTCCCAGTCTTCCCCCTGATACAATGTTTCTTGCAAATTTTGTTTTGTTTTCTTGGAATAATTATGCAGGACTACAAGAAGGGAAGTTCTGCTGCATTGATGGTTACATGAATCCTGCAGTACACTTGTAGCGCGTGCGGGTAAGGCATGGAATTTTTTGTGCAATTTCAAAGGTTATGGCGCATTGAGAAAAGGAGATGGCTCTATGTAGTGGGTTTAGTGGCACTTACTCATTTGTTTTGTCAGTCCCTAATGCTTCCATATGGAACTGCTCTTCTATCTCTATTACCCGGGGATGAGCTACCGAAACAGTACATGGGCACCTTCTTATCTGGATCATCTTCTGTCAAATCTATTTTGGTTAGACAATCCATCCTTGTTAATGCTTCGGATTCAGTTGATGCTACTCTGATTGTTGGCCTGGTAGAAAATGTTGACAATGTGGGTGGAGAAACTGGGCGTAGCCGTGGACAAATGGGAAACAATAGAAGCATGGAAAATGAATTTAATCTTGGCATGAATGATCCAGAAAACACTAACGAACATGATCAAGATAGGAAAGGGGAAAAAGATTTTTCCAAGGATTTCGTAGACTTGAATGATGATTACGTGGTAGACCATGATTTAGATTTTGTTTCTTTCTCGGATAAGGCAAATGGAAGGACGCAGAGTCTGCCTCTAGAGCATATTGTTGAACCAAGTGATGGAACTTCAGAAGAAGACATTCTAGAAGCAGATACCAATGTGATACCAGAGAAAATTGGGACAACTAATTTTACATCTTTGGTGAACCTGGTATCTAATGTAAGCATTGCGATTGGTTCTGCTGCTTTGAAAAGATCTTCAGGTGGAGCAGAAATAAGACGACTTTCGAAGGATGAAAGTCATCTAAAGTTGCAAAGTGGTATTGGAATGTTAATTAATACCTCTACAACGATGAATAACATGACGACGAAGAAGCTGAGATGTGATATGCCTCCAAAATCAGTAATGTCGATGTACGAGATGGACCAGTTATTAGTTCGACACCGTCGTTCTTCACGTGCAATGGTATTGATTTCATTCCTATATGCCAAACCTATCAGCCTTTCAAAAAAATGCGTTGTTTCTTTTACAGCTAACTTTGCTACTTGTTTGCATCGGATTGTAGAGGCCGCGATGGTCCTCGGTGCACGATCAGGAAATTGTAGCTGCAAAACTACAGATTGAGAATGCTGCTCTTGCAAAGAATGATGGAGAGCTCTATGCTCCTCTCTTTCGAAATATTTCCATGTTTAAAAGGTAAGCCTAATTCAACTGTCGAGAAAATATATCCTCTTTGCATCAAGAACAAACATAGTGATTTATTTACAAACTTGCCTCATCCTAGAATTCTCATTTCATTTCTGTATGTAAGTCCAATTATGTCTAGAATTCTTGACCGTACTCTCTTATTTTAAGAAAGCATTTCATTCTTTTTCACCCTTTCCAATCCTTATTTGGTTTATTAACAGGAGCTATGAACTCATGGAACGAACCCTCAAAGTATATGTCTACAAGGATGGAGAAAAGCCTATATTTCATCAGCCAATACTCAAGGGGTTATATGCCGCTGAGGGATGGTTTATGAAATTGATGGAGGAAAATAAACAGTTTGCTGTGAAAGACCCTCAAAGGGCACATCTATTTTACATGCCTTTTAGTTCACGAATGCTAGAGTACACCCTGTATGTTCGTAACTCTCACAACCGTACGAACCTACGCTAATATTTGAAGCAATACTCGGAAAAAATTGCTGCAAAATATCACTTCTGGAATAGAACTGGCGGAGCTGATCATTTTCTTGTTGCCTGTCATGATTGGGTATGATTTCCATACGTCTCCAACACTTCTTGCTTTTGTGTAAACGTATTGTGTATATTCAACATGTCACGGGTTCTATAACAATACCATCTCATGGAATTCGCTGTTGAGTTCCTTAGTTTGATTGAATAAAACGGTGCGTTAGGCTGGAAATAGATGGAAGAAAACCAAGCAAATGAAAGGCAAAGATCATATGTAGAATATGAACAAGTGTTCTCGATACCCCTTCATCAGAACTGTAAGCCTTATCAAATTTTACGACCAGTCTTTTGCTCGTGTGGAAATAACCACCCACTTTTACAAGCTATGTTCTAGTGTCATCATTTACGTAAATTTAGTAACTGTGTTCCATTTACCACTCTGCTTAAATACTAAATCCCTGATTTGTAAAGTGATGCTCCATACTAACTAGATAGATGCCCTAGAGATGATTTTGCGTCATTTTGTAGGGCTTTTATACCATTGGTGGGCTTCGTAAAGCTCACGTGTTGTTGCGCTGATTTTTTATAGGCTCCATATGAAACAAGGCACCATATGGAACGCTGTATGAAAGCCCTCTGCAACGCAGACGTGACTGCAGGCTTCAAAATCGGGAGGGACGTTTCCCTTCCAGAAACGTACATTCGTTCTGCCAGAAATCCACTGCGTGATCTCGGCGGGAAACCACCCTCGAAAAGGCACATACTTGCTTTCTATGCTGGAAACATACACGGATACCTTCGTCCAATCTTGCTCAAGTACTGGAAGGACAAAGACCCCGATATGAAGATATTCGGTCCAATGCCTCCTGTAGTTGCAAGCAAAATGAACTACATCCACCATATGAAAAGCAGCAAGTACTGCATCTGCCCAAAGGGTTATGAAGTCAATAGCCCCCGTGTTGTTGAATCAATTTTCTACGAATGCATACCGGTAATCATATCCGATAACTTTGTACCTCCTTTTTTCGAGGTTTTTGACTGGGAGGCCTTTTCAGTAATTCTTGCAGAGAAAGACATCCCTAAGTTGAAAGAAATACTCCTTTCCATACCAGAAAAGAAGTATCTTGACATGCAACTCGCGGTGAGGAAGGTACAGAAGCATTTCCTTTGGCATGCTAAGCCCTTGAAGTATGACCTTTTTCACATGACCCTTCATTCTATTTGGTACAACAGAGTTTTCCAGATCAAGCCTAGATGATTTCCGTTACGGCTTTCCAATCAGAGTGGATGGGTTTTCTGCTGTAAATAGTTGTTTTGCATACATGATGTACCAATTTTTCTCTTGTAAAGAATCCAAAATCCTTTACTTGAATTTGGAATTAAAGATGGTGTGTCTCAACATCTATAGAAATTTCAGGAATTGGAGGTGCTTTTTAACATTTGTTCTATGATTTCTCTGATTAGTCAGAAGGCTCTTTGTATCTTAAACTTCATGTTTCCATCTTTCCAAAATGTATAAATTCCCTTGCTGGCTGGCTGTAGCCATTTCAGGAGGGCAAGAACTGGAACAAAGGAATTAGTAAATAGCAACCAAGTGTTGGTAGATGTTTCAGTGCCATGAGTCCTCTTTCAAATGCCTAATTGTGATTTGTTAAAGAATGGTTTTCTCCTAACCCATTTATCAAGTCTTGCACAATGCCCAGATGAGAGGCCATCAGAGAGGTTGGAAGTGACTATTTCGTTGGATAGACTATTTGCTTGGACTAGCTACTTCGGTAGTAGTGATAATGCCAAAACTGTTTTTAATTGTGTCAAAACTCTAATGCATAAAATGCATGTAAATTGCACATAAGTACAAGTATTTTATGCATTGGAGTTTTGGCACAATCAAAAACAGTTTTGACATTAACATTTGCCGTCGCTAATCCCGTGTTTGGTAGGCACATTCATCTGGACTATATAATCATGGGATTGGATAATCCTTCTGTAGCGAGATTATTAGTGGCCACCTCCAACCCTGTCCATAATTAGTCCCCTTACTCAATTTATTCAATTATCCCTTCTCACCTTCAAACTTTTGTGTCAAAAAGGAATTTTGAAAGGCAAGCAAATAACTTGTTACTACATTTTTTTTTTTTTTATCATCCATGCAATTTTATCCATCCAGTCAAACTACTAAAGAAACAAAGTATATAGCATTCTCCCCTCACTAGTTCTTCTCCCATTATATTAGATCCTCCTATTATTTGTCCTTTTTATTTAATTCCCCAAAGCGAGTCCAACTAATAAACAGGCTCTTAACATGTAAAACATAGCTATTGGTGCTGATGGGGTGTACGATGATGTACCGACCGACCTCAAGGACCCAATTGTGAGTCTCACATGAATAATCTGAACTGTTCATTCATCTTAGAATGATTTTTGAAGGCCCCCACGAGAAATCAACTCCTTCAGACATGAGTAAGTAATTGATCCAAATTAAATCTCCCGTTTCGTTCAAAATCGATTGAATAAAACGGGAGATTTTGGATCAACTACTTACGCACGTCCGATGAAGCTGATTACTCCCGAGACCTCTTGAAAAGACACATCTATTTTTCTTCTTTTGCAATACATACCCACACTTGGTACTAGTACATAGACAAAGTACACGATGCACATTAATTGGCAAACAATGTCAACCAACCATTCCGTAGTACCAAAAAGAAAGAAAGAAAAATGTCATTGTCAATATCATTGTCCGAGTACAGAGCAAGGGACCTTTAGCACCTCCCTGGATGCCTCCATGGGCCTTGAAGCCCCTATTTTGGAAGGACAACATTAGGGGGTGTTCTACTAACAAAAAACTATTTTTTTTTAAAATTAAGACAGGTCATTCTCTCACAATACATCACATAAAAAATAGTGAAAAGCTAGTTTTTTCAAAAAACCACCTTAGTGGAACACCCCCTAATTAGAGCCCTTCAAAGGGACCATTTTCATACCGCTACGAAGGATTCACTTAGGGCATCTCCAGCAATGGAGTTAGTGTCATAATTTAAGTAAGAACTAGTGTAAGTTGTTAACTTTTTTCATTTTTTGTGTCCTAGTAGTGTTGTTAGAGTAGGAAATAAAGTGGCAGGTGTAAGAAAAATGGGTGGCAGACTTAGGATAAGAAATAACTGTGTTTGTATCTTTAATGGAGCATTAACTTGGGCCCAAGGCTTGAATGTCCAAATCGGAAGAGAGGGAGAGGAGAGAGAGAGAGAGAAAAGTGAGGAAAAAGGTATCAGTTGATGGGACCCTACTTACATCTATATGCCTACATACACATATATGTGTGTACTTTTATACATTTTAACAATACTCTAACAATACCATTGCAACCCTCATTACCTTAACAACACATTGTGTCATAACAACACACAAATAGGACCCACTTTTTACCCTTTTGTGTCATATAACAACACATTTTTAACTCCACGACTGACTTTATGATACCAAGTCTACAGGGCTCCATTAATCCTGGGACTTTGATGTTAACAACTAGACAAGTCCCTTGTGGCCTCAAGAATTTTTTTTGGCAATAGCTAGAGTTGAAACAAGTAGGAGTATAAGTAAACGGGTCTTGCTAACCTCTAAACCCATTTTAATGCTCCTAAACCCATTTTCCACCATCCATTGCCGTGGGGTCCATACCAAAATTTTGCACCACACATTGTAGTGCGGTCGTACAAAAGTTTGAAGGGTCTGGCACAATTTTACGGTGCTCCAAGAGCACGGAATAATCACTGGACCAGATACATGTGTAATGATATTGTGATGCTCCCCTAAAGTCTGGTTCATGATTGACACCAATTTTTCCTTAAATTTTCTACGGCCCACGTGCAATTACGTTGTGCAGGCCCAAGTCAGACCGCAGCCCATAAATGTGCACGTTTTCATGTCCACCGGGACCACCATGAATTCTGATCAAAATAAATCAAAAGTAAATTAAAAAGTTGTGTATCTATGAGGCCCGATCTAGTCCGGGAGTCCCGGATCCGGGACTCCACCTTTTCGATATTTTTTTGACGATCCGAACCGTCCAATGTGTTCAAAAGGTGTTTTCAAAGGTCCATGCTTGAAATCTTCAAAAAAAAAAAACCGGGAAGGGCTTGATCCAAGCAGTTTTTCGCAAAATTGTAAATGTACAATTTTTGTGAAAAACTGTTTGGATCAAGCCCTTCCCGGTATTTGTTTTTGAAGATTTCTCGCGTGGACTCTTGAAAACACCTTTTGAACACATTGGACGGCTCGGATTTCCCAAAAACAATTTTTAAAAGCATCAAAACATCGAAAAACCCTCAATCTGGGATCCTTGACAGGATAATTCGTGGTGTATATATATACATATAGGAAGATGTTCTATTGAGGACTCCCTCAAAGATCTCCTCCGTGAGGACCACCCCTTTTTTGATTTTTCGGATCAAATTTCGACGATCCAAACCGCTCAATGTGTTTAAAACATGTTTTCCATGGTCAACCTGAGGAATCACAAAAAAAAAAAACAAAATACCCAAAAGGGCTTCATCCGAGCAGTTTTTCATAATAACCGTACATATATAATTTATCAAAAAATGCTCGAATGAAGCCCTTCCGAGTATTTTTTTTAGACGAATCCTCGCCGTGACCCTTAAAATCACGTTTTAAACACATTGAGCTGTTCGGATCGTCGAGATTCGATCCCGATCCACGAGGTCCGCAAATTACGAGTTTGAGGGAGTCCTTAGTAGAACAGGATCCTATATGTATATATATATATATATATATATATATATATATTTAATTTCTTCTAAAAAAAATCATTGAATCTTGATGGGATTCCAAAAATTTTTTTTCGACCCATGTTAGAAAATTATACACTACTTTAATTCCAACCCAACCCGTCGATGAAGATATCAACGTTTCTCTCCATAAAAACTTGCAACCCGCGACATTACTGTACTTATGTGCAGCTACACAACTGTTAGATTTACTGTCTCGACTCTCGATCATGATAATCATGTAAAACAAAAGTCGTTTGTTCATGAAAAATGCTAACCTCCACCTAAAGGGTATAAATATTACTAACCAGAAAGTGAATAGATATTTGAGAAAAGTGTATAAATAATACGTGAAAATTTATTGATGTCCGTAAAATATGCAATGAATCAAAAGTCGAAACTAGTTTGTCATTAGATCATATATTTGTCACCTATTTAGTGGAGATTTGCAAGCCCCTTTGTTTATCAATAGACAATCTCAAATGAACTAATCAGAAAAGCTTGAAGAACTTTTTCCTCGTATTATTTGTGATATTTTGTGTTGATCATAGCCATATTTCTATACTTTTTGTGATTATTTCGCATAATTTCCCCTTTCGCATTAATTTGTTTATTGTTTATGTACTTGTAATTTGTAAAGGAACAATTAACTCTTACAAGTGAACTAAATATCTAAAACACGGAGCGTTGGTTCGGTTGGTTGGTAGAATTGAGCTACATGAAAACTTGGCCCGCGACACAGACCATCGAACAAAAAAAAAATATACTCCTTCCGTCCAACTTTGTTTGTCTTTTTTTAGACTTCTTAATGTCCAGAATTGTTTATCCAAATTAAATAGAATCATAAAATTTTCATAATTGCCCTTTCTCTTTTAAATAAATTGTGCATTAACGGTCTTGTTAACAGAAGCCCACAAAGCTATTTTAAGCACAAGAAAAGACAAAAAAAACACACCCTCCAATACATTTTTTACACTTCTCAATACCCTTTCCTCCACTTTTATACATTTTTCATACATTTTAATATACTCCCTCTATCCCAATTTGTTTGCTCACTATGAATATCTGTGTCATTTTTAAACGTTTATAACTTTTTATTTGCAGTGTTTTTAAAGTTTTTGAAAATTTTGTCTTATAAAACTAATTGAGATCAATAAAATAAGATTCATATTGCATATAAAATACATTATAGATTGAAAACTATAAGAATTTTAAAAAGACACACATAATAGTAGTAAGCAAACAAATTGAAACGGATGGAATACTTTTCAAACCTTAACAGACTGGATTTCTTTTACTAGCATTTTGCAATGTGAGTAGCAGGCTAGCAGCACTTTCTCATCTGAATTAAAAAGAAGCTGACGACAGAGAAACTGAGAAAATTGCAATTTCACATCATAATGATAACCTCTCGTGTAGCAGTTCTGTTCTTTTTTCTTGTAAGGAAATAAAAGTACCTTAGATTTAAATGCTAAGAGTACCGAGTACGGAAGAATATTTACAGAACTGAGAACATTACAGCTGCTTGGTGAGCTGCCTCCACATCTCATCCTCCTTATTTGCCAACTCAAAGTTTCTTGTGGGCCATACTCTAGACCTTCTTTCATAATTGAAGGAATTGACATTGTGTTTGGGATGAGCCCCATAAAGTCTATGAAAATAGTAAATTGGACCGTTCAGTTTGCTTGTTCGCATACCCTTCTCAAATTCACTTCGATGATTCAAACTGTTTACATTTTAGAAGTTATCGAGAATGGGGATGGAATTAAAATTTGATATATAAGGGGGCTGGAATATGAATAATGAGATTTTATTTTGTAAGGTTTAGAAATCCAAAGTGTTAAATGTCTAAATAATATCCGAACTAAAGACAATATATGGGTGCCTTTTTTTTTGGATCGGCAAAGAGAATATATATGATATGTTGCAATAAGAGAAGATAAAAGATTAAACTTTGAAAGCAAATACCAAGATAGCAACAACAGGCACCAGAACAACAAACGACAACATAAACATCGCAAAAAAGCTACAGAAATATCAATAAAATAGAGGTAGATATAATGAAAACACATAAAGATTATAGGGATTACAGGGATTAGGGATTAGTACGTGGGAGGCCGACCATGTAAGCTTTTGGTACTTGAAAAAAATTAACCTAAATAATTATAGAGATGGCCGAATGGGGGGAAGCCCTGGCCCTCGTAAGCCCCTTCATAGTTATGTCTTTGGTCGAGAACATCAATCAATCCAAAAATTAGGTTGATCCGATATCGTTTAATATATATTTGTCTTAGAACACAATAAGATTACGACACTGAATCGGAACCCCTTTAGCCTACTTTTTATCTCAGAAAAATGCATTCTGAAATTAGATGGTCCAATCAACTAACATCAAATAAGCTTAATTTTTGGTGTGACAAATATTCTCAACGAACTCTAAAATATGAACGGTTTGAATAATCAAAGTGGGCCCAGAAAAGAGCCCACAAAACTTACTTAAGCTAGCTTTTAGTTGGATAGGAGTATTTTCCCCAAAAAAATTGGGTAATTCAAATAATATTTACTTTTCTAATTTATCACGTCGAGAAGAATTAAAAGACGTGAAAAATTTGACGCAAAACTAACAAACGAGAAAAAAAGATTGAATAAAGACAAATCAAAAAATACTTAAGTTAGTTGGTAGTGGAACAACCCCAAATCATATACCGAAGATGATCCTCCAATATTTCGCATAGAAGAACATTTTTTTTTAATGAAAAATTAGCTAACTGGACATCAATATATATTCATTTGAACAGCTTTCTCTTTAGTCCTGTCCGTCCTGCTCATGCCACTAATAGTTTTTTCTTATCCGGAAAAATATTTATTTGGGTGTGAAAGACAAGTGAGCTTATATTTCTTGATAAGAGGCATTCTACTATGAACAATGATACATACACAAACTCTCAGCCACAACCCACCACAACCCCTCTCACATGTGGGGTGGGGCCCGCTCAGGGTGGGTCCCCCACATGTGAGAGGGGTTGTGGTGGGTTGTGGCTGAGAGTTTGTGTCTGTATCATTTTTGTTCTACTATACTATCTCCTAAATTTGTATTTACGGGGCCCCGGCCCATTTTTAGAAAAATTGGCGAAAAGTCTCTGTGGGGGTTGCTTATCCGATATACCTCTTTGAACCTTTTGGAACGGGGTGGAAAAGGTAATGGGACGGGTAAGCTTTGCCTGAAACCTACAAAGCTCGCCTGAGAAGAAGACCTACATAGGTAACACCCCATGTTAGCGCCTAGCTTGGACGATTTTAGTCTGGGAAGGCACTCCAACGGTCTAGTGAGTCACCAGCAGTGGGAGATATGACTGTAAATATGTAGAAAATAGAGTTTCTAGAGAGAGAGAGAGAGAGAGGAAGAGGATCCCGGACTAGGCGAGCAAGTATCCCTTTTATAGCCGAAGGGAAACTTGCTCACTAAATTACCCGTGATCCCCATGCGCCTCGGCCGTTCCTGACACAACATGCGGGCAAGTCATGAGTGCCTCGAGCATCCCCGCTGAACTGGCTGATGTCACACTCTGACACACTCGATAAGTCAACAATTTTGGGGATACCCCCTGGTCCGTCGTATGGTTCGTCAAATGCTACTAGCACACCATTCAGAAGTTGCCTGACTCCACTTCGATCACATGAATCACCTATCACCAGTCACGTCAAAAGAACCCCTGGCTAAAGCTTCCGAGCCCCTACATGATCGTTGCAGTCACGACCCAGGACCAATGTGACCAGCGCTGAATGTCATGCCGCGCCGAGCAAAACGGGTGACTAAGAACTTGTTGTCTCTAGTCCATTGACTCAGAGCGTAACTCATTTCGGTGGGGGCTATAGCAGGTCCCCTGAGTTTTCATGACGCCGAAGGGAACCTAGGCCCTATCGCTCGACTTTAGCTACACAGTTGAGAATTTGGGAGCCGCACTAGCCACAACACATCATCACGCCGAAGCTTCACCGCGTTTCGGCGCTCTGCTCTCAGTAATGGCTCAAGCCAGCCCTCCAGTTGTCCTCTCCGTCGAGGGTGTAACGCGAGCTGGCCGGGTTTACTGATCCCACCATTCTTCCGGCCACTACAGGACCGACCATCCCTTCTCGGTCCGCCGAAGGGCTTGAGGCCTTTACTGGTAGGGTTGTTGTAATAATCCAAAATTTGTAATAAAATTTAGGATTATTTAATTTCGTTTTAATTACTTTCATTTCGTTATTTAATTTCTAATTGCACTTAGGGTCCTTAATTTGTAATTACTACGGTTTATACCCAAATACTTCCAAATTGCTACAAATTCGACCCTAAGGCACGTTTACATTTTAATCGCGAGCATTACAATTTTATAAATTCATTTCAAACGTAATTATACACTTTCATACACATACACAAACAATACTAGTACACATACACACATATGTGCATACATGTACTTTATACATCATCCTACACTATCCAACCACCACAAACCATTACCAATACCACACTCTACCTTCTCGCATCATCCAAAATCAGTCAACATGGCCCCCTTGACTTCCATACACTCCACCACCCTCCCCCATCACTTCCTAACCCACTATGGTACTTCTTTCACCCATCCTACACTCCAAACTCCACCCAAAACTCATTTTATACTCCCCCAAACTCCAAAATCAGTCCAGAACCTCTACTGCCCCTCTCCTTCACTCTCTTCCTCCTCCAAACTCTCCCAAGAACTCCTATACCAAGAACACAAAGCCCCATTACCATTCTTCAAGTTCTAGAGTGAGAAAAGTAAAGAAATTTGAGTTTTCACTTCAAAACATCGATCACAAGCTCCCACCTTTCATCTTCCACTTCAAGATCATTCAACAAACTCCAAGGTACCCACATTTCACCACCAAAGCCACCCAAGGCTAGCCAAAGAGCTCCCTCCACCAGTTTTTTGCAAAAGCCCATTTTTCGCGAAATCTTCGCAAAACAAGGTAGAAACTCGTACCCAACCTATTCCAAGCTTTTTAGTGAGTTATAATAGTCTAGGAGTAATTTAGAGTTGATGGGTTAAAGCCCCAAGTCAAGGGTTTCGACGAAACCCGAGCCAAAACTCGATGTGACCCTTTTTACCCCAAACCGTGTTTTCATGCTTAGTAAGCCTTAGATTCATTGTGGTTAATGTTTTGAACTATTCCAAGCATGTTTAAGACTTTACTAAGTGTTTATGTGAGTTTCTCCATGAATTTATTGTGCTTAACCTTGTTCTTGATTGTTGTGTTAAAGTTAGGGGTTTAAAGTGTAATTTTGTGAAAGTTAGCGTGCGTACTTGTGTATTATTTACGAAACCTATTTTTATCAACTAAGTGTCACTACTGGAAATTTAGGAGTGTAAAAAAATGACCAAAATGCCCTTTAGGTGTAAAATGACCATTTTGCCAGTGTGTGTAAATTACATAATGCGTAGTTTTGTACTTAATAAAAAAATAAAGGAATTGCGTTTTGTGACAAATTAGAACTTTATTGACTAAAATAAAGTATTTTTATGTATTTACCCTTGTCGGTGAAAAAATTACCATTTTGCCCTTGTATAAAGTTTATTTACAAAAAAGCCCCCAAAGTTAGTAAAATTTTGCTAAGGACCCTAGAACCGTGAAATTACTTTTGTTACCCTTATGCTTACTTAAAATTTTGATGGCGACCCTTATTTCTATAAATTACGTTTATGACCCTATATTTTATTTAATTACGTTAAGGCCCCTTGTTTTCAATTACTTTGGTTTGTGATAACTTGTGAACTTGTGAATCGTGCTATTTGATTTTGTGACCCTTAGAATATTGTTATCGCTTTGCTTCTACTGTTAAGTGTACTTCCCATAACGTGTTGAATGTTAGAATGAACAACTAGGTTCCCCGGTTGGGTGATTGTACGCGAATATCACATAGACGATGAGGTTAATGGAAAAGTGAATTGGAATTGATTGATGGGAATTTACCCCGAGATTGTTGTTGAATGGCAGTTCCGCCAAGTGATTGTTTCAGAGGATTGTTTGGTAGTCTGCCTTGATTTTGAAACTCTAGGATGTGACACTCTGTGATTTGCTTCATTTGAATTCTAAGGAGTTATAAGGGTGGAAATATTATAGACCAGTTTCGGCTATATACCTACAGGACCTGGCAGTTGCCATACGTAGCCTAGTGGTACAGTTTCGTCCCTGGGAAATTCATCCTTGCGAGGCGGCTGATGGTTGGATTAAGTACGTAACTTATACCTTCCGTCGGGGCCCCCGAGTGAAGGGTAAACAAGGGGGGAGTAAATCACAGTTTGTTCATACCCCTTAATGGTTAACCAGGAGGAAAGTTCTCTAGGTTGAGAACCTAGATGAATATGTAAGTTAATGGTTAGTAATGAAATAAGTTATGTGTTTATTTTCTGCTTTACGATTAATTACCTGCTTATTCCTTTAATTACTGCTTTTCAATCATATATGTTGTACTTGTATGTCAAGCAAGGGTTGGAAGGGTTAGAGTAGCTATTGAGTAATTTATCGCTTACGGTGTTACACTTTGTGTGACCCTGGTATAATACTATGATGTTGTTTCACGACTCGGACGTATTATGCCAGATTGTAATCAAGCAGGTATCGTTCGTGTCAAAGGAGACGGTTATTTTGGAGCAAAGGGTTTTCCGACAGACTAGGCTAAGGAGGAGCCGTGGAATCCAGAGTTGAATCTTAATCTGTAGAACCCACCCCTTATTTTAATGTTGGGTTTGTAGTATTAATTTCTCAAACCGTACTAAGTCTTTTGTAATGGGCTGCACTGCACGTTTTCCAAAGTGCACTTTGATGGAAACTCTTTTTTATTAAATTAATCCTAATTAGTTGTCTTAATTAACGCTTTCGAAAATCAGGGCATTACACTTGTTGTGCCCATCCAGACGAGTTACCAATTGTTTCCAGGTTATAGCCGTTGATAGGCGCGCAATGTCATAGATATAAGCGCCTAAGTAGGGCGAATTAGCACATTAGAGGCGCGGTTTTATTCCATTTTCCACTTGATGCGGTGTTGTCATTGGCTTTTCTTGTCTTTGTTTGTTTTGTAGGGAATAGGTCGGAAAAGAACACGTAAAGTAGACCCATGGCGGTCGGGCATGTTGGGAACCGGTGGGACCCAAGCAAGGACGACCAAAAAGCTGGAAAGTCAACTTAGAGGCACCGGTATCGATACAGGTATTGTCTTGTATCGATACCTGCGGGCCAATTTGGGAACAGAGCGTCTGGGTATCGATACAGGACTTCTCCTGTATCGATACCGATGGCCTTATACAGCCAGTTGACTTTGCCACGTAGTTTGACTTCGGGAAGGGTTAAATACCCCGATTTTAGGCCGAATTAGGGTTCGAACATTGTTTAGTTTTTGCTCCCAAGTAGTAGCCGATTTTCCCTCTGGAGATTCTACTTTCCGGAGCTTGTTCCATTGAAGTTTTGAAGTTTTGTTCACGGATTTGCTTATTGCTTCGGGTACTTCTTGTCTTATTTTCATTAAACTCTTAGTTCGCGGGAGTTTGTCCGTGTTTTGCTTTCGGATCTTTGTTTTAATCAATATTCAATCAATATTCAGCATGTTTACTTTCAGAATTTTGTTAGTTGTTCAAGTTATCATGAGTGAGTAGTTCATCAAGTATGGTCGCGGGGTGATTAACACGCCGTGGCCAGGGCCGGGCTTGTTCTCGCTCCTATTTTCTAAGCTAATAAAGGTAAAAGCAATTTTAGGTTATTAAAGTACCTTCGTTGGACGTATCCGGGCATTGTCGGAGTCCATGTGACGCGGGGAACGGGGGACCAAAACCTGTTCTCCTCTGCACATGGGTAAACGGCAACCACGAGGATTTGCATCTTTCGGGGTATCTTTTTCTCTCTAAAATTAGACATTTTCAGAACAACGAATGGAGCAGGAAGTATCCGGACCTGGTCACTGTGTTATGAACCCTACGACCGTACTTCCTTTTTAATTAATTTAAACAACTTAAACTCTTGTAGTTTAGGTAATTTCACAAATCAAATCACAAGGGTGGCTACCTAAGAGCCGTGTTAAACTAGCAACCCGAGTACTTAGTAAGCACTCTCCGCCTTCTCTGTGGATTCGATTCCGGTCTTACCGGGTATTGTGCTACACTGGTCTCCGCCCTACGCTTGGGGCAACCCATTTAATTAGGTATAGGATTTCGGTCAAGCAGCCGTCTCGATGGGTCTTGCCCCATGGCGAGTGCAAATCCACCGAGACGATTCGCCTCCTCAACTCTTCGGTGTGGCTGGGCCATTTTCCTCGTTGGACCCCCACCTTAGGGCCTGGCCACCGTTGCGTCATAAACCTCGACTGTTACAGTCTCATTTTTACACATGAAATAGGAGATACAAATTCAGCAATGAATGTGTATGTAAGCGCATATCGAAAGACTCCAAACACATCTATGTCCTAATTATTGCCCAACATAATTACTCGGAAAAACTTACCGAGTCAAATTTTTTTTTTTTTGGTCAAACAATAGAACTTTCATTGATAAAAGAGATCATATATTTGAACTGGTCACCGTCACTCCCAAGAGGGAGTGAAGCCACAAAAAGGCCTAAATAAGAACCTAATTCAAAACCTCACACGAAACAGAGCAACGCACCGGCAATTCATTACCGCTCCAAAAGAAAAACCCACCACAACCTCCCAGCACCTGACTCGCCAAATCCAGTCATTTAGGCAAAAAGAGGGCGAGTCATTCTTGAGGTGTTGGGAGAGATTCAAGGACTTGCTGTTGTCTCTACCCCACCATGGGTTTGAGAAGCATCAGTTGGTGACATCCTTCCAGTTGGGCCTCAATATTGCGACGGCCCAGTAGATTGAATACCTCTGTAAAGAGAGAGATATCTTAGATAAAGCCCCAGATGAGGCATGGGATTTTCTAGAAGAATTGGCTGATAAGTACCGAAGTTGGGAACCTTCCGACCTCGCGGAAAGGGCCATAGCTACACAGGGACCCAGTGGGTCCGGTATTTTCCCTATGAGTGTGAGAGACCATGCCGTCCAGTCCCAGTTGGACAAATTGACCAAGCAGATGGAGGACTTGCGAATGAAGCAAGTCCACCAGGTGAATGATGTGAGAGTCGAGGAAGTGTGTGCTTTATGTGAGTGTCCGGGGCATTCAGTGACTGCGTGCCCCGCTTTTCCGATGGTCAAAGAGGCATACCAAAGTAACCAGGCTGAGGTGAATGCGGTGAACCAACGTTGGGATCCGTTCTCAAACACTTATAATCCGGGCTGGGCTCATCACCCAGCCCTGGGATGGAGAGATCCTAAAGCACCAGTGCAACCCCAGGCACCACCTCAGCAACAGATGCAACCATACCGGCCTCCGCAAGGCCAAATGTCCCAATATCGTTATCCCTTACAGAATCAGCAGGGGTTTAGTCCTTCATTTTCTGGACCACCCCCAGGCATAAATTATCCACCGAGGGATAAGCAGACTGATGATATGCTGAAAGCTCTCATGCAGTCTCAATTGAGCTTTACTGAGCAGACCAAGCAGGCCATAGGAGACATTAGGTCCCAATTGACTCAGTTGACGGCAGTGGTTGGGCAAAACCAACAGGAGAAGGGAAAATTTCCCTCTCAACCTCACGCCAATGCTGTCGGTACTAATTATCTAGGAGAGGGTTCGGGCACGAGTAATTTGAACCCCAATGCAGAGGAAGCCAAGGCGATCACCACCCTCAGAAGTGGGAAGGTGGTCGACAAGACAATTCCTCTGAAGCAAAAATCGGTTCCAACTCCGGAGCCGGTCGCTGCACCAGTAGTTATCCCTGCTGTGGGGAAGAGTACTGAGGAAGAGAGAGAGTTAGAGACACCTGAGGTGGTGGTGCCTGCTCCTGCAGACCCCACGACTCCTTTGCCACCCGTTGCACCATATCCCCATCGCTTGGTGGCAAAGCCAAGAGTCAATGTGAACTTCCAGATTCTTGAGCTGTTCAAGAAAGTTCAGTTTCCTATTTCTTTAATGGAAGCCATTGACGCTATTCCTCAGTTTGCTAAGGTTTTGAAAGAGCTGTGCACGTCAAAACGGAGAACTAAGAGTCAGTGCAACGTGCTACTGACGGAGCAAGTGAGCTCCATTCTCCAAGCTGATATTCCGATTAAGCGGAAAGACCCAGGTTGTCCCACTATCCCTATAGCCATCGCGGGCCAGAGTTTTGAGAAGGCTTTACTGGATTTGGGAGCGAGTGTCAATTTGCTCCCATATTCGGTTTATCTGAGATTAGGCTTAGGTGATCTGAAAGCCACACCAGTCACGCTACAGCTGGCTGACCGGAGTGTGAGAATTCCTAAGGGGGTAGTGGAGGATGTTTTGATTCAGGTAGGGGAGTTTCTGTTCCCCGTGGATTTCATTGTCTTGGACACGTGTCCAATCCCAGAAGTCTTTGAGAAGACTCCCATTATCCTTGGCCGTCCATTCTTAGCCACCTCTAGTGCAGTAATGAATTGCAAAACTAGACAAGTCCAGCTATCATTTGGAGACTTGAAAATGGAGGTGAATGTTTACAATGTAGATAGTCGAGTAGAGGATGACGAGGAGGTCTATGAGGTGAGTCTGATCGACACGCTAGTGCAAGAGCATGTCGAAAATATGTTGTATACGGATCCTCTGGAGATAGCGCTGACCGCCAATGAGGCGTCATTTTTAGATTCTCCAGAGGTAGGGAGTTTGATGGAGATGCTAGCAGTAGAGGATGTATGTGGCGCCGTTTGGGACCTAGTTCTCGAACCGCTTGGCGCCCCATTATCTAAAGCTCTCCCATCATCGGTCCAGCCGCCGAAGCCTGATTTGAAGCCTCTACCGGATACGTTGAAGTATGCCTTTCTTAAAGGTGATGATACGTTTCCAGTAGTGATCTCCTCCTCTCTGGAGGTGGATCAAGAGGCTAAATTACTTGCCCTGCTGAGAGAGCATATGGGGGCAATTGGCTGGACAATAGCAGACCTACAGGGTATTAGTCCTACGGTGTGTACACACCGCATTTTTCTAGATGAGGATGTAAAACCTTCTAGGCAACCTCAGCGCCGTCTGAACCCCAATATGAAGGAGGTGGTTAGGACGGAAGTGCTTAAGCTGTTAGATGCGGGTATCATTTACCCGATTGCCCATAGTGAGTGGGTAAGTCCTGTGCAGGTTGTGCCTAAGAAGGCGGGAGTGACTGTAGTGAGGAATGAGGAGGGTGAGTTAGTGCCAACCCGTGTTCAAACCGGGTGGCGCGTTTGCATAGACTACCGGAAGCTCAACGCGAGCACCCGGAAGAACCATTTTTCCCTCCCATTCATTGACCAGATTTTAGAGAGAGTCGCGGGCAGAGCGTTCTATTGCTTCCTGGATGGATACTCGGGCTACAATCAGATTGAGGTAGCCATGGAGGACCAGGAAAAGACCACATTCACGTGCCCGTATGGTACCTTTGCCTACCGTCGCATGCCTTTTGGCTTGTGTAATGCTCCCGACACCTTTTCACGGTGTATGATGGGAATTTTTAGCGACATGGTAGAGAAGATAGTGGAGGTTTTTATGGATGACTTTTCAGTTCTTGGGGATTCGTTTGACGGATGCCTCGAGAACTTAGGAAAAGTCTTGACTAGGTGTGAGGAGAAGCGCCTTGTGCTTAATTGGGAGAAATGCCACTTCATGGTGACCCAAGGAATTGTTTTGGGACATATTGTCTCATCCAAGGGTATTGAGGTGGATAAGGCGAAGATCGACTTAATTGCGAATCTTCCCACTCCAAAAACTGTTAGGGATATCCGGTCTTTTCTAGGTCACGCCGGTTTTTACCGGCGATTCATTAAGGATTTCAGCGCTATCTCCCGGCCTTTATGTCAGTTGTTAGCAAAGGACACACCCTTCGTGTGGTCCGACGCTTGTGAGGGGGCATTCCAGAAATTGAAGCGGAGTCTCACAACTCCGCCAATCGTTCAGTCCCCAGATTGGAGTCTACCGTTTGAGCTTATGTGTGACGCATCCGACTATGCAGTCGGCGTAGTTTTAGGTCAGAGGCGAGGGAAAGATCCCTGTGTGATTTATTATGCGAGCAAGACATTGAATGAGGCACAACTGAACTATACCACCACTGAGAAGGAATTATTAGCGGTTGTGTTTGCCTTAGATAAATTTCGGTCCTACTTGGTGGGGTCGCGGATTGTGGTGTATACCGATCATGCGGCTTTGAGGTACTTGATGACCAAGCAGGATGCGAAGGCTCGTCTTATCCGGTGGATTCTTTTGCTGCAAGAATTCCACCTTATCATTAAGGATAAGAAAGGGGTAGAGAATGTAGTGGCTGATCACCTGTCTCGTTTGGAGTTTGAGGACCCCACCTCTCATCTCCCTATTGTGGATACCTTTCCCGACGAGCAGCTGTTCACTGCTAATACGTGCCCATGGTTTGCAGATATCGCCAATTATTTGGTGACTGGGCAGATTCCACCCCATTGGTCTACATCTGAAAAGCAGCGATTTTTAAGGGAGGTCCGACAGTATTTTTTTGATGACCCTTATGTGTTTAAGTACTGCGCAGACCAGATAGTGCACCGTTGTGTCCCCGAGGTTGATCAGAGGGGAATTCTTGAGTTTTGTCATTCAGAGGCGTGTGGCGGTCATTTTTCTGCCAAGAAAACCACCGCCAAGGTGTTACAGTGTGGCTTCTTTTGGCCAAATCTATTTAAGGATGCATATGTGTTTTGCAAGTCTTGTGACCGGTGTCAGAAATTAGGTAAAGTCGGCCCGCGAAATATGATGCCCCTCCACAATATTTATGTGTTGGAGGTTTTTGACTGTTGGGGTATTGATTTCATGGGCCCATTTCCAGTGTCACATGGTTTTGAGTACATCCTCCTGGCGGTGGATTATGTGTCAAAGTGGGTCGAGGCGATTCCCACTAGGACCAGCGATTCTAAGGTGGTGCTTGAGTTTTTGAAGAGTAATATTTTATCGCGTTTTGGCATGCCACATGCCATTATCTCTGATCAAGGCACCCACTTTTGTCATCGGTCCTTCGAGGCATTGATGAGGAAGTATGACATCTCTCACAAGGTGTCTACGGCCTATCACCCTCAGACCAATGGCCAGGCTGAGCTGGCCAATCGGGAGATTAAGGGGATCCTAGAGAAAACGGTAAACCCAAGTAGAAAGGATTGGTCCCTAAGGTTGATTGATGCATTGTGGGCCTATCGCACTGCATACAAGACCGTGTTGGGTGCTTCACCCTATCGGGCTTGTGTACGGCAAGGCCTGCCACCTGCCCGTGGAGATGGAGCGTAAGGCCCATTGGGCCATTCAGACGGTGAACACAAGTTTGCCAGAGGCAGGTGCCCATAGGAAGCTCCAACTGTGTGAGCTTGAGGAAATTCGGAATGATGCGTATGAGAGCACTAGCATTTACAAAGCTAAGGTTAAGGCGTACCACGATAGGAATATCCAGCGCAAAACCTTTGGGCAGAAAGTTTTATTATATAATTCGCGCATTCACTTATTTCCAGGGAAGTTGAGGTCTTGCTGGGATGGGCCATATATAGTCCATCAGGTTTACCCGAACGGTTCGATAGATGTCTGTGACCCTAAGGATAATCATATTTTCAAAGTTAATGGGCAGCGTCTTAAACCATTTTTAGAGATCATAGACGTAGGTGAACCTGAGGAGGATTTAGTTGATCCAGTCAACTCGGATAGTCCCGCTGTTTAGCCTTTGGGCTATGTTTTTACGGGGAGCTCACGCGTATCATGCTCTTAATTGAGTGTGGACCCGGCCCCTAGCGATAGGGGTACCCATCATTGACTTGGGTATTTATAGCTTTGCATGCCGCTATTAAAATAAGGATCGTGTGCCCAGCTCTGGTTAGTAAGGGCATTTTATGCATTCCAATGTCTGTTTTTAATTTTAAAAAAAAAAAAAACCATATTAAAACGGTCCGGTATAGCCACCTAATTTCTAGCCTTAAATTTGTGTATCTGGGTTTCGAACAATCTTATTGCCGTGTCTCGGATAGTCATAAAAGACGATTGGCTCTAATTTCTTTAAGGAAAAACCTTGAGTGATTTAACCTGTTGAGTCATGACTTACCCGGGATTGTTCTGATGACCTTCTCTACACGAATTTCAGTGAGAAATTAGGGAGAAAAGTAGTACCCGTGTCTTTCACGTGACGAAAGTGGTGGTGTATTTAACTTTCTATTATTTGTTCTTTTGGTTTTCTCTGTGTACGCCCGGATACCATGTGTCGGGCTGGACTGACGTGTTTTGCAGGTTGCACGGTGAGAGTGCCTGAAATTCCTCGTCTATCGACCGAGGTCAGGGTGGTTGGCTGCCACCCGGAGGTCCAGTTCTTTCCCTTGTTCTTTCACTTTTTGTGTCTCCATGCTCTGGGGACATAGCATGTTTCTAGTTGGGGGGAGGGTGTACTTTGTACTTATATAGCGTTGCTAGGTAGTTTTTTTTGGGGATACGGGTGTTATGCATCGTGTACGTATCATCGAGCGAATATTTAACTTGAATGTATGCCTGTTTAACTTGGATGCATGCATATATTTGGCTATATACATCGAACATGATGCATTGTCAAGCATGTGAATAGTGTCCCCACATTGATAATAGTGTATCCTGAAGAACATTCCCATATTCCTTGTATTCCTTTCTGCAATCGCATAAAATAGTAGGCTTTTGTTTTGCAAATAAGAGACCAGTTATTTTTCATGCATTTGTGAGAGGGAATAATGTGCATGGGGGATGAAACAAGGCATTCTTTGCATGATTAAGCCACATATGAGTCCCCTTGACCCATTTTAAACCAGTCCGAGTCAGTCCCCGTGTTTAACTTAGGAAACCGGTGTTTTGGTTGGATTGAAGTTGGGGGGGAAGTCAAGCTCCGTGCAATATGAGTGCCGTACTGTTGTGGAAAAATTTTGTGAAATAATGGGTGTTTAAGAGAGTAATGCGTGAGGAAGTTCGATTGGGTGTCATGTTTGGAAACCAAAGTCCATAAACCTTAACCACAATCAGAAATATATATATATATATATATATATATATATATATATATATATATATATATATATATATATATATATATATATATATATATTAATCCTGTCGGTATCGATACAGGTAAAACCCTGTATCGATACCGGTTGCCCCAACCCGGAACAGAACCCTTGGGTATCGATACAAGGTTTACCTAGTATCGATACCGAGTGCCCTAAACGCCAAATTTTAAGGGTTTGGCCGGTCATCTTCCACACTCCATCTTCTTCTTCCCAACATTCTCCCTCTCTCTACCCTAAGACCCACGAAAAAACCTCCATAGCCATCACCTTAAAACCTCCATAACTCCTCCAAAACTCACCCAAATTCCACCAAACTTCACCAAAACCTTCCTTTTCTCCATCTCTACCACATATACCTCTCCAATCCCGTCCAAAATCCTTATCTCTTCAGATCTAAAACCCTAAATTTCCAAAACCCAACTTCTAAAACATGGCACCCAGGAAAACTTTCGTTAGTGCTAAGGGCAAGGGAGCGGCATCCTCCAGTGCCCCTCCAGAGCAAGCAACCGGGGGAAGGAGGACCAAAGATCAGATTGCCCGGGATGAGCGGGAAAGATGGGAGGCTTCCCTTGAATAAAGGGGTGTTAAGAACGAGCGTCACATTATCCGGGACGGGTTCCTCCCAAATGACATCACTATACAAGCCATCGTGCGACAAGGTATGTCGTTTTGGTTCGAACCAAACCCCGGATATAACTTAGAACTTGTGAGGGAATTTTATAAAAATATGCATGTACCAGCATCCGGGACCGCCTTCAGTTCCGAGACTCAGATAACCTCACGAGTGGCTAGAGTACCCATTACGGTTACACCCGATGTCATTGCTGCAAGTTTGCGGTATGTGAGGCCGACCGATACTAACTACCCTTGCCCCGCCGAAGATTTTGTACCACGTAGAGTAGCGGGTAGTTTGTATGAGAAACGTAGAGACGCTAGTATTCCTCACCGGCCGGGCAAGTTTAAGCCAGCATTTCGGTTTTTGAACCAAGTGGTTTGTTACAATGTGGACCCGAGGGCAACCGAAAATAAGCCCTCTGAAAATACTGGGAATTTGTTGACAGTTTTCATGGAGCCGGAGACTGTGTGTGACTGGGCGTTATTTATTTACACTAAGATTATCGATTTCCGCAATGCCCCAACACAGACTCGAATGCTGTTCCCGTGTCTGATTACGGCTATTGCTAGAGACTCCAGGTTGACGGGGTCCAAATGGTTCAACAATGATCCACTGATTCCTGGGCCAATTGACAGTACTATCCTGACTAAGAGCATAGCCCAGACTCGTGGTACTAGAGGTGGAGCTTACTTGACTACTGAACCTGCCCCCAACGCATCTAATACTACTTGGCTGCAGAAGATCTTTTGCCAAGGGGTCGCTACCATCCGGAGCCATCAGAAGCTCAAGAGGGAGGTGCGACAAAATGCGAGGATGCAGCAGATGATGAATCACAAGGAAGAGTGGATGGTAGGGCGACTTGAGGGGTCGACTTCGGATCCATATGTTCCTCTTGAGTTGCCCGAGTTGGAGGTCAGTGATGATTTCGCGGATGAGGCAGATGCTGCCGAGGAGAGTGAGGAGGAGTCGGACTGAGAAGAGGCACTTGTGTTGCATGGGGCTGATTGGAGGGTAGGTAGTATGATGAGGAGGTGTTATTTTATGTTGGGGTATTTTGTTATTTCATGTGAGACTTGTTTCTGTTTTCTTTATTTGGGGTCTGTAATATAACTTGCATGGATACTGTTTGTTTTCTTTTGTTTTGTGGACTTGGTTTGGATGGCGCCGATGGGCGCATTGACAGGGTTTAGACATGACAGGTGCGGCCGGTTAGGGTAGTTAACCTTGAGCTTCTGTGGGCCGGCACCTGATTTTGCAGTTTCCTATTTTGTTCTAACCAAGGTCATTATAATCCAAAAAGTCCTTAGTCGATCGTGTGCACATATTTTATCTCTCACTTATGCATGATTTATAATGATGTTGCTTATTTTGTGAAATCATATTTGAACATGTTGTGCATATTGTGCGTTATTTCTTGCTAAGCGTTGACTTTGATTGGCACGTGGAAACCAGTTGTTCGGTTCCACGCATCTCGCCAAGCGCTTATATGGGATGTTGAGTGATCTGGTGAGTAGTGCAACGCGATTATTTGTTATAGGGATATCTACTCGCGCATGTGGCGCTATGCTAACCGTGTTCGAGTTTCTGTCAAGGCATGCATGCATGTGAGTTACAGGCATATTAAGAGGCAAATATCTATCGCTATGATTTATTGTTTCTACAGGTGTCATAACCACCGTACCCCCGTTGGTGTTTTCTAGTTTCTTGTCTTTGGTTTTATTTCGTTCGTTCCTAGGGACTAGCAACGCTCAAGTTGGGGGGTGTGATAGGCGCGCAATGTCATAGATATAAGCGCCTAAGTAGGGCGAATTAGCGCATTAGAGGCACGGTTTTATTCCATTTTCCACTTGATGCGGTGTTGTCCTTGGCTTTTCTTGTCTTTGTTTGTTTTGTAGGGAACAGGTCGGAAAAGAACGCGTAAAGTAGACCCATGGCGGTCGGGCATGTTGGGAACCGGTGGGACCCAAGCAAGGACGACCAAAAAGCTGGAAAGTCAACTTAGAGGCACCGGTATCGATACAGGTATTATCTTGTATCGATACCCGCGGGCCAATTTGGGAACAGAGCGTCTGGGTATCGATACAGGACTTCTCCTGTATCGATACCAATGGCCTTATACAGCCAGTTGACTTTGCCACGTAGTTTGACTTCGGGAAGGGTTAAATACCCCGATTTTAGGCCGAATTAGGGTTCGAACATTGTTTAGTTTTTGCTCCCAAGTAGTAGCCGATTTTCCCTCTGGAGATTCTACTTTCCGGAGCTTGTTCCATTGAAGTTTTGAAGTTTTGTTCACGGATTTGCTTATTGCTTCGGGTACTTCTTGTCTTATTTTCATTAAACTCTTAGTTCGCGGGAGTTTGTCCGCGTTTTGCTTTCGGATCTTCGTTTTAATCAATATTCAATCAATATTCAGCATGTTTACTTTCAGAATTTTGTTAGTTGTTCAAGTTATCATGAGTGAGTAGTTCATCAAGTATGGTCGCGGGGTGATTAACACGCCGTGGCCAGGGCCGGGCTTGTTCTCGCTCCTATTTTCTAAGCTAATAAAGGTAAAAGCAATTTTAGGTTATTAAAGTACCTTCGTTGGACGTATCCGGGCATTGTCAGAGTCCATGTGACGCGGGGAACGGGGGACCAAAACCTGTTCTCCTCTGCACATGGGTAAACGGCAACCACGAGGATTCGCATCTTTCGGGGTATCTTTTTCTCTCTAAAATCAGACATTTTCAGAACAACGAATGGAGCAGGAAGTATCCGGACCTGGTCACCGTGTTATGAACCCTACGACCGTACTTCCTTTTTAATTAATTTAAGCAACTCAAACTCTCGTAGTTTAGGTAATTTCACAAATCAAATCACAAGGGTGGCTACCTAAGAGCCGTGTTAAACTAGCAACCCGAGTACTTAGTAAGCACTCTCCGCCTTCTCTGTGGATTCGATTCCGGTCTTACCGGGTATTGTGCTACACTGGTCTCCGCCCTACGCTTGAGGCGACCCATTTAATTAGGTATAGGATTTCGGTCAAGTAGCCGTCTCGATGGGTCCTGCCCCATGGCGAGTGCAAATCCACCGAGACGATTCGCCTCCTCAACTCTTCGGTGTGGCTGGGCCATTTTCCTCGCTGGACCCCCACCTTAGGGCCGGGCCACCGTTGCGTCATAAACCTCGATTGTTACAGTCTCATTTTTACACATGAAATAGGAGATACAAATTCAGCAATGAATGTGTATGTAAGCGCATATCGAAAGACTCCAAACACATCTATGTCCTAATTATTGCCCAACATAATTACTCGGAAAAACTTACCGAGTCAAACCTTTTTTTTTTTGGTCAAACAATAGAACTTTCATTGATAAAAGAGATCATATATTTGAACTGGTCACTGTCACTCCCAAGAGGGAGTGAAGCCACAAAAAGGCCTAAATAAGAACCTGATTCAAAACCTCACACGAAACAGAGCAACACACCGGCAACTCATTACCGCTCCAAAAGAAAAACCCACCACAACCTCCCAAATCATCCTCAAAGGGATGAGAAAAGCCCGTAGGGGGAGAAAAACCAAGAAACAAACTATCATGAAAGATAACAAAAAAACTAAAGCCAACAACTAGTCAAGGACCTAAAGAACCGAGTCACACGAGTCGCCAACACTGAGTCACACCGAGTCTGACCTAGTCATTCCCAAGTCGAAGACGAGTTGCTCTATCACATCCCATCCGTAGGCCAAAACTTCATCTCCGGTAAGATCCCGGTGCCTACACTGTAGGGCTCACCTCCGGCGATCACATGCCTTGATGCACCTTCGGCGACCCGTCAGGAAACTGCGTGAAATATAAGCTATTCCATAGATGCACATACCGTTAGTGTCATGACAATTCAGAGTCGCATTCGCATTAGGCTTCAAGATTTCTACAAGCTAAACTGAGCCATAGACACTTTCAAAAAAAGAAGAAAAAACTGAGGCTTAAACATAATTCTCATTTCTAAAGATTAGGTTAGTGACAGGACAAGATGTAAGGCTATTATCTTGCTTGTCTCTTTTTAAAACTTTGGTCGTACTTTTTACTTTTAAGATTTCTGACATAGACGAACCAATAATCTTGAAAACATTGACGCAAGACGAATTTTTTCAAAAAAATTGAATTAAGACAAAAACATATTCTAACTCAGTACTTATTAATCCAAGACGAGGTCAAATTTAGAAGAAAAAAAAAAAAAGCAAATTGTAAGCCCAAAGTTTTTTATGGAATACTTTATTGATTTAGATGATAACAAAACATGAATAAAATCATCTCTAGCCATGACCGCGTGGAACAAGATGCCTAGTGAAGTCATACATGTTGTTACGGTCTATTTAAAAGACTGACCTTGGTGAATGTAACGTCATTTTAAAATAGAGGAGACTTGGATCATCAAAATATGCTACGCATGTTTCTGTGTCAATGACTCATTCGAATTTAGTTAGGAGTATTTCTAAGTAGGCGTGTGGAGCGGTTATATGCAGTACGTATTTACTCTTTTATGTTTGATTACCTCATCACAATGTCGAAGAAAGAAGTGAAAAAGTCAAATGAAGAGCAGTGGCTAATTTGGTCAACTGGGATGATACTCAAGAACGTGGGTATGTTTATGTGCTAAGAGAGGGAGAGATGAATAGGGAGGACCATTTCGGCCGATCTGATCAAATGTGCTCCGAGCGTCTGATCCTCGTCCCAAACTAATTCGGAATTTGGAATTTTTTTGAGAATCGGATAAGATTCGGGGATGATTTTTAAAAAACTGGGAAACGGGTAAGGGTGGATATGTATCTGTTCCCGCCCCGCCCCGCCCCGATACTCGACCCCCTCTTCCTGAATTCACGGTTTATATGTACCAGCATAATAGTTTTAGCCTTTAGGATTTCACTTTCACTTAGTAGTTTCACACATCACACATCTCATTTAACTATATTTGAAGTGACTTCACTGCTCTCTCTGATAATCGTTCGCACTATTAATTATAGGCTTTTGAAGGACGCCCCTTGGATTGGGGCTAAGGTGGTGCTGACTTGGTATTGTAGTGAATACTTATCTGTGTGCTGCTTTGGCTAAAAATAAACTAATCTTTATTTAATTTTTTTTTTTTTTGCATTTGATAGTTTTGCGTAGATTTTTTTGGATTATTGGTTCGTCACGAAGAAAGGAATCTAAAATGTCAAATAAATTGTAAAAATAACCCAATTTTTTTTTTGTGGATTATTGTATTATTTTTGTCCTTATTTACAAAATTTTTAGTTTAGCTAATAATTTTTTTACAGTTTAAATTCCTCTAGCTGAGACAAACCATATCCAAAAAAAAATCGACGCAATTTTCTTTTGAATAAAGACAAAAATATTTATTTTGCCATAGCACCAAAGTCTGTTTTGGTTGATGCAACTGATGTTGTGAGAGGCTTTGAGTATTTGTCTCATTGTATGGTTTAATGATGTAATTTCAAGTCTCTTGGTACTGGTCTGTAAGACTATTTCAGGCTTTGAGTACTTGTTAGTTGTTCGTTCCAGATTGGTTGATGGATTTCAAGTTTGTTGACTCCACTGGACGAGTATATTTTGTTTATGTGTTGGCTTTAGTGTATAATGAATTAATGTTCAATAATGGAGGTTATGTTTCATTTTCCAAGAAAAATGGATATAGTAATGAAGTTAAATACTTTTTTTTCAAGGTTTGGATCCTTGTTCTCCATTTGGATGGGAATGGACGGTGAAACAAAAAAAAAAAAAAAATTCTCTAGTGGAGATCGGTGCTCGGCTGGGATGGCAATTTAATAGGGGTGGGTGGATCCAGGACGAGGATGAAGTACGAGGAAAGGAGAGCGCGTAAGGCCATTGGGGGCCTAAGAGCATCTCCAGCAGCCTTTCCACTCCCCTTCTCCTAGCCACCGCTGGCGAGAAACCCCAAAATCGATGGCCCAACAACCTAGCCTTCTGCCTCACCATTGGAGCCCGTGCTACAGCACCTGGCCATACTTGGCCAACCCTAGCGAGCGATTTACGCCTCGCTTCTCTCTCCCTCTCTCTCTCTCTCTCTTTCCCCGAAACCCCAAAATCTAAGGCCTACCAATCTTCTTCTTTGGATTTTGGCGGATTTTGATCGGATTTCATGGTGGTGATGATTCTGGTATGGAGGAGTTGACCGTTTCATGGCGGAGCAACCCGAAGGGCCTACGGGAAACTATGGTTGCAGCTATGGTGGGAGGCGGTGATGATTCTCAGATCTGAGCCTTGTTCTGTGTGTGTGTGTGTGTGTGTGTGTGTGTTGATTTTGGTCACGGTGGTGGTGGTGTGGTGGTGGTGGTGGTGTGGTGATGGTGGTGGTCTAGCTTGATAGGTGGCTGTGTGTATATATATGTGTGTGGTTGATTTTTTAAAATTTTTTTTTTTTGTTGAGTGAAATGGCTAGTCTGATGGGTAGATGTGATATTTTTTGCCTAGCTATATCAGCGTATGACACATTTTCTAGGCAATTTGTTGAAGATGTTGTTGAGGCTGCTGGAGATGTGCTAATGCAGCAATTTAAAATAAGCCTTTTCACATAGGTTAATATTTATTTAAAATTTATTTTTTTAGCTTCCTTCGTTGGATGCAAAATTATAAATTATCTTTTTAGTCAAGTTTGGCTACCAAAACATGTTCTCAATCTACTTAATCTCAATTGTTATATTGATAGAATGGCAATCTACTTAATCTCTATTATGACATCGTTGATCTTAAGTAGGGTTTTGTTAGTTTTAATTTTGAAAAACTTATTTCTACTGAAAGCCGCGGTTACCGGTATTATTAGTAATATTCTGTAAGTGATGTATGCATTTGGAAAAGCATCTAATCTTTTTAGATAACTCAGCATTTATCAATTTGGTTTTTCAAGAAAAGAAATTCATAAGAATATATATTTAAATATATATGTATATAAAAACCAAATAAAAAATTTAGGGCCGTCCTACATGTAGAACTTAACGGGCCGTTTGGATGCCGTATTAGATTGAGAGGGATTAAATAGTCAGGGGGGATAAAATAGTAGGGGTGACTAAATAAGAAGGGTGGGCCCACATTGATGTGATAGTTAAGAAGGAGGGATTAAACAGTCGGTGGTTTGGATGATGGATAAAAAGGAGGGATAAGGAGGGTGGATGATGTAAAAATCAGTCAAATGACTATTTTGTCCTTATGAATGCCAATATTAAATTATACATTTAAATAATTATATAAATCCAAAAAATAATTATATAATACTTAATTTAATTATTTTACATAAATGTAGAATATTAAATATTACAAGTATATATATTTTTTGTTTCTAATAAATAAAAATTAATTTTGTTTAACAATTTTTTCTCAAGTATATATATTTTTTTAAAGAAGTTAATTATACAAAACTAGTTTTATTATAGCTACTAGTTTATATATATGGGCTTGAGTGAATTACTATATTAAATATATGGGGATGTAATGTAATTTTTATAATTAAATATATGGGCTTGAGTGAATTACTATATTAAATATAGGGTGATGTAATGTAATTTTTATAATTAAATATATGGGCTTGAGTGAGAATCGTCAATTCCTTCTTCTTCTTTCTTTTTCTCGTTTTTCCAGAAACCACCAATAACCAGACAACGGACGGCGAAATCCAACCAAATCAATGGCGACGGTCCGACGAAAACGAAACGACGGTGATGGTCCGACAAATCCCTCACCCAGATATGTTTTTTTTTTTCCCTAATCGCTTGTATTTTTTGAAATTCCCAGATCTGAAAATTTTTGGTTGCCAAACCACGGGCTAAACTCCTCATCCCCCGGATTGAATAGTCAGGGTCCCATAAACGGCATCCAAACGACGCCTAAAGGTCATGCCTTACTTGCCTTAAAGGGTCCTAGGAAGGTACCTAAACTTGATGGAAAAAAAGGGGATCTTGGATTTGATGGAGAGATGGGCAACCTTCATTTGATGCACGACATATAATTTAAAGTGGGAAAAGCAAAACCTATGACCTCGGAGAGAAGGAAGGCTACCACACAAGTCGAACATATGCACTATGTAAGAGGGTGAGATTAGTTGGGTACGTAAATCAAGACTAAACTGAGCAGGGACGAGAATAATGAACGATTAGACAAAGGGACTAAGGAGAAATCTATGGAATTGGTGAAGAACGAGGCTAGAACAGTGGAAAGAACCCTTGATAGGATTCCCCCTTCAACAAGAGGAGTGAACGCTCTCTAGAGAATGTTTTCTCTCTCTAGAATCACTCTCGAAGTTCTTGACAAAAGGTCCTTTGAAAGGCGGGAGGAATGTCCTATTTATAGGGGACTTGGCCTCTCTTTCTGGGCTGAGTCCACTTATAAGCTCCGGACACGTGTCGCAAAAATCATGCACGAAGATTCCTTCCGTACCGTACGTCCAAGCCGCGGCCCTCGTGACACCTGCAGTAATTTTGCGGGTGCCTTTTCCGTGGCGAACCTTTGTCCTTAGCCACCAATCCACAAAAATCTCCAGTAATCCCGAGAAGTGGCACGGTCACGATCTCCTTAGTCGTCCGAAACTGTGACCAAGCCTCTAAATAGCTTCCCCTCTAGTCCTGCCAAGTCAACCGGGGCGGACTAACTCGTCCGGGTTCGTTCAGGAGTTGACGTCTATCCTCGTCACATCCTTATTCTTCGGGGTATCAAGGTCGATCCCCTTGTTATCGTTTCTCGTCTAAGGCTTGAACGGTGTAGGCCATAGCACAATTAGATTGTCTCTTGATCGAGGCATCCTTGTCTGTCGCTCGAAAATATGACTAAGGCTCAGTTTTTCAAAAGATTTTAGCGCCCAGGTGCTAAAATCATGATATTTCAAATAAAAAATGAAGTGGTTCCGCGTATCGTTTTTCGATTTTTTTCACACCAAATTAAAGTACTCCTCGTGTACTTTAGTTTGCTGCAAAAAAAAAAAAAGAAAAACGATACACGGAACCACTTCATTTTTTGATTTGAAAAATCATGATTTTAGCACCTGGGTGCTAAAATCTTTTGAAAAACTGGGCCTAAGTATTAGGGGTGAATAAAAAAAACACTGAACCGAACCGAGTACAAGAACAGGACCGAACTGGTTTGCTTTTTCGGTTTTTTTCCTTTTCCCGGTTCGGTTCGATTTGCAGGAGTGAAAATTTTTGAAATCTGGTTCGGTTCCCGGTTCTTACAATTTTTTAGGCGAACCGAACCGAACCGGTTATATATATAATAGATATAATATATACTCTTATAACTAAAAAACGAAGGGGGTGAGAATCAAACCCCAACCATCCGCTGGAAAACACCTGCATTTACCCACTAGGCTAGCCAAGTGTTATGTCTAAATGGAGGAAATAATAATACTTAAACCGATTACTTTATGTATTATATATATATATATATGTGTGTGTGTGTGTGTGATGTTAACACACCCAGCCCACTAGAAGTCTAGAAGGCAGAAAACCTTCTCTCTCTAAGTCTGTGCAGCGTCCCCCTTCTCTCTCTCTCTAAGAACTAGATCTACAGCACAATCCACAAATGTGAAGTTGGAAGACCGAAGTTGAACGAGATCAACAATGTGCATCTCCATTGAGATCGAGTCTGTGTACAACAATGGTGATGAATGATGATAAAGTTCGACGATCGATGTGGTGGAGATCGATTCAAGTATCTCAATCGATTCATGTATGTATATCTCTATTTGTATCTCGATCGATTTGTTTGTGTGAATCAATTTGTATTTGGATCAATATATGGGTGTGTGTATATATATATGCCGTATATGCCATCGATTTGTATTTGTATGTATACCAATCGTCGTGTACAGATTTTTGTCTCTCCCCCTTCTGAACCGAATCGACCTCCGAACCGGGACGAACTGGGATGAACCGAACCGGAACCGAACCGATCTCTAAACAACCGGTTTTGGTTCTATGCCTCCTTCGAACCGAACCGAACCGGTTACAGCCTTACTAAGTATAAAAAAATACTAAATTTTTTCGAAAAGTTTCTACTTGGCCGATAAAAATTCCCGGTAATTGTTCCTTGAATTTTTCTAAGCACAATGGTATAATCGGATGATCTTTTTTAGTACGGGAAGGTTGTCTTTCGGCCCTTTTCTTTGGAGAAAAATATTTCGTTTTTTGCCTTTGTACTAAAAATCGAGGGATGAGATTTTGATATGATGGGAATTTCAAAATTTTGGCAATGCCATTGTTTTCGAAAGGGGGGTACTTCCTTATTTTCATAAATAGATTAAAGTAAAGAAAACTTAAAATTAGTTTTACTTAACTTTGATTTGTGAAAATAAGTACCCAAGAACCAGAGTTGAGAACCAGGGAGTGTACCAAGGACCCAGAGTTGAGACCCGGAATAAAAGAAACGGGGTTGGGGAAACCGAGGTTGCACGGCTCTGGGGTTGAGGACCCAGAGCTGGGGATATCGGGGTTGCACAGTCCGGGGTTGTGAACCCGGAGCTAGGGAAATCGGGGGTGAGCCACCCGGGGGGGATGACCCGGGGTTGGCTAATCCGGAGTTGAGCATCCCGGGGGTGATGACCCGGGGTTGGGGCATCCGGGGGTGATGGCCGGGAGCTGCTAAGCCGGACTTCGAACACTTTTTTCTTCGTTAATTTTAAATTAACATCCACGTGTCATGTTAATATTTTTTTCCTTCTACATACTCTAATGCCTATGAGATGAAAAACCAAAAAGCAGTTATGTGTGTGTTAGGGCATCCTTATTTGGCTCCCTATTTTAACTTTTGAGTTAAAATAGGGAGCCAAACCCCCCAAAAAAATCCCAATATCAGCCTCTCTATTCTCGCTCCTCAAATCATTTTTGTTACAGTACCACACCAAATTTGGTGCGGCACTGTTCACGCACCACTTTACTGTTCACGCACAGAGTTGTTCTGGACAAAACCTAGCGGACAATCTTATTGTTCATGCACAAAGTGTACTTTTACTCCTCCCAGGCGGGGAGGTTAATATTTTAAGGTAAAGTTTATTTATTTATTTTAGAGATTTGAGGGGAGTAGTTTAATACAGTAAAGTTAAAATAGAGAGTCTGATTTTGTGAGTTTTTGATAAAATAACTTGCTAATTTATAAAAGGTGTTTTTGAAGTTAAATTTGGTGAAAATTTTGGTGCTCCAGATAAGGATGCTCTTACATATTACTCCCACCATTCTAAAATGGATGTCCAAAATCACTATTCATGCCCTCAAAAAATCAACTATAATAGTTTTTGAGCTATGATAAATTATATATGCAAATATGGATCTTGTTTGATCGATCTTATTTAGTTATTTAAATCAAAGTTTTTAAAATCATAAAAAATAAGGAAATGATAATGCCAAAACCATTTTTCTTTGGGTGAAAAAACCAAAATGGTTTTTGGTTTTGTCCTTATTCAAATTTTTTTTTTGCATTTGTTAGTTTTTGATCGATTTTTTTTGGTTTCTTGATTCGTCTCGACGAGAGGAATCTAAAAAGTATAAAATCATTAGCTAAACTTAAAATTTTGTGAATAAAGACGAAAAATAAACCAAAAAAACGGTTTTTAGATTATTTTTTTGTCTTTATTCACAAAACTTTAAATTTGGTTAATAATTTTATACATTTTAGATTCCTCTCGTCGGGAGGAGCTAAGAAACCACAAAAAAATCGACGTAAAACTAACAAAATTTAAAAAAAAAAATGAATAAAGACAAATGAAAAAACCAAAATGGTTTTTTTTAGCCAAAAGAGGCTTAAGTAGGAGAGATTGTAAGCGTTGTCCTTGGGCCATTAAAGTCCCACATCAGTGGAATTTAAAAATGTGGTATCGTATATAACGAAATATCACGAGCTACTATATAACTTGATGCTAAGAGTTAGGTGTTGAAGCTTGAGGTGTACAATGAAGGAGAAAAGATATTATTTGGGGCTCTTTGGCATCGTTCCATACCGTGTCATTTTATTTCTCAAAATACCCATAGCTCCGAATCGGTTTTTATTACTATATGTGAAGTTATTTTAACTTTGACGAAAAGAATACCTTTTTAAATGTGGCAATAAATTGTGTTGTTTTTTCTATGCATGACATACTTTGGTGAAAGCTGCCCAATTGGTCGAGACCTGGGATTGCTGCCGTACAATTTGTGTCGAGTAGTTGCTGTGCACAATCCGAGCAGTCCATAACTGAGTTCAACGGTTCGAATTGAAGACAAATTATTCGCGCGAATAGTTCTCCTGTTTTGATTGAAATCTGAGCCGTACATCCAAACAACGGATGGCCTAGATTGTGCGCAACAACTGCTGGGCACAACAGCAGCAACCCCGTCCCAATTTGGTCTGGCCATAGACCCCTATACATTTATTATCTTCTTATTTTTCAGTCGACAAAAATCAATAAGGAAAACAATTTGATTAGATAGTAAAACGTATATTTAGAATTTTTTTCTTAAATTTCAATAAAAAGCTACCTCATTTAAGAAGCCCAAAGTCACTACACTTTATTGTAGAGAAAATTGGACAGACCCAGAATTGGCTTTTTAGAGCCCATTTTGAACTTATTTTAATGATCGGATTGTTCATATTGTTGAGCTAGTCGAGAAGATTATTTGTGTCAAAAATCATGTTGATTGGTATCAATTAAAGTTATATTGATATATTATTAATCTTTAAATAAATAAAGTGACACTGGATTGAAACCTTGCCACTTACGATAAACGTTTATACATATCATTTCCGATTACTGTATTTTTTCACATTGTTAAATTTCTTGAAATTTTTTGCACAATGACCGCTTCTGCTCATCAAAATAAATTCAAAAAAATAAAAATAAAATAGCTTAACCAAACCGTCTAATTTCCCTCCAAAACTTACACGATCTAGATCTTTGTTACTTTTTTCGACAACATTCATTCAGTTTTTTCCTCAAGATTACGCGATATGTTTGGTCCTTTGATTCTCTGAGCGATTCCCTTGTTGGGTTTGCAGTTTGTACCCTAGTCTTGTTGAATTTTGTTTTATTTAAAGGGATGGTCATACACACAGTTCAATTTTAAAATTATTGATAGAATCAGATCATTCATCTTATGAACGACCAAAATTTAAATTTTAATATGCTTATCGATATCCAATAAAGTTTATTTTTTTTAATGGATATACTACTCTACGGACACTACAAGATGAATTATTCATATTACAACGATAAACTCAAAGTGGAACTTCATCATCATTCATCAAATTTTACGGTAAGAGTATATTCTTATCGCTAAGAGGCAGCAGTTTAGATTCATAGAACTATTCTTATTGGTAATAATATTTACCGGTAAAAGTATATTCTTATCGCTAAAAATTACTCCTTTTTTTTTTTAAGTATGTAGTTTCGTAATTCCAACTTGTTAAGAAAAACATAATCATTATAGCTTTCACATCAACTTTTACGTTCACTTTCTACTATTGTCTTTAACAAAGATATAATCATTAAATTTTACTGATTAGCTTTTCAAAAAGAAATATACTTTGTAGGACAAAATAGGAAATGTACAAACTTTTACCCACTAACTTTTCAACATCACATTTATCTAAGAACAACTCAAAATAAAATACAGTACTCTTTTTAAGGAAACGGACTAAACATATACTCCGTATTTAAACTATTAATTGCAGAGAACGATCGGGAGCACTACACCTAATCCGCTGCCTCATTATCAATTCACCGGTCATTCGCTAGGATCCTCTGTCAAAAATCCCACCCGGACGCTCTCATTCTTCCCCTGTACGTTCATGCATTTACACACCTGCTATATATATATCTATCCAATCACCCCACCCTTACTGCATCTTCTAAGTACACCTTCCTTCATCACACCTATCACTTCATAATCTTCTCTTCCCCATTTCTAAATCTCAATATTTCAATACATATCGGTATCGGTGATACGGTCAAATTTCAGATACCGATTTTCCGGTAGATACATTAACAAACACAGGTGCGTTGAAACTTTTCCTCACATTACGCCTATATCGAAAAGTGCTGTGATTCAGAGAAAAAACCAATGAGTGAGCCATCAAAGTCGGAGACCGAGTCAAGTTCCAACTCATTCTCACCGTCTCCGTCATCGTCAGTCGGGCTGAACCCAACAACAACGGCGGCCGCCAAGCGAAAGCAGGAGGTGTCGACGGACGTGCAAGCCCAGAAGCGGCCTAGCAAACACCCGACGTACAGAGGGGTCCGGAAGCGGGCCTGGGGGAAATGGGTATCCGAAATCCGCGAGCCCAGAAAGAACTCCAGGATCTGGCTCGGCACGTTTGCCACGCCGGAGATGGCGGCCCGGGCCCACGACGTCGCGGCCCAGTCCATCAAAGGCGACTCGGCCATCCTCAACTTCCCCCAACTCGCCGAGTTTTTCCCCAAACCCGCCACGCGGTCGGCGCGTGACATCCGGGCCGCCGCCGTCAAAGCCGCCGCCATGAGCCACCTCGATCATCCTGCTGCTGCTGCCACGACGTCGTCTTCGTCGGAGGAGGAGGTGGCGTCGGAGGAGCTGGGGGAGATAGTGGAGTTGCCGAGTTTGGGAGCGAGTTATGAGTCAGCCGAGTCGAGGAGCGAGTTCGTGTGGGTGGACTCGGTGGATGGGTGGGTGTCTCCTCCCCGGTGGTTGCAGGAAGATTTTGGTGATTTCGGTTGTGATCAGATGGTTATGATGGAGTTCGAGACAGTGTGGTTGTAGCCTCAACAAAAAGGTCTTGCCCGTTTGGCCGTTCATTTCGACAATCGAACTAGTCTCGTTTAAGCATTTTATCGGTAAAAAGTTCAGCCCTTCATCTCGACAATTTGAAAGTTTAGTTTTGTTTAAGCATCTTACCGGTAAAAATAGTATCTTACCAATAAAATGCTATCGACAAATCCGAATTGTGAAAAATATTTTAGAATGATTACAATTACGCATCTACGATGTAACTGTGAATTGCACACAAGCCAGTTTTATCTGAATATATACAGATTCGGAAAGGGGTGTGTTCGAAGTTGTGTGCCAGTAGCATTGGTAGCAAGTTTTGTTCTATTGCACTTTTGGATTTGCTTATTTTCTTTCTTTTTCTTTTGATATTTTTCTGGTGGTTTTGTAGACATTTTTTCACATTTTTTCCTCTTTGATCGAGGCCAGAGTACGCGGTGGTTTGGTAAATTGAAAAAACTGGTTTTTTGGTTTTTTTGGTTTTGTCTTTAGTCAAAAAAAATTACATTTGTTAGTTTTTGATCGATTTTTTGTGGTTTCTTGGGTTGTCTCGACGAGAGGTATCTAAAAAGTATAAAATTATTAGCCAAATTTAAAGTTTTGTGAATAAAGACGAAGAATAATCCAAAAAACCGATTTTTTGGCTAAATTTTTTGTCTTTATTCACAAAACTTTAAATTTGGCTAATAATTTTATACTTTTTAGATTCTTCTCGTCGAGACAAACCAAGAAACCACAAAAAATCAATCAAAAAGTAAGAAATGCCAAAAAAATTTGAATAAGGACAAAACCAAAAAAACCAAAAAATCAATTTTTTCAAATTACCCAAACCACCCCTACGTACCTTTCTTTGTTCTCAAGTTCTATGAGAGCTGTGCTAATTTATCTTTGTGTTTATTAGCTTATTTTGTCTTTTAAACATTTTAATCTTTTTTTGTTTAAATAGTTAACCTAAGTTTGCTCAAAACGTGAAAGCATGGATGCAACAACATAGTGGATTTACACATAATAATGGTTAGTCCGGTTGGTTAGTGGATTTACACTTCATAGAATTAACTCGAGTTTGATTATTTGGGTTAGGCCGAATGATATAATTTTTTGTTGAATTCTTTAATTCCGATATGAATGACTTGCCTTTATCCGAAAGAAAGTATTAATCAAGGTCTATACTAGTTCAAACTCGAGTGACCGGAGTCAAACCCCCCCTCCCCCCCCAAAAAAAAAAAAAAAAAGAGAGGATAAAACAAGCCTAGTAAGATTCGTTATTGACGAGGGGACTGGGCTTCATTCTCTTTCTTTCTAGTCTAAATGATTTTTTTTTAAAATTTTTTTTGTTATCTTTTGTTTTGCTTTTTGTCATAACCGTTGGGATTAATTAAACATAAAAGTATAAAATTGTGGACCAAAGTTAAAAGAAGTTCATATAAGAGGACACTTCAGACAAAATGGCAACTGTTTGATTCTTTTCCGTTACTTTTTTTAATTGTAGAATTCACTCGTCGAGACAGATGATTAATCTAAAAGTATAACGTAAATGTAACAAATTTCAGAAAAGAAGAATAAAACACTAAAAAATCAGAAAGACCTTAGGAGTATGGTGCCTAAGACAAGTTTTGGAACGCGGCAATGCATACGGATTGGTCGCGTACGCATCGCGCACGAACAAATCAGGACCGTCCGTGCCAACAAATTAACGATTCAAATTTTAAAGACTTTTTTACCGGTAAAAGAGCTCTATTACCGGTAAAAGAGTCTTTAAAATTCAGACCGTCGAATACTCTTTTAAACGGTCGAAATACATCGTCCGTGCATTATACGTACAACGACGTGCATACGCTTATCTTTTTTGCACGTTTTGTAGCAAAAGTTTGTGTGGAAAATGGCATGGTACCTCCGAATGGCGTACCTGATTTTGACATCACATTCAATTCATTCCTATGCAGTGTATAAATTTTTTGGTACAACTTTTTAAGGTTTCGTTTAACATGGACTGCTGCTGTGGTCCATGGAACTCTGTTATGGTCCAACTTAAGTTTTCGTTTAGAGCAGTGATACATACCCAACCCATCTACCCCGAAATTACCCAATCCACAGACACAAGTGTGTGGGTTGGGTAATTTCGGGGGTAATGGATTGGGTACTTAGCATTTCTGTTTCGTTTAACATACTGACAAATTCTGTGCCATGTTTGATCATCACTTCTTCCAAAGGTTGGTGTTTATACTTTGTTAAATGGAATAAATTATGTCCAAAGAGTTAGGCCTAGTTTTTCAAAAAAATTTAGCAACTCAGTTGCTAAAGTCAATCATGATTTTAGCAAATGAGTTCACCAGGTATTAAAATTATGGTATTTCAAATAAAAAAATTAAGTATTTCCGTGTATTATTTTTTGAATTTTTTATACCGAATTAAAGTGCACGAGAAGTACTTTAATTTGATGCGAAAAAAATCGAAAAATGATACACGGAACCACTTCATTTTTTTGATTTGAAATACCATGATTTTAACACCTAGTAAACTCATTTGCTTATTTGAAATACCATGATTTTAGCAACTGGGTTGCTAATTTTTTTTGGAAAACTAGGCCTTAGTATCGTTGGATAGTGCGTTCGTTCTCATACGTTTGATCAGGATTAATTCGATTCTCGAGATCAGGTTGTGAGAAAAGTAATTTCTTGTAATCCCCTAATTTTGGCAGCCTTAGACCAGACTAGGGAGAAGAATAATAAAAGTACGCATAAGTTGGTTCAAATATATGTGACCGCCAGAAAAAAAAAAAAAGGGGGGAATAAACTTACTTCAAGTACAAGACCTTGTTATACGTGATTAATTGGAGGCCATAATACGTGATTTATTGGAGGCCATAATAAATGGGACCAAATCCTCAATCTGGTGGTCCATCCAACAGTACGTAGGTTACAGTAGTCTGGTGGATCCAAGTTTGTTATTTCTATTTCCTTTGAGAAAACTAAAACAATATTTCAAACACAAAAATGATATGTGCAAGGAAAGACTTGCAGGGAAGGCCCTCGGGGCCCAGTACGGATCCTGAACAACTAATCCGAGCCGCTCAAAAATTTTAAAAACACACGAGTGGGCCCTCTAAAAACCAGCTCCATTCGATGTGTGTGGATGCTTGATCCAAACTTTCATTTTTGAATGGCTCGGATGAAAAAAGGAAAAAATGAAAGTTTGGATCGGGTATCTAAACATATCGGATGGAGCTGATTTTCAGAGGTCCCACTCGAAATGTGTTTCTAAAATTCTTGAGCGATTCAGATTAATCGTTCGGGATCCGGACTGGGCCCCGCGGGGCCTTTCATGCGTGATTCCCTGCAAGGTTTTCCTTGCATATAGCATTGCTGTTTCAAATTTGTTTAATTTGAGTTATTTGATTACGAAAGAATTTTGTTCTCAACCAATGATGAACTGAAAGCCAGAGTAGCTTTTTTCTTTTTGTCTCTATCGCAACAAAAAAAATTTATGAAATGGTTACAATACACACTTATTAAATGTGCGTACTATATGCACTTATTGTATGATCCTGATTGTGCCACCTCATTGACAATCGTAACATTTTTTAGTTTCTCGTAACTTTTCAGTAATATGATTTGTAACATTTTGGTGTGTCTCGTAACTTTTATAAAAAAAAAAAATCGTAACTTTTATAGGGGTGTGTATGATATACACCCAAATAAGGGGCGTGTATTGTAGCCTTTTTTATAGGGGTGTTTATGAGCCAAGTTCCAACCTTAAGCTAGCTCACAAATAAAACTGACATCCTTTTTGGATGAAGACGTAGAAATATCATTAATAAATGCAACCTAATACAAATAGAGCATCTGCAAGCTGAGAACTTAACGACATAGAAAATACAAAACTAAACAACATAGAAAGAACAACCACCACAGCAGAGCAAAATAACTAAAAAGAGTTTTCATCACCGGAGCCTGGGTGAGGAACAAAAAGGGCAAGCGCATGCTTGGCCAAGAGATGCGCACATTAGACTAACATCATTTGAAAGGTTAAAACCTCACACTCTCACAGCCTTGCACCAACCCCCCTAGCCCTTTGAAGGGAAGCGGGCGATCTGCTATTCTAATTGGGTTGGCTGGGTTGCTAACCTCAATCCGACCATCCGTTTCAATAATTAATAGTCCAAATTTAAAATAAAATTCTTCTAGAGAAGAGTATGGAGTATCTTCTCCAAAAAATTTTTATTTAAATTTGAATTATCAAAAATATTTTTGGACGGTCAAATTATACTAGCAAGCCTTACATACCCGATTGGGACAGCAGAGCCCGGGCTTCTTGAAGGAGTTTTTCATGTCAAACTTGAATGACCACATCCCCATCATACAGCTGTGAAGAATTGATCAAAGCATTAATTTGTAGGGCCCAATCCTTTCATCACCTTTTTTGTTTTCTTTTTTGTGATTTTGTTCTTTTTTTTTGGTTATTTTTCTCCAGTGTACCCAATTTCAATTTCCTTTTAAAACATTGTACCAGTTTATATAATTATAACTTGGCCAAGAAAGTAATTTGCTATGGTTGGAAATCGGGCAACCTCAAATAATATGGCACTTTTTTTCCTTTTTTTTTTTTTTATCAGCGAAAAAGAAAGTAATTTATTAATGTGTCTATTGCAAAGATTAAGACTATCCCATCCCATGTTGGCACCTATGCACCCCGACAATCATCAACCACCTAAAATCTAGCACAATTTATACATACGAAAACACCAAATGGACATAAATTGCTAAATTCACAATTTGGTCATTCCTAGTCTACCTTTCTTATTTCAATCGTCGACGTCGTGATTGGAATAGGTTATTTCTCACCAAATTAAAAAATGCAACATGTAATAGAAATATGGTATATTGTACCTTTTGTTCTGTTAACGTTTTATGTGTTTACGCATTATAATTTTCTTTTATCTAAGTTGACCCTCCACAGATATAGTCTACTATAGCGTGTAATGCACTTCGGCAAGCTCCATCGAAATTTCATCGTCATGATCTGAACTGGTCAGCTACGAATCGAGTTCTTCAAACACTGTACCTGTATCAAAAATTTAGTTAATTAGAAATCAACCACACCTATACTTCACTTTATTTTAAGAAACACCTGTAGTTTTCCGTCCAATGTGTAGCAGAAATGGCTGACATGGCAACATTTTCGTATGAGGTAGTAGCATTTTTTAACGCTGACATGACTCGAACTTTGTGTGTAAATTATAAGAGAGAAGAGAAAAAAAAAAAAAAAAGAGTTGCTTGTCAACTTCGTATTATTGTAATTGATGTTGATTTTACAAAGTCAAATTCCTCAACAAATCATTCCTTTTCACTAATTTAGTCGAAAAAATAATTGATTAAGATGCATTTGTGTTTATAAAAAAATCTTGATTAGTCAGCAGAGGTTGAAAGATTAGAGTGAATTCGATGTCACGTGCTGCTACTGTCACACTAGCTAGGATTGAGTAAACCAGGTTAATTTAATTTGTTAGCAAGTAAATTAATGAAGGCTGGGTCATTAGAAAACCCAAGAGTCGATTATTAAAGCCTTGACCTTTTCAATGTAAAAATCAGTGCCGGCTCATTAGTTTTAGAGGCCTGAAACGGACTTATTAGATAAGGCCCTTCACGCATTATGCGTAATAATTTTTTTTCAACACATATCTTCATAAAAACCATTCCAACATGCTTATCATTGCACAAATTTAAGTATAGAGTCATCCAAAATAAACAACCATTAAAATATATAGGAGGTATACATGTTTGGTGCCCCTTATTTTTTACATTTTGGAGGGGGCCCGGAGCGGTGACTTCATTGGCTTATGCTATGAGCCGGTCCTAGTAAAAATTGACATTAACATCGAAAATTGACAGAAAATTGGGATGAATGGAGTGATATATAGGAGGTATACATGTTTGGGGCCCCCTATTTTTTGTTCTTGTTGATAATTCAGGTTGTTTAGGTAAGCATACACCGCCTTAATTAATTCTTAGAGATCCCATCATACTATCCGTGAAAAGTGTAACTAAACCAGGACGAAGTCTCGCATGAACTACCTCCATAAGAGATTTAAGAGGTTTTTATTTTTTATTTTATTTTTAATTTTAATTTGATTTTTATTTTGACTGCCTTCATTTCATAACACATGCACTGCATTATTATTTTGATTACATGGTATTTTCCCAAATCTTTTTTTTTTTCCCGGAAAGGTATTTTCCCAATTGAGCAACACAGAACCTGACAAATTAAAGGTGACACAAATGCATGCGGGAATACACTATATTCATGCATTATTACTGGTTCAAAATTCAAATATCTATAGTTCAGAAGACAAAAATAATATGGTTAGTTACAGATTACACCCCTTAAACTATCACATTTTTCAATTTACCCCTTCATCTAAAAATCCTATACCTTGTCCCCTTAGTCTATCATTTAATGTCATTTAACTCTTTTGTCACTATTCCTTCAAGATTTGAGCGCTAGATCCGATATGATTGCACATGTCTGTAATTGATGACCAAAATATCTATCTATTTTTCGATGAGACACTGCTATAAATAAATTTATATAACTTTCTATTAGTATATTTATGAATTCATTTTTACTTTTTTGTTTAGTAAGTACATCCTCTAATTCAAGAAACATGCTTCTCTTCGTTAGTTATTTGCTCTGCGTGGCCCATTTACTTCTATAATTTTGATGATCATTCTAACATTAGTAAGTACTTTAAATATGAGTATAAAATAGTTTCCACTAATCTCTCAGTGAAAACTTGCTATTCTGTCATAAATTAGTCACATATGCATGTCATATTTGTGTCTAACGCTTAAATCTAGACAAAAGAAAATTAATAAAAGAGACTAAGTGGTACTGAATAATAGATTAAGGGGGAAATGTGCAGAAGTCTGATTGTTTAAGGATGTATTCTTTAATTACCCCAAAACATACTGCTATGAATTATGATTTGGAAGTGATTGGGAAATTGGGATGATTTGGCGTACCTGGACAGCCATGGAGACAGAGCACCAATTCATCAGAGCACCATGCTGTGATACATGTATGTTGATTTTGTGTTTTTTGGTTTATCAACAGTGAGACTTCTGGATCAGTTTATGCGGTCAAAAGTATGTCATTCATATCACGCCTAGACTAGGGGATTTATAAAAAATTAATTAATTTATTGCAGCCACATTTTTATAGCGTCATGCCGGGCTAAGTATTAGGATGAGGATTTGTTTTTCTACATCAAAGTTAGTGATTAAAATGTCACACATGCATGATCAGCATGTCAAGACTCACCTAGTTGCACGGCCGGCTCTGAGTTTTGTGAGGCACAAAGCGAACTTTTTTAAATAGACCCTCAATTTACTTTACATAGTTAAAAATACTTGAAAAAAACAACTTTCATAATCATTTGAGAGCATAAGTACCCAAAATAGATAATCATTATTCCCTCCGTCTCCTTTTAAGTAGACACTATGGAAACACGTGCATTTTCAAACCCCCAAAAAATATATTTCTCTACATAATTAGCACTTTAATTTGGTGCAAATTTTTTTTAAAAAAAAATCTATAATTTAAAGATTACTCTTTTCTCGTTTATAGCTGCAAATGTACTAATTAAACTTGCATATTCAAGTTTCTCCGCCATAGTTTTTTTTGAATCTGTGAATATTGATGGGTGGGCCGTGGGTGGGTTAAGAGGATTGTAGGTTTTTTTTTTCCACCAAAAAATAGAAGAGTGGCTGTAAGGAGGACAAAAAAGAAAGAAAGAACAGGAACAATAGTCAGTAGGGCGAGGATATTCTTGAAAATGAGTCAGTACTTAGGCTTTGTTCTCCAATAGATTTTAGGTACATAAAATCTCACATTTTATGACACTCCAATCTCAACACATAAAATGTAAAAGTCATTTTATAAGATTTTCATAAAATCCTCCTAAAATCTATAGGAAAACTACTACATTTTATCAGTTGGAAAAACAACTCCATTTTATCACCTCTCCATAAAATGCTCATATTATGAGATTTTCATAAAATCTACCTAAAATCTATTGGAGAACAAGGTTAGTAGGGGATGATCTTTTAACTTCTTTTTTAATAAGTAGGCCCCTTTAGTTATTCATAATAACAAGATAGGGGCCAAATTGTTTGGCCCTTTCACTTGGGCCTAATTTTAAATTTGGCCCTTAAAATTATTAGACAAATTAACTTCAATTTTTAAGTAGGCCTAATTACTATATGGACCTATATAACTGGGGGCCGGGAGTGGGGCCCCTCAAAGTTAGTCAAAATTTGGGGCTTAAAGCAGCGGCTTTACAAGTTAGCCCAAAGTAGACTCTGCCTGGCTAGTTGTTTCTTTGGTGATATAACAGTTCCGGATTTGTAGGAGATGTTTTAATGAGATTTGGTGACAAAGCCAGCCTTGACTTTTCGGGGGCGTACAACAAAGATTAAACATGATGCCAAGTCATATTATAAAGGGTATCAAATTAAAGTAGGAGGGGCCCCTAAAGTTCACAAGTTTTCGGGAGTCTAAAATGGCCCCACCTCGAACTTTCGGGAGTCTATAGTAAATACCATTTTTTCCTTTTTATTTTCGTTTACAAGTTTTGCCTATTGTTAATTACACACATGATTAATCTCCTATTTTCATTCGAATTCTAAAAGACAAAAACATTTCTAGCTAGCTACGTGCGTGCATTGAGATTTTGGAAAGTTGTTGGCCCAGTACACCCGTATGCTTGGTGTACAGCCCCCGTTTTCACCAAACTAATTAATGCAATACCCAATAATTGGGAGAAATTTTTCAGTGCCGCGTGGGTATTGCCACCTGCTCGGCAATCTCAGCCGTCCAAAGCGCGATTCAATGGTCCGGAAAAGGGGAGAGAAAAAGAGGAGAGAGAGTAATCGAGTGAGAGGAAAGAGAGGGAATCAATCTAGACCGTCCAAAACACTTTTGAATGACTGAGATCGTGCTCGACATAGACACGTGGTACCCATTTGGTACCCAATTTTTTTTCAATAATTGGATCTCTTTTTAATTTCTTTTTGAAGCCATGAATAATTGGTTCTCTCAACAGTCTTCTTTAAAATATCAACAGTCCCTACTTCAATTCACAGGTCACTTATCAGTTCTTTTTCCAAAATCTAACTGGGGCATGGCCTTTGTGCTGAGGAAGGAGGACCATTCGATGGTTAGTAAGCTGCCCTTCATGCCCTTATTCCCTGTACACCGACGTACCAAACTCAACTATTTTGGCTTCACCTTGGACTCGAAAAGATACCTCTTTCCTAGTGAACAAAATACTCAATTTAGTGATTGTACGCGGACTCTTTTGTGAATTTATGATCATAGCCACCGTAGGTCTTGGCTACGGCTATTTCTGAATCCGTTGTAGCCATCTTCTTCATAAAAGACAACCTGAGACGGGTAGGAGTGGTGGCTACTTTTGTTACGAGACAGTTCGTGATGTTCATATCGATCTATAATAGGCATCGTAGCTCTTGCATCCTAGAATATGCACGCTGTCCCACAAGGGGACGACGAGATTGGTTTCCCAGAATTAATAGAGGTGCACAAAAGCTGACCCCAACACCTAGTTATGAAAAAAAAAAAATTGTTGTGTCCAAATTCAATGTAGTGGCTAGTTCTCAAGGCTTGAGGAGCATTAAAATTCAGGTCTCATTAAATTTTGCTTTTGGGGATCGTAATTAAATTGCGCCATATTTATGTACGCTAGCCTGTCTTTTTCACTTGGAGTTTCAAATTTGTGTTTCTTATGGACCCATAACATTGTATTGCCTTGCCAGTTGCCAGATACTTTAGGTTGTCGTTATGTCAATTTCACCGGGCAAGGTAAAAAGAGGTTATTATTTTTTGTACAATAGACTTACGTTGTTGGTAGGTATAAACCGACCACCGATCATAAACACCTCAAGGCCGGACCAACCTCCATTTTCATCCGGTGGCCTTCTCTAGTGTTCGCTTTTAGCCAAAAATCCTATTTCCTGCTTAGATCATCGGAGGAGAGATAAAATAATCCTTATCCACTCTCCCGATCGAATTATATTTACCTCTTTTGGTAAATAACAAACCCCATGCATCAAAATAAAATTTTACAAAATCTGCCCGAAACCTAGAAAACTAGTTGCAGCAGCAAGGTGTGATCCTCTGATCTTGAATCTTTTTCATGCTACTGCAAGAACCGTGAACCGCGGCCGAGACACATAGGATAAAGATTTCCTACGGTTGTATTTGTGAAGGTCAATACTGTGGCTGTAGCATTCCTTTCTTGGCAGAGTAATTTTTTTTTGCGAACTTATGAGACTATGTTGATTAAACCTTGTTTGAGCCAATGGTGGTTGTGCTATCCTTTATTATATATTTCGATGTATTGAACAAGGATAATTTAAGTATGTAGTCTACTTAATTAGGAAAAACATTATTAATTAGTTTGATACATTTGTTAATATGTAGATAATAATATAAAATGGTTAACTTACAAACATAAGACATGTGTAATCACATTTATAAGGAAATCTTACTAATAATTAATTGAGTCTAAGAAAATCTTACTAATAACAAAATGAGTAATTGTATGTATATATAAACATATTTAGTACATTTAGTAAAGACACCTTCATGTCCTTAATATATAAATTAGTGTAATATTTTACTTAGAAAATATTAAGGAAATAATAAAATCACACCCTGCTTAATATAGGGAATCCATTACTATTTTTGTTTATACATATATGTTAAGGAGTATTGTCCCACATTGCCTAGGAGTGGAATGGGTGATCACTTAACATATGTTGGGAGTTCTTCACTCATTGCCAATTGGTTTTGAGTTTGATATAAAGTTTCCACATAATATCAGAGCGGGGCCCATTCCACCCCACATCAAAAAAAAAAAAAAAATACAATCCACACCCCACGATGACAGACTAGCAAAAAAAAGGCTGCACGATGATAGGATCCAAAAAGTGGCCACACGTGACAGATCTCAAATACGGCTGCACGTAAGAGGGCCCCATATTTTTTGGCATGAGTGCCAAGGGTACCGCGGGACCCAGAAATATTTATCGGCATGCGTGCCAGAATAGATATTGTAGAGATTATGTTCGACCATAACGAGCGATGTGTCATGTAAAAACTCTAGATTGCATTGCGTCTTCTTGTTATAGTCTCATGCGGATCTATACTAAGTATATGTGTATGCACATAAGACTCTGGTGTAGGACAAGCAAGAGGGGACTTGTCTCATGAGGACTGTCAGAGTTAGTGGATATGGGAGGAGGATTTCTTGTAGAAATGATCCATAGAATTCACTAAGTTAGAGGCTAGTAATAAATTGCATGATGTGTTATATTTCTTCTCCTCATTATTTATTGAACTATTATATGAACAGCTTGTATAATAATGTTAAATGGGTAAGGATTAGTTACTGTGTGATTTATCACTCATGGTGCTATTGTTGGCACTGGCATTTTACGCCACGTACCGAAGAAGTAGGAGGAGAGCAGTACAATCACGAGGAGGCATTTGCTGCAGGACAGAATCCCGAAGAAGGCCGGGATTCAAATTTAGACCTCTTCTATCTTTTTTGTGGAGAAATAGGAAGAAAATTGCATTAAAACACCAACAAATACAAACAAAATAACAAAAAAATACAGAAAAAAGAAAAAAGAATGGAAAAGTACAAGAGAAAGGAATCGCCGCCGTGCATGCGTCATCGGAAGTCACCGGTCGTTGTCGCTGCGCCTGCCGGAGCTGTTGGAAGCCGCCACTCGCCGTCGATGGTGGAGATCCAGACCGGGAACCCCGGATCTGGCCCCCACAGTCCCAAAAATTGGTGCGGTCACCCACACCGGATTGAAGAGGAATAGATCCGGCATGGGGAGTCTTCGGTCACCCTAAAAGGCGCTCAGAGGAGGAGAAGAGGAGGAGGAAGAAGGAGCATGGCCAGCGGCCATGAGAGGGGGAGGGGGAAGACCGGCGGCCATGGCTCACTCTCGCCTTTGTTTAGACCTCTTCTATCTGTTTTGAACTTTAATTTGGGATAAATGTAAATCTAGCTTACCAAACTTAAATATTTTTTAGGATTGTAATAAAATTAAGTATTTGGATGTTAAATTCCAACTTCCGCTGCAGTTTAAATTTAATATTTTGGATAATTAAAGCATTTTCATAATCAAAAGATTTAAATAATGCTACCGAAAAATTGGAGCGTTACATTACCTATCTCCAACCATTTACTTTGTTTTTCATTTGCTAAAATCAAACATTTGATAAAATCAAGTGTTGATTTTAGCAAACGAGGAGAAGATTTGCTAAAATCAACAATATGCAGCCGAGTTTTTCGTTTGATTTTAGTAATCCAGTTGCTATAATGATTTTAGCAAATGAGTTCACCAGGTGCTAAAATCATAGTTGATTTTAGCTTAAAGTTAATCATGATTTTAACACTTGATATACTCATTTGCTAAAATCAACCATCATTTTAGCAGTTGAGTTGCTAAAACCAAACGGAAAACTCATATCACTCATGTCTGATGTCTCACGTGCATGAACTGTCCAGCTCATACCTTTTTGGTTCATTGTACAAACACCAACTCATAAAATAAACACAAAAAACAATCATGACCTTAGGCCTATCACAACACAAGCCACACACCAAATGAATGAAACATCGTTATAGTTTTCAAAAGTTGGGAGCTGGCATCTTTGAATTTTAATCACAACCTTTTTGTTCTAACTTTTTTTTTTAATTATTTTTTTAAATTTTTGGCACGTCGGAAATATATAGATCAACTATGAGAAACAGAGTGCGACATGAGTGCTAGGAAGAGTAATAAGATTACAGACCAACAACATGAAAGTTGCAAGTTAGTCTAAGATCTGTCTTCTATTAAGGCCGTCCCGAATTATGAATTCTCTAATCAAGATGGGAGCGTTTGTAGTTACTATCAAAATTTTAGCCTATTCTGCTTCTAGGGCTGGCCTGAGACTCTCGGGGGTTTAAGACGAACATGTAAATTTGAGCTCCATGTTTCCAATTAAAATAAATAAATAAATAAATAAAACTAACCTCAAAATGATAGTTACTTGGTGTGTATATATATATTTTCCATGATTCGTTTTGTCGTTTCGAATAAAACTAGTTTTTGGTCATATTATTTTTTTGCACCAATCAAAAAAATATCCATTTGGAAGTATGAGTTTGTGAGATGGGAAAACAATATTTGCTATATATGGTGAAAAAAAAAAAAGAGAGGCCCAAGAATTAAACTATGTACCTAGCTATTTTTCAATTAGGCTAAGTAGCTCATTAATTATATATGTGATACATTAAATACATATTTTGTACCTGGTTATACCTATCCACTGGGGCCCTAATTTTGAACCAAAATTCGGGGACTTAAGGTAGACGCGTTGCACGCATTACCTCAAGGCCGGCCCTGGACTGCTCCCAACCGTCCTAGATTATAGCTTCATGATAAATATGGCTTAGTACTGTAGAGGCTATGACATCCAAGAGGGCTTTGTCATCATTAAGAAGGAGACTTTACGAGTGATTTATACTGGTCAATCATTATTGCTTTCTTGCATGCATGTGTTCCACATTGAACCTTGTTTTATAGCGGGTCTATTTTAGAGCATCCTCATCGGGCTTAATAAAAATTGGGCCAAATTTAATCTCAAAAACACCTTTTATAAATTAACAAGTCACTTTTTTAAAAACTCACAAAATCAGACTTTCTATTCAAGAAGTTAGGAGAGAGAATTGCTTTAACCTGTGAATAGTGCCTCAAAGGATTTACCGGGTTACTGTAGCAAAGTTATAACTTTTGCAGATTTGCAAAAAATTTGTTGAGTTTGATTTTGGGGTTTTTTTTTTCCCTTTCATTCAACAACTTAGCCATCAGAGGGATTTGCCTCCCCTGATGAGGATGCTCTGGCCATAATCTGTTGCAAACTAGCAACACGTTCTGTTCCTTCGTAAAGCTCCGTAAAAATTGATATTTATTTGCACTTGCAAGAATTTGCTTCGTAAGGCTCCGTTTAATTAGGAATAAATAATTATGATGAAAAGTGAAGTAAAAGAAAAGAAAGTGGAATTTTTTTTTTCTTAATCAACGCGTTTAAATAAAATGAAAAGTTCCATAAGAATCTTACAAGAAAAATGGTATATGATAAATTACAAACTTACCCTTAATATTAAATATGAATTATGATAGGAAAGAGAAAGCCACGGGCGACAATTGCCATAAGAGCTAGGTGGCCACTTTCATAAGAAAGTAAATTTTTTTTGTGTGTGTTATTAGCGAGAAAGTGAAATTAAGCAATGCAACCATGCTTAAATAAGTTGTACTCAAAATTTTATTTTCTGACACTTTCTACTATTTTCATACTAATCAAACAATGGAAAAGTATTAATTTTTTCTATTTCTTGCATTTTCCTTCACTTTCACTCTAATCAAATGCGCCCTAAATGTTTGTGTGTTTGATTTTGTGAGAGAGAAATTAATCTAAGAATTGTCGGCATCTTTTAGATGAGAACAACATGTTTTAATTTTTAGTGGTTGCATTATTTGCTTGGGCCAAGAGAGGGGATAAAACAGATTTTTGTGGGCTCATCCAACTTTTGTTCAAGATTTCCTGCCGCATAAAAGGCCAGAGAAAAAGTGTCTGAACTTTGAAGCCCTCTTGAACTTTATCATGAAGTTTGTCATATTTATGGTGTCAAAGTCAATTATGAATAAATTAATTGAAAGCTCAAGGGGGAAAATTTAAATTCTTTGAAAGTTCAAGGGTGAAAATGAAATTCCCCCCCTAAGTTTTGGGAAGTTTTTGATTGGTTTGCGAGTTTGACACCATATCAGTATCAGAGGTATATATGAACCCAATTCCATGAAATTTGCACTGAACCCAAACCAACCAAAATGCACTTTTAAGTTATCGAAGAAATACATAAATTGAAATAAAATAAAATAAATGTATCCTTGAGAGATGCATTCATTTAACATTGCTTTTACATAAAATCTAGGAAGATTAGTGTAAAATTATATTTTACAAAATATTTAATTATTTTGTGATTGATCCCAGCAAGAATAATTCTTATAGTCACTACCACTCGCCATGGTGTATGGCTTTCAATCGTTCTGTTGAGGGTTAGACTTTATTTGGGTGATATTGGAATACTTTATATGTCTTTCATTCAAATATTTTTACTTTTTGCATTTATCTTGATTGGAATAATTCATATATATATATAGGTAACACTTCTCCTCCGGACTCCGGGAATCCAGACCTCCGTGATCCGAGCATTTTTTTGACTATCCGATCCGTCCAATGTGTTCAGAAGGTGTTTTCAAGGGTCCATGCGAAAAATCTTCAAAAAACAATACCAGGAAGGGCTTGATCCAAGCAATTTTTCTCAAAACTGTAAATATACAGTTTTTACGAAAAACTGCTTGGATCAAGCCTTTCCCGGTATTTTTTTTTAAAGATTTCCCACTTGGACCTCGGAAAACACCTTTTGAACTCATTGGATGACTCGGATTTTCCCAAAACAATTTGCAACACAAAAAAACACCCCCAAGGCTTCAGTCCGGGAGTCCGGAGGAGAAGCCCTGGGTATGCACACACACACACACATAGAGATATGTGTGTGTGTGTGTGTGTGTAATATATATATATATATAGAGTCCGGATCTCATCCGGGATTGCTACGGTCCGGGATTGTCCGAACAAGGGATTTCCTGATCAAATTTTGATGATCGGATCCGTCCAATGTTTTTAAAACGTGTTTTTAAGGGTTCCCACGAGAAATCATAGAAAAAAAAGACCGGGAAGGACTTCATCCGAGCAGTTTTTGATTAAGTACAGTTTTATCGAAAATTGCTCGGATGAAGCCCTTCCCGGTCTCTCTCTCTCTCTCTCTCTCTCTCTCTCTCTCTCTCTCTCTTTTTTTTATGATTTCTCGTGGGGACCCTTAAAAACACGTTTTAAACACATTGGACGGTTCCGATCATCAAAATTTGATCGGAAAATGAAAAATGTGGATGGTAAGAGTAGTGGATTGGAACATTGGTGTGTATATATACACACACATATAGGGAGGGCCTAATGTCGGGGATCCTTGACTTTGCTTAAAGTCAGGACCTCACATTTCCCGATTGAATTTTGATGATCCGAACAGTCCATCAAAAGCTGCTAGGATCAAGCCCTTCTCAGTCATTTTTTTCATGATTCCTCGTGGGGACCCTTAAAAACACTTTCTAAACACATTGGACTATTCGGATCATCAAAATTCAATCGGGAAAGGTGAGGTCCTGACTTTAAGCAAAGTCAAGTGTGACAGCCCATGGCCCACCTGGATGCAACGGAGGTCTATGATATAAGAGAATAGATCATGCCCTAACTTGCACAAGGCCTTTTAAAGCCGTGAGGGCGTCAAAGCTCGTTGGTACTTCACAGTTAAGCATGCTCACCGTGGAGCAATCCAGGGATGGGTGACCTTCTGGGAAGTTCAAGGAGCTTGGGCGGCCAAAGCGGACAATATTGTGCAAGGCGGGGGCGGGTCGTTACAGTTGGTATCAGAGCACGACCCCGGACTACGGGGTAGGAGCCACCTCTAGAATCTGCAGGAGCCACCTCTTAAATCTCGGAATGAGAACAAAGTGCTATGCAGAACTAAGTGCTATACCTCCCGGGGGAAGGTCGCTGGGCCAATATGCAACGAGGACGTTGCATCCTGAGGTGGGGAGAATGTGACAGCCCATGACCCACTTGGATGCAACGGAGGTCTATGATATAAGAGAATAGATCATGCCTTAACTTGCACAAGGCCTTTTAAAGCTGTGAGGGTGTCAAAGCTCGTTGGTAATTCACAGTTAAGCGTGCTCACCCTGGAGCAATCCAGGGATGGGTGACCTTCTGAGAAGTTCAAGGAGCTTGGGCGGCCAAAGCGGATAATATTATGCAAGGCGGGGGCGGGTCGTTACATCAGGGATCCCTGACTAGAAGATTAGCCTATATATGAAATATTTAGAACGTATTTGAGAACTTATGACTTAATATTTTGATTTTTTGCATTTGTCTTTATTCCAAATATCTAAAAATAATTAAAATATCAATAAAGAAAACATATGTTAAGTTCCCCATTCTTCCTAAATTTTGGTATTTTTTGTCTTTTTAGAATTTTTTTTAGATTTTTGTTATTTTTTTTGGATTACTAATTCATCTCAACAAGAGTGGTTTAAAAAATAAAAAATTACGACCAAAAGCAACAATAAAGGCTACTAAAGAAACCAACTTGTATTTTTGTCCTTAGTGTTGAATATCTCAGTGCAGGCTCTAGGTGGTTTATAAATGGTAGGGTTTCTTATCGAATTCTTTTATAACAGTTACAGTTGCTTTGTGGAGAGAGATTTTTTAAGTTGAAGTTGATAAAAACTTACTAATTTCACCAGAGAGATTAAGTGGATTGGTTATGATCTCAATTCAAAGTGAGTAGTTTGATAAGTTAAAGTACGATAACTTAATCGAAGAATCTGCTTCAAAATTCAAGGAGAAGTTATTTTCTTTGAATTGAATCATACTAATCATAACAGAAAATTGGTCTAAAGGCCAAATTTGAGGCTTTAATTAATGGTGTTTAGTCCAGCTTAATTTATTTTAATGCTTTCAATACATTGATGTGAAATTGTTGAAGATTCAAGGACAACACTAAACAAAATTACCCTTAATAATAAAAAAAAAATTACACACGGAAAGCTGGCCGGCTCCACCTGCGCGCGTGTCCACCCAATCAGCAATTCCACTTCCTTGTTCTCTCTCATACGTCATACCAGCGATTTAACCCAATTTCAAACCTGAAAGAGACACTTTTCCTTACAGTCCTTGAAAGCGACGACTCCTTATGTCGCTTTCACCCGTTACTTTTTTTTTTCTCTCTCTCTTAGACCACCCGCCACTTTCTCTCCCTCTCTCTCATGCATGCGTGGGACAAAATTAATTTTCTGTCTCTTCAATTTTGGGGTTCAATTTTAGAGGTTTTAGGCTCTTTGGGGTAGGGTATAGTGGGTTTAGGCATTTTGGTTTTAGGCAGTTAGGGTGCACTTTCCATTATAGGGTTTTAGCTCTTTAGGCACTTTCGTAAGGTACCCTAGTATTTTAGGCACTTTAATAGGGTACCCTGGGGTTTAGGTTTAGGGTGCACTTTCCAATTATAGGGTTTTAGTGGTTTAGGCACTTTCATAGGGTACCCTAGGGTTTTAGGCACTTTCATAGGGTACCTTGGGGTTTAGGTTTAGGCACTTTCATTAGGTTTGGGGGTTTAGGCATTTTCATTGGCTAGTTGGGGCATTTTTGGAATGTGTAGGTGATTTGTCCTTTTGGCATTAAGAAAAAAGTTGATATCCTTATTAAAGTAAAGACCCATTTACTATGTCCTTCCCCAAAACGGACCCACTATAACCAATGGTACATTTTGATTTCAATTTTTTGATGTAATTTAAGCTAGGAGCATAATGTGACCTTGATTTTTTTTATTTTTAATTTTAATTTTTATCACTAAATAGAAAGTGGACAGCAAAGCTTGAGATTGGGCTTGAACAAATAAAACGAAGAAGGCATGGAATCTGTAAAAGTAAAGGAAATAGAGTCTTAGAATCGTCGGCAGAGGAAAAAGAGACCTATATGATTGTGCCGACTTTGACGGAAAATTTGTCACCAAAATTCCTTTTGTATAAGTATTTTTTTTTTGGAAGAGTGAGATACGAGTTGGAAAATACGGGTGCAGTCAATTACTAGAATAATATAGGCTATTGGAACTTTACTTTGATTTTAGCCTAATTTCAATTAAACTTCCATAATAATTCATGCCGTCTATGTCGAGCTTGGTATCATACGTCAATGCATCAGCGCACTAGTTTGCATCCCGAAAGTCGAAAGATATAGTGTAGTTTAGCCTTCATGGTCCTCTCTAATTCTCTTCTCAACATGTTATTTTTTTTGGTATGATGCCATTATTTTAGTTACGTAGACTCAATAGTTAAATAGGCATCATTACAATTTTTTTTAACTAAGAACGATTTTTATGGACCGTTACGAGAGATAAAAGACAATAAGAGACGTAGTTTGAATTTTTTACTTTAGGGGAATACTTAAAAATAATATTAGACATTTAATACGTTCTACAAAATGGGAGCGACGATAGTCCCTACTTCTCTCATCTAACTCTATCCAGCGTGATTTATTATAATAGGAACGTTACGGTTCTATAATTCTATGCTCCTAATACCTTCAATGATTGGTTGAGATTCATTTGAATGTATAGTCCCGGACATGGCAACCACACATTTGAGTTTGGAATGGTTTCCTAGGCTAAAGAGTACTCAAAAGACTCTCTCTTCAATATTCATATGAGAGGCCCTAATCTCAAATCTTTTTTAACTGCTGTACCGCACCATGAATCCCTCTAACTTCAACCAGGACCCGACTACATGTACAGATAGAAATGTCCAGAAAATGTACCGAGTATGCTTGGGGACCCACTTTTGGATCCCACACGAGTGATCCGAATCGTTCATTATTCTTAAAACATTTTTCCAACAGGCCCCACAAAATTTTAGCTCAATCGGATGGTTAGAAGTGCTTGAATTAAAGTTCCACCGTTTCAATCAAAGAAAATTTCATTGAAACGGTGAGACTTTGGTTCAAGCACTTCTAACCATCCGATTGAGCTGAAATTTTGTGGGGCCCGTCGGAAAATATTTTCAGAATAATGAACTGTTCGGATCACTCGTGTGAGATCCAAAAGTGGATCCCCTAACGTGCTCGGTACATTTTCTGGACATATAGGTCGGTACCCATATGTTTTCCCTTCAACCATGTGGCCGAGAATTTGGGATTTTATGACTAGAGAATTCGGGCGATTTCCCTGTTTAATTGTCCATGAAATTCTCAGTTTTACTTGAGTCATCCTACGACCAAGGATTTCAGTATGAAATTGGAGTATAGTTTTAAATAGTGGTATCGGTGTATCGGGAATCGGCATATCGAACGATACGTCGCGAGAATGTAGCGGTCGTAAATTTTTTAACATTGGACATATCGGCCAATAGGCCTGATACAGTATTTTACGTATCTGTATCGGAGCCTCCAAATTCCGAGACGAACCGGTTGTATCAACCGATATTCAAAACTATGCATTGGAGATCAAAGAAATGGCAGATGTTAAAGGGTGACGAGAGTTATAGCTTATCTAGGCATCCTTATCAGCCTCACAAAAAAAAAAAAACACCAAATTTAACCACAAAAACACATTTTATAATTTAACAAGCCACTTTATCAAAAATTCAAAAAATCAGACTCTCTATCCAAACTTTACTATATTAAACTATTCCCCCTCAAACCTATTTTTAAAAAAAACACTTTTCTTCTAAAGCTAAACGTGTCAAGGACTTTTTGCTCCTGTCAAGGACTTTTTGCCATTTACTGTTCGGAAGTCAGGGGTTCCATACACGTGTCACCCACTTGCTCTCTCTCTTCTCCCGCTCACTCTCTTCTCCCTGTCACTCTCTCTTCTGTCGCTCTCTCTCTCTCTGTCCCCCGTCCCATCAAACCCCACCGGCAAAAACAATTAAAAAAGAAGTGGTGCATAGCAAAAATAATTTAAGGAGGGAAAATAGAGAGGCTGATTTTGGGAGGTTGGCTTCCTATATTAGCTTAAAAGCTAAAATAGGGATTCTGATGAGGATGCCCTTAAGGAGATCGATTCACCGAAGTAGATATCGAGTGGATGAAGCTATTTCAGAAAGGATATGGTAAAAAATATGAGGTGGACGACTTTCATGGGCATGAGAATTTTTGGGTGAATTCAGAAGTGAAACGCTTCGCTTAGGTTACATAACTTACATCTAGGGTGGGTATCGTGTCGTGTCATCTCGTATTCGTGTCAGAATTCTCTCAACCCTAACCTCACCTAGCTATTTAGTTTTTCGTGTTATCGTATGATGTCATATTAGTATTTTGTGTCAGAAATAGCCGACCCTAACCCGTTAACTTCGTGTTGGGTTCGTGTCGTGTTTTTGTGTCATTTCATTAATTCTCGTGTTGTGTCATGTCATATCGTGTTTGTCATGTTATTCTGTGTTCGTTTCAGAATTCTCGTAACTCTAACCCTATCTATTTAACTTTTTTTTGTTATCGTCTCTTGTCATAATCGCTGACCCTATCTTGCTAATGTTATGTCGAGTTCGGATCGTGCCGAAAATTTCCACCTCTTCTTACATCTAATCTTATCCTACATGGGGAGCTTTTGGGTATGTTCATGCATGATGGTTTTTGGGTGATTTGCGTCTTTCCGTGGATTTGTTTATGTTTTGCTTGATGTTTTATTTTTCATTGCTGCCATCTTGGCAATCTCTCTTTGTGTTCATTGGCTTTTCTCATTTGGGTCATTCTCTGGATAGTTTATTGTACTGTCAATAAACTCAGAAAAAGACGGAAAATACATATGTTCCAATGCATATTTTATACTTTCCGATGCACCTTCACATTTTTATATCCCTTTTGTCCCTTTTGGTAAACGTTTATTTTTGTGGATGTAAAAAAAAACTTATTTCCATAGAAAATTTTTACACAAAATTAAAATGCTCAATGAGTACTTTAATTTGATATAAAAAAAATTAAAAAGTCACACAAAGAAATATGTTTTTGGATGGGTTTAAAAATGCAAGTATTCCACTTGTGGACAATATTTATCAAAAATGAAAAAAGTACGTTTTTCATATATTTCAACATAATTTTTAAACTTTAAAGCTAATCCAGTAGACTGTTTTCAACAATTTTCTTTTCATTTCTGTTAGGGGTATGTCCCCATCGTTGTTTGGTTAAAAAAAGTATGCCAAAATCAAAATCAATTCTCTTATTTTATCCAGTAAGTCTGGGTGCCCAGAAAAGGTACCCAGAATTGACCCCGAAAGTGTAAATCGGCGGTCCAAATTCACTAGATAAATTTTGGATAAATTTTGATTATATTTTCTGTGTTTGTAGCAGTGCTGTATTTTGTCTCTTCTTCCTGTTACTTCAACTGACCTTTCGGCTATATGAGTTTGACAGTTGACAGAATTCAATGCATATTTTTTTTGATGAAACCATCCAAACGCAATACTGTTACTTCTGACAAGTACAAGCGATTCAACCGCACTGCCGGAAGATTGTCCAAGACGAATTTCAGCCATAAGTGTTGAAGAGAGAGGGGGACTAAAGAGAGCCATGCAAATGGGATCCGAGATCCTGTAGTATGGTGCCACATTACAACTCTATAGTACGACATACGGGTCGTTGATCTTTGTGATTAAGGCCCAGTTTTTCAAAAGATTTTAGCACCCAGGTGCTAAAATCATGATATTTCAAATCAAAAAATGAAGTGGTTCCGTGTATCGTTTTTCGATTTTTTTTTTGCACCAAATTAAAGTACACCCTTTTTGGAAAACTGGGGCTAATTATTCGAATTTCATTTCAGTATTGAATAGCTTAGATCATGTGAGTGACATGACATGAAATCCTAGCTATTGGTTACGCGATTAACGGCTCGGATGTCGCATTATAAGATTCCCAATTCCATGCAAATGGAGTAGTAGGGATTTCAGGAAACGTGAAAAAGTTCTCTTGAAATGATCCACGAAAGAGAAATGAATGTTTTAGATTCAGATAAATGTGACTTTGGACTATTGATTTTTCTTTCCTGAACCATTTCGGAAACACTTTTCATGTTTGCTAACATTGTCCTTGATCTGTAAAACAGACTGTAAAACAGAAAGAATCTCTCAGCTATTTACAATCAAACATCACTCAACCTATAGCTGTTTTTGCTCTGAGTATGTCTTTTTTGCAGAGATATTCAGTGGCTACAAACACTGTATGACGAACACCAGCCTGTCAATGAGAGAGGACGGTGGAATCAATAATAAAGGGTCGCTGTTGCTTTTTGGTTTTGGGTAATAATTGGAAGAAGAAATAGAGATAATAATTGAGTAACAATTGGAAAATTCGGTCTCAAAATCCAAAACGAACGTCATATAGATTGACTTCGGACTCGCAATGGAACCCGCAAAGGACTAACCATAAGTTTTTACTGTCCCAACAAGAATAGGATGCCGTTTGCTAAAAACTTTTAGCTCACTTAATTCTCATTTGCTAAAAAGAGTATGATGATTTTAGCAATTTCTTTTAGCAAATGAAGTATGTGAAATAAAATTGACTTCAAACAACTTAGTTTTTCAGTTCAAAAAAAGCGACATAGCTTTTAGTTAATGATAAAGAAATTGACTTTTAGGCCATCTCTAGTGGTGGAATTAAAAATGTGGTGTTGTATGACATAAAAGTGTAAAAAGTGGGTTCCATTTATGTGTTGTTATGACAAAATGTGTTGTTAAGTTAATGTGTATTGTAGTGGTGTTGTTAAAGTGTTGTCAAAATGGAAAAATTGGGTGTAATTCCTCTCTCCTCATCCCTTCCCTTTCTCTCTCCTGCTTTTCTCTCTCTCTCTCTCTCTCTCCTGCTTTTCCTCTTTCTCTCCCAAGCCGTGTCCCTCTCTCTCCTCCTTTTCAATTGTTAGCCCCACTTGCATGTAGTTTCTACCATTGTTACTGTTAACTTCTGCCCAAACATTTTATAACTCCTGTCACACTTTACCTACGACTTAACAATACTACTATGCAGACACACAACACTAACTATTACTAACTGAGCTAATTCTTACACAAATAACACATTTAACTTCACCACTAGAGATGGCCGTAGAAACTTAGATTTAACATTTTTATAAATGGTCTTGCTAACGCGTGCCTAATAAACACACAATAAGCACACAAACAAACAGAAATAACACACACTTCAATACATTTTTTACACTTTTCAATACATTTTCATATATTTCTATACACTTTTCACACATTTTTTCCTTTTATAAAAACTTGACTTTAATAATTAGTGCTAAAAACGAGAAACTCGGCCTTACTATATCACCATTGGAGTTTGCAATAAAGCAAGGCTCCAGGACTGTACGGTGGACCCAAATCTATCAACGGAAAAAGGACACTAGAAACAAGTAAGGCTTGCCGATTGGTTTTGATCTGATTTGTATTTTTCCCTCAGACAAAGGCAGGAGGAGTGTGACGGGCTATAGTAACATCTCTCGGGGCTACATTTGGACTCCCAATGGAGAAAATTTTTTGGGTACCAAATGGGTACCACGTGGCCATACCGAGCACGATTTCGGCAGTCCAAAAGTGTTTTGAACGGCCGAGATTGATTCCCTCTCTCTCCTCTCACCTGGCCACTCTCTCTCCTCCTTTTCTCTCTACTCTTTCGAACTGTTGGATCGTACTTTGGACGACTGAGATTGCCAAGTGGGAACCACGTGGGTTGATGCAGATTGAAAATTTATATTACTTACAAATATAGTGTTTTAAGTTTTCCTTATTTTTATTTTATTAATTTTGTTAGGAAGTCTCTAATTTTAGAAATAAGTGTTCTAGAGTATTTTGATTCCTAGTTGGATTAGGGTTTGTTATTTGATTCCTAGTTGGATTAGGGTTCCTTTAGCCCTATAAGTATCATTGTAAGCCTAATGGCAGAATTCGGTTGTTGATGAATTAAAGAAAACGTGTTTATAGTCATGTCTTGGTCGTTTAAGGAGGGAGTACCTCCGGGTTGATCTTATTGTTTGTGTTCCTCTTGCACGATCCGTTTCGTTTCCACAGGCTGCGCTGCATCAGTTGGTATCAGAGCTGCAAGTTCCAATCCTGAGATGGCTGCCAGAGGACGTGCTGGGGGTTGGGGTGGACGAGGCAACCGTACGGCTGTTCTTGACGAAGTCTATGAGCGGGATGACGTCGCTCGAGAAGCTCAGATAGAGGAGGGCTTTGCTGAACTCAAAGCCATGCTTGGAAATATTGTCCAGCGCATGGATGCTTTAGAGATCGCTGACCCAACTCGCCATCGCCCTGTTAGACCTAACCCTCCGATCGAGGATGGTTTTTCAGACGATGAAGATATCAAACCTTTTGGTGGCGGAAACTACTAAGGGGGGCGGTATAGAGACGTTGCGGCTAGAACCCGTGGCTCTCATTATTGTGAGTTTAATAAGAAAATTGAGGTTCCAAAAAAAATTGGATTTCCACAATTCTATGGAGGGAGAAGAAAAGATGTCATAGAAGAAATTTTGGTTGAGGGAGATGTGGGAGATTTTATCGATGATATATTAGAGGAAGAATCCGATAAAATATTTTTGGACACAAATCCATCGTTGTTGCAGTCTGAAATTGATTGGGATTCACCTCCAAAATTTGATGAGTACTCAGATGAGGAGGAAATTGTCATTCATCAAGTGGAAGAGAATTTGAAGGATGAATTTGTGCAAATTGAGAAGAAGTTTGTCACTATCCTTGACGAAGTTGATGGTTTGGATTCAATCGATGGCGTCTTGAACGTGGGAAAAAAGGCGATCAACGTATGATATCGTTAGGATTCGAAGTATCACAATTTATCGATCCTTTTTTGAAATTTATTGAAGACTTTGCATGCAGCAAATCATGTGTTTCATACCTAACAATGAAAATTGTTCCTCTAATTTTTGAAGATTTCTTTTTGGAATTTGGCTTCGGAAAAATCAATTTGAAGTTCAAGATGGAAGCGGACAAGGTTCGGCGAATTCAACTGTATAAACTTGAGGACGAGTTTCTTCAAGCAGAGGAGAATGATGCAGATTGGAAATTTATATTACTTACAAATATAGTGTTTTAAGTTTTCCTTATTTTTATTTTATTAATTTTGTTAGGAAGTCTCCAATTTTAGAAATAAGTGTTCTAGAGTATTTTGATTCCTAGTTGGATTAGAGTTTGTTATTTGATTCCTAGTTGGATTAGGGTTTGTTATTTGATTTCTAGTTGGATTAGGGTTCCTTTAGCCCTATAAGTATCATTGTAAGCCTAATGGCAGAATTCGGTTGTTGATGAATTAAAGAAAACGAGTTTATACTCATGTCTTGGTTGTTTAAGGAGGGAGTACCTCCGGGTCGATCTTATTGTTCGTGTTCCTCTTGCACGATCCGTTTCGTTTCCACAGGCTGCGCTGCATCATGGGTAATTCCCACTCGGCACTGAAAAATTTCTCCCCAATGGAACCCACAAAGGACTTTTTTTTTTTTTTTTCCCCTTTCCTTTTTTTGATCAGACACAAAGGACTAATCACCATGTGTTTTTACTGTTCCGATAAGAACTAGTGAATCATAGTCAGACTTCGCAGGAAAGTAAGGTTTGGAAAATTGTCGATTGCATGACGTGGAGCATCTCCAATCCTACTATTTACTTTCCGTTGATGAGGAAAGGTGCAATACACTTCTTCGAGAAAGAGAAAGGAGACGGGAGTAAAGAAAACAAATAGAAAATGGATTCTTGAGGATGACTAATACTCCCTCTGTTCCAAAATAATATTTCGCTACAAAAAGTCGTATCAGTTTTTAAATTAAAAAATAAACTACTTCCGTAAATCATTTTTAGAATTTTTTCGCACCAAATTAAAGTACTTGATGAGTACTTTAATTCGGTGCGAAAAAATTCCAAAAATGATACATTAAATGACTTCATTTTTTAATTTAAAAAATGGCAGGAGAGAGTAAGTGGGGCTCTTATTTAGGAACGGAGGGAGTATGAATTAGTGAGCTTTATGCGAGACACTAAACTATAAAATCGACGAAAAAAATAATCTAGTTTATCAAATTTTTGATACAATAACGAAATGTTATGTTTACTAAAAAATACAGGAAAATGACTATCTAGTTTATCTATTCAATTTTTCATCCATGAATTCCAACCCTACTTAATTTTTATTTTTGACATCGATTCAAATATTGTATTTGTAACATCTACCCAAATTCCTTATTTTTGTTGTCTTGGTTACTTTTTCTCTTTAATTGAAATATATAAATAATTACTTGACGTAGTGCTAACTTGCTTGTTATTATGTTTCATTTATTGTACTAGGTTATTTTCAGTAATTAATGAAGTTCTTATTTCGTTGAATAACAGTATTTATAAAATTTTAGTTGGGATAATTTTTCAAAAACTGTTCGAAAGTATGGATGCCAACAAATTCTTAATAATAGGTGTAGACAATTAAATACTACTCCCTCCGTTCCAAAATAAGTGTCCCTTACTCTCTCTCTTACCGTTTTTCAAATTAAAAAATTAAGTATTTCCGTGTATTGTGTTTCGAATTTTTTTGCCCCGAATTAAAGCACTCAATGAGTACTTTAATTCGGTGCGAAAAAGTTTGAAAAACAATAAAACGGAAGTACTAAATTTTTTGATTTGAAAAATGACACCATTTTTTGTAGTGGACACTTATTTTGGAACGGAGGGAGTAGCGAGAGTAATTAGAAACATGTGCTAGGAAAATGGGTGGGAAAAGGATAAATAGAATTTGGCGGCAAAATGGTAGATAGAAACAGAGAAGGTGACAGTAGCTAGGCTTGTTCTCTGCAAGTAATTAGAGAAAGTACATATAGACAAAAGGCACACCTGTAAAAGAGAGCTCCTTTGGAAGGTACAAAATTAGATTTGACTAGGTACATAGTCAATGGGATCAAGTAGCTGGTTGGCTTGGAGATGCTTTAAAGGGGTGTTCCACTAAGATTATTGTCTTTTTGGTTTTTTTGGGTTTTTTTATGTAATGTATTGTTAGAGAGTGGCTGTCTCAATTTTTCTAATAAACTGGCTTTTTAACTTTTTGGAGTGGATGAGTCCCACATTTTAACCCTATCTAGTTGGCATCTCACCTAGTGTGCATTTGGGGTACACTAAACGTGTACCCATAGCATTTTTCGTGCTTTTTCTCTGAACAAAAAATGGCAAGGAGAGTGCGACAAGCTCTAGTAACCTCTCTTGGGCTAGATTATAAAAACTTTGAGCTCACCACGGACTCCGCAAAGGATTAATCACAGATAAGTTTCTTTTTGTTATTCTAACAAAATTTAGTGGATCACAGTCGGACTTCGCAAGAAAGCAAGGCTCGAGATAGCGTTGATTGCACTATTTAAAACCTTTCGAACTTTTAACCATGCAAACTACTTGGGATTAAACAACTTTGCACCTATGCTACAACCCTGTTGGTTTTGTTTAGATCTATGAGGGTGAAGAAATTAGCCCTCCACTACTTCCGTCCCAATTGCTTGTCCTTTTTGGGTTACCGTGCATTTTGCACGTAAAAATACATCAGTTTTTTTTCTTCTCAATGAGATCTTTCACTTGGTGTAAGAATTTTTGCCAAACAATTCATGCTTATATATTATCATCTTGCCCAAAAAGGCAAGTAATTTGAGACGGAGGAAAATAGGTGGGGCTGTATTGACAAACCCATACTGGAATGGGCTGGTTCAAGCCTTATTAATCCAATATTGATGTGGGTTGAATGGGCCTACCCAACCAATTGCCTAACAATCTCGTTGCCGTGGATTGATCAAATGTGCAGCAAGTATAGTAAATATTTTAGGCAAAATCACATCCCTGTGGGAAGCCCAGTAGTCATTTACCAACAGTCAAATAGGAGGTTCTTGGTTTGAGCTTTATAGAACAGCATTGTGTTGAAATCTAACTCACTAACCACTAACGCTATTTACGACGAAAATGTACGAACAGCTTATCCTATCTTTAAAGATTTTGTAATGCTGCAGTTAATAAGTCTTCCGCACGACACTTCCAAAAACTTATTCCTGTCATAGATTTTATCGAACAGATTTTGATCCCTCTGAGTATATAGGTAACAAAGATTTGGACTAGAGAAGGCAACTTTCAAATGGTTCATGCAATTGAATGTCCATGGGCCTTTTTACGGTGAAATAATCCCCTTGAAACACCAATGGGCCGTTCAGTTGCATGGAAATGATGAGAAAATCAATTTTTCCGTAACTTTCTGGCTGTTCAATTACAAAGAAAGTTATGAGACCTGCAGATTCAACTTTCTTATGAAATGACTTGACATGTTCAAAAAAAAAAAAAAGGGGGGGGGGGGGGGGGGGGGGGAACTTTCTTGCAAAAGAGATCTTGCCAAAAAGCAAGAAATTCTAGTTTTCTTATAAGATTCTTTGTCAAAAGAACACGCACAATTTTTTTTTTTTTCATTTTCCTTTACTTACCTCACTTCGCTTTTCTTGGGAATTAATTTCCGATTCAATATTCCCCAAAACTGAACAGAGTCCAAAGGAGGATTATTCTTGAAGGAAGTGGGCTGACTTATCAACCTTAAGGCACAGTGCAAACACCCCACCGATGGCCTTTGGGAGC